>JALJCO010010818.1:0-107500 GCA_023101725.1 Atherinomorus stipes | reverse complement strand
GAGAGCTTAAAGAGCAGAGGAAGTGTGAGCGTGATAAGATGCATTGTGGAAGCAGCAAATGGAAAAATAATGAGAGAAAAGAACAAGAGGAGCAAAGCATAGAACAAACAGAAAAGTAGGGTTACCTGGAGTTAAAGGCCCAATTTTGCTCTGCTGCGCACAGTACCATATCGTAAAAAAGGCTTTGCAAACATTATTTGACTGAAGCATTTTAATGTTTTTATTTCATGTATACCCCGACCATTTCATCGACATTAAAAGTCTATAATACACAAAGGACCTAGAGAGAACACAAAACATCATGGCAATGTTTTACAAGCTAGACTTTAGACAGTTTGACGAGAAAGTGCACAGCAATAACAAACAATACAAAAATTAGCAGTTTTATTGGTTTAACCAAGGGAATTTACTCATCCAACTTTCAATTGCACAGTAATTCAACATATATAGACAAGTTACTAGTTCTCCTTGTCCATAGTATTTAAGAGAAGTGCTGTAATCAGTCAAATGTTAGTACAGGTAATGAGGAGTCTCACAGCTTTGAGTCAGAGCAATGAATTTTTTCGTTAGTTAAAAAGAAAAAGTACTGTACTTAAAAGAGGTGACATCCATCACATTCAGTTACAGCCATTATGAAAGATGCTTCAACTGCACAAATGAATACAGGTATTGGATGTTAACCATTCTGTTTCCAGAATCCCTAAATACAAACAGATGTAAGCAGAAAAATGTCTACCATTCCCAAAAAAAGATGATACATTTACCAAATTTGTGAATTGTGGAGTTTAAAGTCTTGAGTCTTGTTGATACCTCAAGAAGAACACCTTTCAGGTCCCATTATAGTTGGTTTATTATAATGTTCTTGGGGCTGAAGAAACTATCCTCTCCCTATACTTCACAGAATCCGCTCTCATCTGGACCAATCAAGCAGCACAATGAGCCTAATGTTGAGATCACAAATGCTTTAAACACAATTTAGCTGCTTTGTTAAATGAGAAGTCCCATTAGTTCCATGTGGATCCCTCAACAACCACCTGGATTTATGACTACCTAACAAATAAACCACAGTTTGTGAGACTGAAAGGTTTTATGTCTGAGATGGTGGCCAGCAGCACTGGAGCACCTCAAGGAACTGTATTCTCCCCATTTCTCTTCACAATGTACTTCCAATACAACTGTGGATCCTGCAATCTACAGAAATACCCTGGACTCTGCAGTTGTGGGGTGTACAGATCTGGGCATGAAAAAGTTCCTCTTTTTCCTGCCAGAAGTGGTGCACTAATAGTGCACCATTACTGCACTATCACTGGCTGAACCGTTTGTCCCGCAAATACGTCATTGTGCACAGTGTCCAAACTTGGCGTGTGGAAACATCCTTGTTCTGGGCATTCATTTATGCTCTGAAATCGTTTCCCCTGGGCACACAGGCGTTTTTCTGTGTGATTGAATTAGCAGACAAGTCGCTGGTAAGTGGCTGGTAAGTGGCTGGCAGTCGGCTGAAAGGGGAACTTTTTCATGCCCAGATCTGTATTAGTGACGGTTAGGAAGCCAAGAACAGATCAATCAGTTTGTGAAATGGTGCAGAAACAATCATCTTATCTTGATCACCAGCAAAACAAAAGACATGATTGTTGACTTCAGGTGTAAAAATAATAAACAAATTACTTTTTACATCTGGAAAGAAGAGGTTGAGGTGGTGAAGGAAATGTGTGATATGTTGGGTATAGTACTGTCATTTTATGTTACTTATTGTACTTGTATCATGCTCTTCTGTCCTTATATTGTGTGATATGTTGAGTAAAGTGCTGTTATTTTCTGTTATTATTTTAGTTTCATCTACCTGCCAAGGGACTGAGAATGAAAATTAGCCATTGGCTGTAATCTTGCATATTTGCATGGAAGAGTACATTAATATGCCTGGTCCCTATTTAAATAAATAAATTGAAACTGAATTGAAATTGAATACAATTACCTTGGAGTTCAGCTGGACAACAGACTAGACTGGAAATGCAACATGAAATACATCTACTGTACAAGAACGGTCAGGAATGGGGTATATTTGCTGTGGACGCAATTGTTCACGCAAGTGGTCTGCGCCATCTGTGATTATACTTGCTGCAGCACGTTGCAGCCAAAACGCTCAATACCAGAGGCCACTGCTAGGAGCAGTACACCGCACTTGGACACTCAGAATGTGAAAAGGTCAATCTGCCGGTCAGATTTTATTTCTGAGGCATATGTGAACGGCCCAGGTGTATGTGGAAAATGGACAACGTTATTGCTCTCGAGGAAGAAGAAACGATCATTTTACTTTTGTTGCTGCGAAATAAAAAGTGGTCTCGTCGCCAGTGGAGGTGTTATGTGTTATCTGGTATTGTGTTTACCTCTGACCTCATGTTCACGCTTTTTGTATGCACAAGCACCTCTAGTGTTCAAGTCATTATTGGACCACACGGCACGTTACCTCGCGTCAATGCGAGCGACCTATGTGCCATAGGTACGTTGAGAACACGTGGGTGCCATGATGCGTACGTGGACGCGTCGCCAGCAGCATGTATATTCCAGCCCTTAAAGGAGTCATCACCTGGTTTTTCACATATCCAGTCTCCCTTAGTCTTTAAATCAATTTCTAAAATTCATCAGGAAAATGAAAAAAAAATCAAACAAAGACCTCATTCGGACTCTTTCTATCCCACAACATTCTCTCGCGTGAGTACAAGTCAGATTTTGACTGGGAAGAATGTTTGAAGCCTTTTTAATTTAATTCCATTTTTTTAAGGCGGTAAATATAGCTGGCATTCTCAGATACACGATACAGTGAGCTGTCTTTCACATGCCAACAGTCACGGTTCAAATTCAGGTACGCAAAAACTCCAGGTGCAACAGTACTGCTTCCACATAAGCTGCAATGAGGAAAAGGTCAACAGAGGAAGATGATCACCATGTCAGATTTAACTATCGCAGTGGCAAAAATTATTGCCATGTTTTAGTCGGGAGACTGGCAACAATAGCAGTATCACCGCAACCACTCATTGGGCCTCATGCAAGAAGCATTCGTACGAACAAATTCGTTCTTAAATGGTTCGTACGAGTGATTTAGGAGAAAATGTTGCATTCACCAATTTTCTCGTATTTCTAATCTTCTGTCAGTCACGAACAAATTTCACAATTGCTTCAGACCAACATGGAGGAAACGCTGCTTTACTTTCAGAGAAAGTCTTTGACACAACCCTGTCCTGTGCGATCCTGTCCAGCATTGGTCTGGTTAATAACAGAGCTGTTTCATGCCCCTGTGCAGAGGAGCCGGTGCCCAGAGAACCGCCCTGCACCGCTTACTGGAGATGGAGACAGGAGCTGATCTGTCATTTCTAGTCAAGTCAACTTTATTTGTATAGCGCTTTAAACACAGCAGCTACTGATAACAAAGTGCCGAACAGAGGTAAAAACAGAAATTAAATCTCGCACTGAGAACATTAAAACAAATATCAGACATAAAAACAATCAACACAATGAACAGTAAAAACAGTCATAAAAAATACGACTTAAAACAGACAAATTCAGAAGAAAACGGCTCATGAAGGGTGGAACTAATAGGTAGTCCAGTCTTAAGCCTTCCTCAAAATTGTACAAGTGCTCAATCAGTAGACTGTTTCTTAGCTTAGTTTATGAAAGTTACTTTTCTTCAGTCCCGGTCGGGATCAGACTTTGATCTGACCAGTCTCCAGCCGTCAGTGGGCAGCTGCTGCACCTTGGGGTAGAAACAGGTGGCGAGTTTCGTATTGGATCACTTTTTCTTGACCTGTAGTTTAAAGAATTGTGGTGTTGTTACCAAATATGGGCCATTTTTAAACATAAAAACTAACAAAATTAATAAAACAAGCTACTCATTGAGTCTTTTGTCAATATCTCAACCAGAGTCCGTTCAACACCGGCGAGGCCGAGTGATCCTCGTCCCTGTAGAGTTTTTGTGCACATGATCGACTCCGGTTTTTCAAGGCTTGCATTGTTTACATTGTGGTTGCAGCTTGTATTGGAGCTATAACCGTCTTTCTGATTATATCATATAATCCAGACTTGCCGTGTGTCTGTGTGGTGCAGAGCCACCTCTGTTTGTTATATAGGGATTACCAAAGAGAAATGGCAGTGGATTTAAAAAGGTCTCTTTTTTTTGCACCGATAAGGCTAATCCATTCGTGAAAAGGGCTGCAGCATTCATGTTTGCTGCCATGTTTGAGCCAAAACAGAAACAATCATAATGTAAAACGCACACAAATAAAGGCAGCTTTATTATCATGACCAGCCCACAGTCTATCAGGCATGAGATAAAAATGACCTCATCTGTGTCTTATTTTCAGCTTAGTTTGCCCAATTTCCTAATGTTCATTTTAGTTAACATAAAAGGAGCTGGTATCAACAGGCCAGAAGGCATATGAACAAAAGCTGTTTTACCGTCTTATTCTCACCCTATCAAGACAAAAACAAAGAAAATGAATGGAAACATACATCTTATCTGATCAAACTCTGCCTCCTTGTTGTGAAAACGTTTGAAAACCAAAGTAGCAAACTCCACCTTTCAGTGCAGTTCTATACACAGCTCAGTTCTATAACTGAAATGCTTTCAGGAACCAAACCAAAAGGTTTGGTTATCTTATAATAGCTCCCGATCTAAAGCCCATGTTGGTCATTCAGAAGGCTGGAGAAAAAAAACTAAATCTGAATGATATTTTATGCAACAGTGCCCTCAAGGACGCACTGTAATGCCTTCGTTCTTTGGTAAAGTTGACAAATGTATAGGCCTATTTAATCATATTAAAATGTCCTAAATGCCAACACTGTCTTGGCTATGTCTGCTGTTGTCATGTAAACAAATGAGCTAACTAACACAAAGCTACAAAGTGGCAGTTTATCTGAAAATCTTCATCATGTCACATTTTGGTTTCAGAACCAACTGCTTGGTTAGACAAGCTTAAGCTTATAAGCATCCTCATGGAAATGCTTCTAGTATGTTCCAGTTACAGATGATGAACTGGCACTGGATTGGCACCTAATTGATAGAGAGACATATTGGCATGGCATTCTGGAGCCAGTGATGATCCCATATCTCTAGATTCTGGGACCACACGCCAGTACCCCCCATAGAGCATAAACAGAGTATGTCAACAATTTGGAGATGGAGAGGATTGAATAGCTCGTTGTGAGTTCAGACCTCAACTAAATGAACACTGGGATCAGATTGAGCATGCTGCATGTGCCAGAGTGACCGACACAACCATGCTGGTTGGACCTTCAACAGCTCCTGGTTGGTGACCAACCAGGAGCTACTGAGGGATGACATCCCATTCACCAACCGGTGGTGAATGGGAAGTCATCCCTCAGCAAAAAGTGACCAGGCTGGTGTGCCCAGTATGAGGAGGAGGTGCCAAGCTGTTGTGGCTGTGTGTGGTTCATCCCCATGCTACTGAGGTCCCTGACAGTTTATAATGAATAAAATGTAAAAGAGCCAAAATATGTTGTTTTTTTTCTTTATTACTGTGGAGGAGTTTTCAGTCAAACAAATTAAAAACCAGAATGAATACCAACAGAATTGGTTGGGAGATTCATGGGATTTTGGCTCATTTTTGGGGGGCACCACCCACACATTAAGCTGTGTTTCCCATTGAGGCATGATCCTTACAAGTTATACCTGGTTATACATGAGTTAACAGGCTTTCCAACAATGTATTATACAGCAACACCAATCTTGTTAGTATTAAAGGGGAGGATTAATTAAACAAACAAAGATGTCCTTACCTTTTGTAGGCCTACTAAGTTTATATGTATTCTACCACAGAGAGAATTGATCATTCATTTTCAACATGCCTGCCTCACCCCCCCCTCGTGTTCTGCTCTGCTCCAGCAGTGTCATTAACAATAAGATCGGTGAACAATGTATGTTTTTTTTCCTTTTACACACCCCACCTTATTATTCACATACAGTAGGAACAGCCTGCTGCTTTGTTTCTCCTTGATGTTTCATGGACTACGTTTACATGCCATCAAAATTCTGGTTAAGGTCAATATTCCGGTTTCTGAAAGATCAGGAATAACCCGTTTACATGCATGAGCAGACAGAGTTACTCCTGTATACATGATTACTGAAATCAATTGGAATATCCCGACCCAAACCGCGACACACGGAAAACGTCATGATGATGGTGGATAATGAACCATCCGGAGCCACTGCGGGCAAGCCAGCGAAGTTTCAGAGTTACAGCCGAAATAACGCCAGTTGGCTTGACCGTGGATCCGCGAGAGGCGACTGGCTTGACTGCAGTCCGGTGTGCTGGTACTGACCCACCAGCATTATTTGACGGATCATAGAAGGAGAGAACGTGTCCTGGAAATGCAGCTCGGAGCACATCCACGCTTCCAGCAGAGTCCCACGGACAGATGAAGGTCTCAGCCTGGGAACGGTTGTAATGATGAAGTCAACAGACTCCAGCTGGAGTCAGTGAACTTTCCTCTGTCACGCCTTCACTAAACTTTTCCAGATGAGTGATGGAGCCCCACGAAGTAACTGTTTGCACACCAGCTCCTCTCGGGATACGTGTTGCCATGGTGATATATAAACTAGCAAGCTGTGCAGAGCACTGTCTGATCGCTAGTACAAAATACTCCCTGTAGTTTAATCAAAACACCAAAAATACTTGCAGATAGAGCATGCGCAGAACACAATTGAATATTCTTTTCAATGAAGATATTCCAATAAGCGTCTACATGACCAAATATTCCGGTTAGAAAAGGAGTAACCCAGGGGTAATATTCGGGTTTTTAAAAACCCGAAAATGAGCATATTTGGGTTTTTGTCAGTGTTTACATGGCCGTGCGCAACCGGGTTATTGCAAATATTCCGGTTATGAAAGGGTTATGAAAGAGTTACTGGCTGCATGTGAATGCAGTGAATGACATTTGTCTGCTGGCAGTGCAGCACATCAGACAACTGGGCATCCTTATACTGTTCAACTGTGTGTGTTTGAGTTATATAAAAGAGTGAAGAGTGGTGGATGAGGAGAAGTTAAGGCAAGAAACAGACCTGGTTTTTAACTTAATCTTTTGTCAGAGGCTATTTTCCCTCTTTTCCTTAGAACCAGTCATTTTGCAGCGCTAACATTGTTTTATTAAAAGAAAACAACACAACAAAATGGAAACTGTACTGTTAGATCAAAATGTGCAGGCATTTTGTGAGTTCAATGTGATTTTTTTTTTTTTTCCAACTTAAAAAAGACAAATATAGACTGTAATAAATGAAATTGCATATAATTATTTTCTTTTACATTAGATTACAACAAGTTGCACAGTTAGAAAACCAATCATGGATAATTCCACTGCACCAAAACAGGAATGAATTGCACTGCAACAAAACATGTACTGGATACATCAGTGCCTTGGTGATAAAAATGTACATCCCTGAAAGGCAAATACTGGTTTTACTACCTTCAGTGTCCCCAATTATGTCACTGTACTTGTAACGGTCAACCTCTTCTGCAAAAATATTGTCAAATCACATAAAATACTTATTTTCTGTGACATTAACTTTGCTTAGCTTCAGTTCATTCCCAAGGCTGCAGCTCGAGTTTCATCCAGATCCACACATGAGATTTCCAATTTCATTTCATCTGCTGGAGGCAGCCTATCAACCATGCAATATACTGACCAGTGTGCACTTACACCCTCATCATAGTACTGTGCAAAAGCATTTCTGGAGCAGAAATACAGATAATACAGTGAGTTATATTAAACTGACTTCTGTTTGAATAAAATATTATGTAATAGTCCATGCGATTCTCTTTGCACATTGAGGATTACACTACAACACAAGCATAGTGATAACCCATTATGTTTGAAAGTTTATTTCTTACTTTTTTACTTTCAAAAGTCAAATTTTCAACCTTTTTATGGGAGAAGACAGACAGAAAAGAGAAAGGTCCTGTTCCATTTTAATCGAAGGTAATTAAAATAGTGAGAAATATGGAGAAAAAAAAAAGTTGGTCCAAAATTGAGATAAGGAGGAGAGAGAAGTATAAAAAGAAAGTAAGGTAGGAGTTGATGAGGAGGTGGAGGGAGCAAAGATGGAGGAAGGGAGGGTCGGAAAAGATGAAGAGGGGAGTAATAGTTAAGAGTAATGGAGGTGAGAGGCCAGAAGATAAGAGAATGGACAGAATGTGGCAATGGAGAGATATACGGCTGCAAGGACTGTGAGAGGTGTGTAGAAGGAGCCAGTGGAGCTCATTACTGCTTATCTTGGTGGAGGGGGAAATGTAGTGTGTTGGAGTGCATGTGTGTGTGTGGAAGTGTCTGCCACTCAAACACACACTCAATTTACATTTCAGTTCACCTCACAGCTATTAATATAAGATGAATCATGGAATTAGATGAAGTGGGTGTGGCATCAAGACGACTTCTAAACTATGCAGAGTTATTCCAGCATGCAATTAGCAGTGAGTTATGAGCTCGCTGTGCAGGAAAACCAAGACCAGGATTCCCAGAGAGAAGCCTGAACTTTTTCATTTTAGCGTGCTGCTTTTTCGCCGATCTTTACATCTCACTTTCTCTCACAGCTCACTCTGCCTCTCTGCACTTTTGCCATCAATCTCCAAGCCCCTCCCACTCCACTCAACTGCTTTCACTCCATCTTGCCATTCCTCCACCTTGGTCCTCATCAATCTACTGTCTCACCACAGACCACACTCATGATGCTGAACTTCTCAACTCTTCCTCTCGCCCCTAACTACCCCTTCTCTCACCCTCTTTCGGGGTCTCTTGCCCTGAGTTGCTCTCTCCATCAATCATCCATCCAACTCACGCACTGCCAGTCTGGACCTCTTTCTTCCCTCCGCCCACCCACTCGAGACATTAATCTCTATCAGCTGTCTACACCCAGTAAGCTAGACAAGAGGCAGGGTGCTCTCTGCACTCTGTCTTTGTCCCGTGTTTTCTGTCTTTTTCCTCTCTTTTTCTCTTAGCATCTTTGTTGCCGATCCCATAATTTGGGAATTACGTAAGAGTATTCATTTGATGGAACAACCTGGCTGCCCTCCTTCTAATTTTACATCCTTTTACTCTACTATTGAAACCTCCACCCCCTCTCTTTTATTTCTAATTCTTTGCCTGTGCTGTTCCATTTCCTCTTGCACTCCAGCCTGAAAAATGGTTTAAGGGCTTTGGTTAGTCCTTTATTTCATATATCCTCCTGAAACCAGTTCTTTAAATTTGACTGTCTTTTAAGCTCATAATAAAAGAGTTTTTTGTAGTAACAGTGAATACACAGGGTTTATACATGTCTATCCTGACATCAACTAACTTCATAACTTGATTTATAGTATTCATTATATTTCTCACCTTAAACTTAGATTGAGATCTTTTTCGGGTTTGTGGTTATTCATACAAAAAACAGTCATAAGACGGTACTTGTAGAAAGTTTTAGGCTCATAAGTGGTTGTTGGGAAGCAGATTTTTATACTAAAACAGAGTTAGACTGAATCAGACTGAGCAAGATGTTGGCAACTTTTCGGTCATTGTTAACATCACTCACATCTATATAGTGTTCTGCTTCTTCTGGCAAAAGGGGAGGTCATTCAGGTCCACAGTTAACACACTGTCATGCTTATAAAAATGCTTTTTGAGAACATCTTTGCTGCAACACAACCTATTAGTTAAAAAAAAAAAAAAAACGGGTTTTAAGATAGCAAAGTTACATAAAGAGGACAATAAAAACCTGTCTGCTGGCCAAATATGATCTTCTCCCAAACTTGACTTGGAGATTAATGAAAATTAGTTAACAGAAGCCGTTCAGTTGTGGCTCTCTACCATCAAACCATGCAAGTTAGTGTTAGCGATTTTTCTCTGCTCTTGTAACAGTCGACGGTCCTGTCACTTTGCCTCCAGTTTATCATGCACCCTGGCTACTTGGCCACAGTGTTGTTCCTTTTGGTTGAATGGTCAGCACTCATGGCTCTAACCTGGGAGAAGGCCCTTCTTCATCCTCCTGCACACCCATACACTGAGATCAACACATAGGTTGATGTGTGCATTTTGGTTAGCTTATACCCATTTTAAGTTCAGATTTTAATGGTTCTCTGTTATTGTAGCCACCTGCCCCAAGGCTTCGTATGTTCCCACTCCTTACCAGAACCGAATCTTAAAGGTAGGGTGGATGATGTTTTGCGGGAGCATTTTTTACTATATTGCTTAGAAGTCTTTTTCACACCCCAATTGCAACCAATTAATTAAATGCTCTGAGACAAAAATGTAAAACATTAGTCACCTGTGGAACAGATAGGACTGAAAAAACCCATCCAATCGTCTTGAACACCCCATTCTTATTGATTGAATGATATGTCCATCAAACTCCACTGCCATTTGTCTCTCCCTCTCCCCACCCTCCGCACTTGTACCACCCAGGAACACCTCACAGTGAAAACCAACATGGCTGCCTGCTGCTGTAATCTGTCCAGCTGTTTGCTCTTAAAATCCACCGAAAAGAAGAAAAAAAAAACTAATGTGGATCAAATTGTGGAGGTGTTGCAGTGTGGATGTTTTTCTTCCTTTATTCCGCCTTGGGGTTTTTTTGATTATTTTTCCAGGATTCCCCACCCTGCCTTTAATGGAGAGAAACAACTTTGTAAAAAAAAAAGAGTGTGCCAGAATTCTTCCATAATGAAATGAGACAAATAACATCATACAGAAAATGACTACATTCACAATTACAGCTGCTATAGGTGGTTTGATATTTTACTGAATCATAAGCTCCCGTCACCGATAAGTTCTACCGCTGTAACAATGAGCCTTTTCTCCATTCACAAATAGCCAAACAAGTCGGCCAAATCCTTTACTGGTGTGTTGTTTAATAAATCATTGTGTTGCTGTGGAGCCAGAGAAAGTGTGACATTAACTGACCTATCGCCACGTCCCCAATCCCATACCAATCAGGGTGTGCACAGTTAACCAAATTCCCTTTGACATTCTCTCTAGTACGTCCATTGAAGTCCATTGTTGTTTGTCCGTTTTTTTTTTGTTGTTGTTTGTTTTTATGTTTTTTGGGTTGTTTTTTTTTTTTTTAGTTTAAAATAGTCAAACGGTGTGCATGGGGTACATGCAACTCTGACACTAGGTGTCCTGAGAGGCTGGGCGAGGGGGTGTATTTTTTGCCCTTTCCCAAGCCACATCTCAAACTAGAAAAGTGTCTGCTTTGGATAAAGTCATGCAGCTGACCACAACATCAACTGAATGTGGATAAAATTAACAAGGATGTCTACATCTGTTCTGAGGTAAGTCAATATCATATTTGAGGCAACATGTTGTCACTTTGTTGGTAAGAAATATGAAGTTATCTTTAACATCCCTAACGTTCATTAAAGTTAGTTAATCCCCCTCCTCCCCCGCAAGCCAATCATGCTAGTTTTTGTACTTTGGTAACGGTACATAAGAGGTCAGCGCTAGCTGTCGTGTAGTATAGGTGTTGTAACGTTGGTAACGCAACGCTTCTGGCTTCCAAGCTGCAGCTAGACTCTACTCTGCTCCTGTGGCTGTTTAATCAGGTTTTGACAGACAATCACTTTTTGGCACACCAACGACAGTCATGCAGTAGTTTGTGCAAGAAACTAAGGGAGCGCACCTAGTCGCATTCCAGACTTCTTAGGATTGATTTTGACTCGCTGTTTCAGACTTGTGAACAATGTTTTTGGGATTTTACTATTGACATGTTAAATTAAGCAATGATGTTTCCCTAACTGCAAGGAGTTTTTTTTTAAGGGACTTGAGGCCAGATTAAGAAACAAAACTCGCGACTGGCGCTTCAGGTAACTGCAGCCACGAGCCAAGCCGTCACGGGAGCGTGCACAAACTAAAGCTATAATGTTGTTTACTAACCGTTTTCTTTGTAGTGTGGCAGTTGACAGTCCTGTCACTATGCCTCCAAGTGTTCATGTTCCCTGGCTACTTAGCCAAGGGGATGTCCCTTTGGCTGACTGGTTAGCGCGCATGACTCTCACCCGGGAGTCTGTGGTCCTCCTTCGTCCTGCCACAGTAGTTACACTTTTTAGTGGTCATTCAGTTGATCTGGATCGTTTGCTGACGGCAGAAGAATCCATAACTATAACCATACAGTGTTTGAATTTACCGCGACCGTCTTCTTCCTGTATCAAAACTGTGGATGTAGCGTCATTTGACGTCACGTCCGCAGGGCAGAGCGGGAAATTTGGACACCGAATTACAGCGCATTTTGCAGCACACAACCTGTTCAAGGCAACGGAGAGAAACATGGGTGGAAACATTTAGTTTAATACCCATTAGTATTTAAAAAAATGGACATGCATGTTTGTTTGTTTTTTTATTCCTGCCTCTAGTCCCTTTAAGTACATACTAAGCTCAGTGTGTAATTTTTTAATGTTTAAACTTAACCAAAGCAGAGGCTAAAAGCCTAAAAAAAATGAAAAGGAAAAAGTTATTAGGATAAATTGCGTGGAACAAAAGACAAATCTGCATGACCTACTTGGCAAACGTGTAACTTCACCCCTAAACCTCTTCAGCCACCAAATAGAGAATTTCTATCCTCTTAAAGTGGCACTACATAACTTTCTAACCTAAAAAGATGTGTTTCTGGCTTGTTTTCCTGGAGCCGTTGTTACTCAGCAGTGTCCCGAGGCTAGGAAATGACACTAAACAACTTTTTCTTCCAGGACACTGCCTCACTTTACAGTTGAGTTTCATTTTACACCCCAGCAGCTGCATATCAACACACTGGCCATTCTGAACGTGCACTGTGGCTGATTCATCAAAGAAACGCAAGAGGACATTATTGGAGGAAGAGAGGGAAGTAGGAGAAAGCGACAAAGAAAGAAATAAGAGAGCGCGATAACTTGCCGGAAAGAGCTGAGTTTGCAAGTGTGATGCAAGATGGATGCTGAACTAGACGTTGTTAGTCGTTAGGGGGCGCCTTACTGAGAAAACCCGGCAAAGTTCAGTAGCACTTCTGTAAAGCTGATAATCACCCAACTGTTCCTCACTTTTTGACAAAATGACATGACTTTGTTTTTCATTCCAATTATCTTTGTGTCCATACATGTATCTTTTCGGTTTCCAGCTTTTCCTGATCAAATTGTCCTTTGACACCAGACCTCGCATTTACACTCAATAAAGTTGTAATTAAGAAATGCAAAATAAATGAAACACTATCTGCTGGTGTCTGTCATATGACCCATTACTTAAACATACATTCTGGTTCCCATTTGGGAAATAAAGAATAGTACAGCTTCCAACAAGTGTCCTGACATGTGGGATATGGTGTCACAGTGTGGCCGGATGACTCACACATCACACACACATTTTACAGACTTTTTCAATCATCAGAAAAAATGAGAGTTCTCTGCACATTTAAACACATTATATTGTAAAATATCTTCACGTGTACTGGGATTGGTTGCACACACATGCACAGTGGGCTCTGCGGAGAACCCAGGGAAGCATATTGGGCATGGAGGTTTCAGCTGCATCCATCAAAACTAAGCCCTCCTCTCCATTTCACCACCTTCTGTCCATCCATCATTCTCTCATTCCCTCTTTGTCTGTTGTTCTGCTTCCCTACCCTCACAGCTCTCCTCCGCCATCTTCCGTCGTCTCTTCCACCTCTCTTTTATGCTTTCACTTGTCTTTTTTTCTTCTAACCTTTAAGCCAACCTCTGCCTTTTAGCGCTGGGCCCCAGATCCATCTTAGCCACGTCTCTCCCCTCTGCTCTCCCTCCCAATCTTCTCCATCTACCTAAAATTTCCTTCTGTGTGTCTGTTTCCTTGCTTCACTGTCCTCTCCATTTATCTCCCTCTAAGCCTGCTTCTCATCTTCAATTTCTGAATTTCTCCCTCATTGAGCACTTTGTGCCCTTTTCTAGCATGCTGCTTTGAATCTTATTACTTCTACCCCCCCCCCCCCCCCCCCCCCCCCTTCTGTGTCAGCCTTTCTTGCTTTTCTCCGTCCTTGTCCTTCACTCTCAGAGCTGTTGTGCTTTGTGATATCACTAGGTCCTGGATGTTCATGTCATGATGTTTTTACAACAAAATCCAGGTTTTTATCTTTCATTGAATTTTCCTGTTTAATGCAAATCTTATTTAAGTTGTTTTATTGCCTAAACTTTCATTACAAACTTGCTTCTGGCTGTTTATCTTCATCAGCATTGACTTCAGTTTAACTAGCAATTTGAATTTGATGTGAATCTAAGTGGGGAAATCAATAACAGATCTGAGCTTTCACCTGAATGCTCTCAGTCAATCAGTTTAATGGAGCGAGTATTTAGGAGCATACAGTAACCTTTTTTGTACAATTACTGTGTTTCCATTTGGGAAACAGAGTGAATGCATAAACAATCTTCTGTCTTCTTCCCAAAACTTTCATCAGTCCTGCCAGTGTTATTACGTGGCTTTTCCTGAGTGCAGAGACCGCGGATTGTGTGTGGCGAGTGCTTGAGTGTGTGCGGGTGCATTTGCGTGAGACTTTCAATATCATAACTCTCACTGGCAAGCTCTTCATTACACTGCACTCAGTCTAATTTCATTGAGGCTTGCAGCCGTTTGAAAACAGGCCAAATAGTTGATGAGAGATGAAGAGAGGAGGAGGAAGGAGGAGGAGAAAGGGGTAGAGGTGAAACTTAGAATGGGTTGTTGATATTAAACAGCAGCTGCTACGACATGATGCAGCTATATTCTGTACACACGCACACAAACCTGTTCATAGGCGCATCCACGTCTGCTGCCTCCCACAGAGTTCTGCACTAATCCAATTCACAGAATTAAAAGCTGAAGGATGCTTCGCTTCTTTACCTCTGTAACCCCTATCCTCCTGTTTTTCCTCTCCTTTGCTTTCTCTCGTTTGGTAAGAAGGATAAGCGCTAAGATTAATTCTCTAGTTTCGGACGGGTGTTTGATAAACAGCCACTTGTCTTTGGGACATAGCTCAGAAGAAACAGACTGAATGAATGAAACAGAGGAAGGAGATAAGCAGCATGAGGAGATACATTTGGAGTGGAATGAATAGATCCTGGAGAAATTAAAAATGGGAACAAGGAAAGAGCAAATGAAAATAATCAGGAGAAGAGGACATAGGAAAGCAAGGACTTATGCAAATGAATGACACAAGTGAACAGTAACAGATACAAAGGACTATCGACAAGCAGCACTGTCAGCCAGATGAATGCAGATTCGTCAAACTATGTTTCTAAGTGAAACTAAAACTTATTTTCCAAAGAAATTAGTATGCAGTATATCCTTACAGTTGGTTTACATACAGTACATTCATCATGGACACAAATGTGATAATGGGCTATATCCAACCCCACTACTTCCTGAACTTAAAGCCAGGGTTGGCAATGTTGGAAAAACGGTTTGAGCAAGCTACATTAAAAAAAAAAAAACAAACACACTGCACGACACCACGACTTCAGAGCTCAGGGACGTGTGTGCCGATGTTTTACAAGCAGGTTAGCGATAACAGCTGAGTGGATAGCTTGTTAGCTAGCTAGTAAATAGCTGGCAAATCACGTTTCTAAAAGCTTTAATTAGAGATGCACCAATTGAGCAGCAACCGATTGCAATTGGCCGATAGGGCTTGGTAGCTTTTCAATTACAATCCATAACCCCAATCACAAGTGGCCGCGGTAAGAGTGAAACTGCTGCAACGTACTAGATTGTGCTACGCAAATGACAGCAGCAACAGTTCACACTCCCTACCAGTAAGTGGTGGTAACGCACCTCAGAAATTGTTTGCCAGCCACCGGTAAAAACAGCAACATAGGAAGAAGACGAGAAGAAGAAAGAGTTGAGGGATGGAGGATATCATTACTTGTGCTAGAGTCAGAAGAGGTCAGATGGCTTTGTAGGGGGCACATCTGACTTTTATCCCAAGAGTTCTGGGTTCAAGTCACTTTTCAGGCGAACAGTATTCTTTTTTTCTCCACCATCTTTTTGAGAATCTGAAATCACTCCCCCACAAGCTCCTGTCTGTCTGTCTGTCTGACTTACTGACTGGCTGACTGACTGACTGATATGTATACACACACCGGTATATACATTCTCAACAATATCGCGAAGGAAAAAAAAGGAAAAATATTCAATGACATGGGGACTTAAACCTGGGAACCCTTGGATAAAAGGCAGAAGCTTTAACAATTAAGCTATCTGTACTCAATCAATGTGGTTGCAAGTAGTGATGTCCACGCTCATTTACTTTCTCTTCATCTTCTTCCACTGTTGCTGTTTTTATTGGTGGCTGGCAAACAATTCATGAGGTGCATTCCCGCCACATACTGGTAGGGAGTGTGAACTGTCGCTCTTTTAATGTCACTCTCTGACCCTGACATCTGATTGGCTAATCCTTTGGCCAATAGGTGGTATGCTGTGAGATGACATCAGACATAGCTCGACTCGGCACGCTCAGAACCTTGCCATAGCAGGTACAAAAAATATATCACCTTAACTTGGGAAAACCCCTAGTGGAAAAGTCCACTAACCGAGGTGAGGTGAGTAGAGCAGAAAAGTGATGGTGGAAAAGGGGCATTACTCTATGTAAACTGAGTCCAAGTGGTCTCCAAGAGAGTCTCTACTAGAGTGTGAAATATTGCGGATTACCTCAGCCTACAATAAAAAAGTGGTCAATTCATGATAATTTCCCATCTCCTAATTTTCATACTTATTAACAGAATTTCAATGTTATGTACATGAGACAACAATATTGGAGAATTTATAGATTTGACGCTGTGATCGGTCAGACACTGCTTTTGGTGATCGGTGATCGGCTCCCAAAATCCTGATTGGTGCATCTCTAGCTTCAATCCACTCACTTTCAACTCTTTCTGTGGTGTAAAAAGTCCACACTGAAAACTTTAACGCCTGCAAGACTTGATGCTTATCTGTTGTTTTGTTTTGTTTGGTTTTTTTGGCGCAGCAGCAGTTCGCAGTCCGTTAGCTATATTTGTTTACAGTGAGCAGCACATAAAGCGGTGCACATGGGGACAGTGAGAGGGGAGGGACAGAGATGAGACATAAAGGCATCAATTGGTTCTTTCTATGCAATGCGAATGATCAATTCCTGCTTTTCATTGCAAATGGCAGGAATTGGTCAGTCTTTACAAACCTGCAGCTCTGACTTTTTTTTCCCTCCTTTTCTATGAATATATGGTGTATTGACTGCTGTCAGGATGGAAGGACCATTTCACCCAGTATAACAAAAAGTGTTTCTGAACAGGATTATCAACTCTGGCTTTAAGCCAGCTTTGTTTCCTGTCTTTGATTACTGGACAAATTGATTAATCCAGGTGTGCCTGACCTCAGCAACCACAACAACAATGGCAAGACACACCTGGATTAATCACTTTGTCCAGTTAGTACGATCCGAAGTTTGTGCCTTGCCCAAGCCACTCGCCGCAAAACTGTCTACTGCGGTATTAATTACCCACAAAATGGGTCTTTTTACCTGCCATTTTCTACAATGTACCCATTATATGGGCCATTTTTCCTGCTGCTGTACATTGCAGGCAACAGCAGAACATCTGGCAGTAAAACCTAGTTCAGGCAAGTTGCTAATAACAGTTAAAGGATAGCCTGCGTCCATTTTGAGGATGTGATAATCAAAGCTGGCCAGGACACTCAATACCAAAGACCCAGCCAGCCTCCAGCCTTGGTTTAAACTCTGTTTAAACCCTTACTCAGGCTACATTAACCTGACAAGTCAGAAGCTAGTAACTTACTAGCAACAAAACCAGAAGGCTAGCTAGCGGTGTAGCCTAACAACAGACAACAGTTCATGTGAGAAATAGCTCCACACACAAGAAGCCTTGCTATATCACAAATATTGGCACGACTGTAGAACATTTAATATGAAATAAAGCCATTTACTTCCAAGATCTGAAATCATGTCCTCCACCACTTTCTGCAATGTCCAACAGGGGGAAAAATTACCCTTATGATGGGCCAACACAGCAGCGGGAAAAATTACCATTTAAACGGGTACAGAATTGGTGGATATATCAACAGAATGGAAATATTAATAGACCCAGCAAACGGGTCCTTCACTTCACCCAGCAGTTAGTTCTTCCATGCCCAGGACTTGGGTATTGTTAGTCTGTTGCAGGTACCCAGGCTGTGGTCAATACTCATGCACAGCAATAAAAGGCCCAAATATATTTTACCCAACTCTAGATTAATTACCCAATCTGGGTCTATTTTTAATGTCCCAGTGAGTCATTATATTCACCCAGGAGTTTTTAGTGTGTGCCCTTTTAAACAAACACAGCACCTCCTCCAATCAAGTCTGCCACAAAAGGCACCACACTGGGTGCCAGCTATACATGATCTACTGTCTAAAGTAGATATTAGCCGATTACAGGTGGAAGGGGTGGGCCACTGAGACGAATGTGGTCCCCACTCACTGGAGTGTTGAATTACTCTTAATCTCTGCTGGTAGTAAACAAATGTAAAAAATGATCTCTATAAAAACACATACAAGAAGAACAAGTGATAGACGGGAGTGAGCAGGAAGCAGCACTGTACAGCTCCACCAACACATAAGGCTTGTGCACTATCAGAGACATCATGAATAAGGAGAATCAGGCGGTCTTCCCTCATCAGGAGAAGCAGTGGTCTACAAGTGTGGCGAGGCTGAGCGATGCCCAAAATGACTGCTGCTGGCCAGGCAGAGATCCACCCAAAGCCCGCTAAAAAGAAACAGTCATAACTTTACTTCTGCATGCTGATCTTAAAAATTCCAACTGCAGGCTTTAGCTCATGTCCCAAATAAGAAGGCAAGAGTGTTTCTGTGTGGCAGTCACACTGGTGTTAACAATCATGCTAGGGAGATTAGCGAAAGCAGCTAGGGAGCGTGGGGAGCAGTGCCAAGCAACCTGACTCATCTGCATGGAATAAATGTGAGGGAAATTTTCAACAACACCAGCACCAAAGTTCAAGGGTCACTGATTTGTAGTGCTCCTTGTGCTTCCTGCAGCTGCAGCTACTATGTTTTCTCCAGCGCTCAGTTTGACATCAGTGCTTATGTTTCTAAGAGAGTTGTATGGTGCTGCTTTTTGGACACCCTAGTCCTTGTTTCCATTCTTGATGTTTGAATTGTGTTAATGGACACAGTACTACACTGCTGTAGTTTTTCTTTGTCAAATATATATTCTAGGATAAACCACCCTTTTTACAGTAAGTGAGAGAAAATGAACAGAAGGATACTGTTTAGCTAAAATGATTGTTGAAAAAGTAGTCCGTTCGTCCCGTCCTAGCCCTTCAGAGCGAGGGACGTCAGATGCTGACTTACTGAGGAAGGGCCAGAGAAAAGGGTTAGAGAGCTGTATGTCATTACGAATCAAACAACAACAACCACCTCCGGAGAGCGACAGGACTATGAGAAGAAAACTCAAATGTACAGATTAGACTTCCTAACATTAGCCAGACTAGCCATGCTAGCTAGGCTAAAATACTGATGAAAACCTTGCGAAGGTTTTTCGGCAGTTAACAAGAGACAACAGTCATCATGGCGGCTTCTTCCCCGTGTGGTTGTTTTGTTTATTAATCAACCGAAGCATGATGAATGATGAAAAAAAGAAAAACGATGCAACTTTTAACTCTGTGTTGTTGCTAGGTGTGTTGTTATGGTGAGACGTATGTGCAAACGTCACCACGCAGTCGCTTACGTGCCTGAACGTAAATGCAGCAAGTGGTGTCCCAATTCCTAGAGAAGATTACAAAGCCCCCCTTGTGGCTTCAATTCGAGGGTGTAGTGATAGTGAGCGAGGGTGTAGTGATAGTGAGTAAGGGCTAGTGGTTGAAAGAAGGAGGAACATTGGGATTGGGACTTTTTTTTACTCCCTTACATAAACTCAGATGAGCTTTTCACATCATGGAAACTTCATTGTCAAATATTGAAGAAAACTAGGATGGGAATGTGGGTGATACTGTTGTGGCTGTAATTCATATATTGATATTATCAGTGCTGTAACTTAAGCAGTGCTGTGACAGGTCTTCTTGCAACTTGAGAAGAATGGTTACATTTTCGACATGATCTGCTCTATTATAGTCTATATTTTCTAAAATAAAAAGAAAGAAAATTCAGCTTTTAACTTTTGTGACTTTATCTTCCTCAACACAAAGAGCTGAGTGAGCCTGTGTAACAAGTGAATGACAGCTGTCATTCGGCTGCCTTCATTGAGTCATCTTAGCACAGTGATGGATACTGACAGGACCACCTGATCAGCAGCTTGAGTCCAACCCTGAGTTTCACTCGCTGCACTGAAAACTGAACCTCCAATGACTTGCTGTTTTAAAAATCTGAAAGAATGGGGTGTATTTTTGTCTGAGAACATACCGAGGACACGTGTCTGAGAGCTCCAACTGTGTTATTTTTATTGATAGGTGCTGAGAGGGCACTGCCTTTCGTAGTCTTGAAATGAGGTGAAAGCACCCTCACAGCATCTGCGCAAGTCAATACCTTGACTTTAAAGAAATTGACAAGTTGTTTTGGAGAACAAATCCCTCAGTTTTGACGTGTGATCCTGTTTGTGCTGAGCTCCGTCCCTCATCTAGTCTTTTCCTTGTCAGGGCTACTGTCTGATTTTATTCCACAGCCACAGAAAAAAGGCAAAGTGAGAGACGGCAGGAGGAGAATGACACATATCTGATATTCTTTTTTTTTTCTCAGCTGTCTTCTTTTCCCTTTTTGTTGACTGTTTGTATTCCACTTATATTTTTTATTTAACTCTGCCTAACCTTAGCATTCTGTTTCGTCCTCCAGCGCTCCATCTCCCCTACCGTCTTCCTCTTCATGCTTGTTTCTCAGATCTCAATGAAGAAAGAAGTGATTTTCATTATCAAACTCTGCCCCACACCTCCTCCACCTCCTCCTCTTCCACTGCTTCACTCTCTTCTGACAGGCCTTTAATTTGTTTCTCAGACAGCTTTTCACCTTGATCGGGACACTAAATCCGCCAATTAAATCACCCAAATTGGTACTGTGGGGGCAACTTGAGGATAGGAGGGTGAGCAACTGCAAAGGTGATATATACGACACCGATATATGCCACCTTTGTGTGTGTGTGTGTGAGTGTTTTGACAGCAGGGATTGGTTATAGCTGGTGAGCTTAGTCCATCTGTCAGAGGGTCCCCAGCCCAAGGCTAAAGGTGCTATCTGTCATACCAGATGACAGAGACTGGGAATCCATGACAGCGGGGTTATCATATCACAGCAGTTAGGAAAGGAGATACAGAAGGAGGAAAGAAGGATGGATAGAATAAGGGAGAGATGATGTTTTAGGGGTAGAGGACAGGACACGAGAGGAGATAGTGTATGAAATGAGATCTACAGTAAAATACAAAGCGAAGAAATGGGATTCAGACAGGGAGCCGAGCAGAAGAGCAAAAACTGTATGAAGGGAAACAAATGTGGTTAAAATGAGAGACATGGAGGAGGAAGAGCAACATGCTGGACTGGAATCAGTAATAGAAGAAGGTAGGAGGTAAAGTTAGAAGTGAGAAGCTGTATCTATAACCAATTGTGGATGGAGGGATGAAAGAAGAACGGGTAGCTGGAGAGCGCAGGGGAGGAAAACGGGGGAAGGGGAAAGTGGCGTTAAAATCAGAGAAGATTTGCTTGGTGGTGCTTTCACAAACTTACACACTCACACACACACCCACACAGACACAAGGTGTAACTCTCTTTTCAATTACATGTGACAGCTGCTGTCCCCCTGATCCATGCAGCTACTGTGGCAGTGGTGACAGGAATTATGGTGGAGCAGACAGGTGAGTCAGAGGGGACGGAGAGGAGGGAGAGGTTGGAGAAATATGTGAAAATGGACAGGAGGCCAAGGATAGGTAGAAGTATAAGCTAGGGGGAGAAAAAAAGCTGCTTAGAAAATCTGGCAAGAAATATGTCCCATAATAAATAATGCATGATATTTAAAGTGAAGATTGAATAATGAGATGGGATAATTCATGCTTCTTATGGCTAAAGAAACGGAATGGAGAAAACTTTTAGTGATGCAGAATAATAAAAAAAAAAAGACCAAACGACACTGATGCCTAATTTTCAGACAAGACTGAAGGGGAGATAAGTGCAAATTTAAATTCTCAAGGTTGAAAGAGCAGCATTTAGCTGCTCCATCCAACCAACTCGTCTGCATCCTTATGCAGAACTCACAGCTTGTTAAATAATAAATTTGACAACAACCTCTGTAGAAACTCTCATATGAGGTGTACAGTATCTCTTTTTATTTTTTTTTTTTTTATTTTTTCTGTTTTTCCTGTTTATCTTATTTCTATGTTTTTGTTGTCTTTTACCTATTTAACTTTTTCTATGTATGTTTGCTTATTCTCTTGTGTTCACTCTTATTGTTCATAATTTTTACCTCCACCAAGGAGTGGTGGAGGTGATGTATTCACTGGTGTCTGTCTGTGTCTGTTAGCAAAATAATTCAAAAAGTACTAAACAGATTTGGATGAAATTTTCAAGGAATCTTAATAACTGATAAATTTTTGGCATTGATCTGGATCGCCTTTTGGGTTCAAGAAATTTTTTAAAGGATTCTGTGTCATTGCAAATGTGGCAAGACGAAGGAGGGCACTGGCAGGATTCTATCCCCTGAGCCCACGTGAGAGTTATGCGCTCTAACCAGTCAGCCGAAGGGATACCCTTGTGGCCAAACGGTTACAGCGCATCATCACTCAGAGGCATGGCCATATACCACTGAGGACACCAAGGTATGGACCTCAGTATTTCATGAAATTAATCAAATAACATAGCTCAAAAACATTTACCTGAGAACACAGACCTGAGAATGCGGACTGATACTGAAATACTGACTCTTTCCCTACTAGCAACTGCTACCAACAACTGATAAGAACTGATCCTCAAGTTAAATCAGATGTTATTCATTGTTATCATTAACATGAAAACAGCAAACCAACTAAACTGTGCGAATAAGTAGGAACTATTTCTTCTTCTGCCTTCCAATGTGCGTAATAAGGCGCAGCGTATGCGTCTCAGCAGCACACCGCTCGCTCTGTCACTGATCACTGATCAATCACTCCCCACAGTCACGCAGCAAATGCCAATGTAGATATATATTTTCAGAGTTGAGTATGGAGAGTAATGTTTTTTTTTTTTCCTTTGCAGAGTTCATCATCATTACTGCTACAGTGACAGTCGGCTTCATTATTTTCTTCTGTGTAGAGTTCATATTTACTGAAGTTACTAGTGCGGGTTTGTGATTGAGTCTACATGGTTCTCATTGCATGCAGCATGCAGCTACTTCAGGTACAGGCTGTACAGGCTGACTGTAAACCTGGATTTTATTTGAAAATACACTTTTAAAGAAGTGATTATGTGATTTTATGTTTGTACAAAGTGTCTCATTACTAAACCAGTCTTGACTTTTTAACATACCCTGAGATTCAAGAGAGACAGAAATGACAGCAATCTATTTGATAAGATAAACAATAACAATAGGGAGTCTCAGTTTGTTATCTCTGATGGTTAACTATAGTAAAGACTTTTAGACGGGAAGAAGAGTAAAAAGAAGAGGACAGAATAGACACTAATGGTCAATTTACTTGAGTTTATTTTAACTGCTACTCTTTAGTTCTTACCTTTTAAAAAACAGTTTGGGAACAGATATTTATGTTTCGTGTATTTTTTCTAACGTTGTATGTCTGTCTTCTGTGTTGGTAAGAGAAAAGCAATTTCCCAACTTGGTGTTTGATAAAGACTATTCTATTCTATTCTATTCTATTCTATTCTATTCTATTCTATTCTATTCTATATCAGGACATGCAAGACAAGAAAAAGTTTATGTTAAACATAAGTTGCTTCTGAAACCCGCATATCGTGAGCCTGTTATTGGTTAAATATCCAGACAAGGTTGCAGTCAATTTGGCCCTAGCCATTAAGTGTTACACTTTCATTTTGAATGGTCTCTTGAGATGTGTGGACCACATAACAGAGTGGACCTCAGTATTTTTTAACCTCTGGCTACGGCCCTGCTCGGAGGCATAGTGACAGGACCGTCAATTGTCTTACAAGATATGGCCGCATGGGGGAGCAGCTTGATGGAGCTCTCCGCTCAGTCTTTAGGGGGAACTTGGCAGAGGTCTGCGCTCTTTCAGTGCTTTTCTAGTTCTTATTGTTTTCAGGTTCATTCTTATCTTGTTTTAACTTCTTGAACTTTTTAACCTTAGTTTTTACCTCAGAGGGATCCTCCTCGCCAGGGCCTATGCCAACTCGCTCTGCGGAGTCATTGCTGTTTATGTGTGTATGTGTACATGTTTGTATTCAGAGCTTGTTTTATTTTATTGTTGTAATATCATGTGAGGCATTCTGTAATGCTTCTGCATGAAAGGTGCTTTGTAAATAAAGTTTGATTTAATCGGATTTGACTTTCTTAAAACACCTTGCCACTTACAATGTTGCTTCATAGTGTAGTATGTTTGCCCCTGTTTGATTTACTCTGACTACAGTGCATCTACATCTACAATTGACTGGTCTGAGTTTTTTGTTTGTTTGTTTTTGCCCAAAACTTTTTTTTAACCTTTGGATTTTCTAATCAATTATCAGTCACATGCATACAGAGAAGTGACAGCTGGTGGTTAAAGCACAGTGTGAAACTTTGAACCAAAGAAGCAAAAAAATAATCTCACTGTGGTGATTTCTGAAGAACTTTGAAAAAAAAAAAAAAAAAAGCAGAAGCTTACTGCTGTAATTGCATAAACTAATTAAACTGCGTCCAGTTCATTACTGCACACACAAGAGAAATACATGATTTCTGTAACGGCTTTATTTTAGAGAATATTTTACTTCATTTATTACTTTGACATAAGAAATGTATGGAGTTCATAAAATGTAATGCAACTTGTCTGAGATTAAATATTATATTAAGATTTAATTTAGGAGGTGAAATGTTTGGTTTTATTTCATCTTACAAGGAACCATTTTGCCCCATGTGACTCTTTGACAAAATTACATTTTAAAATGGATTAACTTGCTGCTATTTCTTTGATTACTTTAGTTCAGTTAGATGTTTAGATGAGTCCCCGTGATGAGGTCTCTCTGGGCTCCAAACTTATTTTCCTGGATCCTGAATCAATCAACTGAGAAAATAATCAGCAAATTAATAATCATAAGTTCCAGTCTGACATCTGATTGTAATAACAATGAGCAGTGAGATTTTAATTCATTACAATTACAGCCTTACATGAATAAAGTAAAAACAGAAATGTAATAATGTCAGAGTCACAGGGGGCAGTTTACATTGCATAATATATGAGGGAGATTTTGCACATTTTAGTTAAAGTGGTCTATTTCTGTTTCAGTGAAGTCACTGAATATTTCTTCCAGTACTGACACATTAAGACCTAAAATTAGATGTACCCGAATGGTGCTGCATAACACCTTCACTATCTGCTAACTGATGCCAGTGATATTATGCACAGGCTGTGGATTCTTTAAACAGTCTTTATGGATAACATGACAATTTATAATATTGACATTCATATTAACATTTGCTGAAACCAAGTACATTGTTGAAATCTTCTATTCATTTTTATCTAAATGGAGGGAATGGATAAGAGTCACACCAAAACAAAGGCAACCGAGAGCTTTAAACAACATGAATGAGCATAATCAAATCTTAATGGTTAAGCAAGGTTTCAATCCTTGGGGCAAAACCTAAGTTATTTCAAATAACTGTCAGTTTATCTGAACTTTGACAATAAATGTACATGTTTAGCTTGAATCTCTGCATGTCACATTTCAAACTTGTGGATTTTCAAGGTTTAAGCCTGAAGAGCTGAAAAGGACATAGTAGGACTATCAGGAAAACAGTATAATGTCTTTCATTGAGACATGGCAGCAGGAACATATTCTGCATACCAGCTCCTCTCTCCTGCTCTCAGACTGGGACAGTCAAGCACAGTTTCTCACTTAGGTATGGAGGATACCCGTTTTTGGTCTTTACTACAGATGCACTATATACTCGCCCAATATCAGTATCGGCCGACATTGTGGCTAAAACTGAATATTGATATCGGCCCAATATTGGCCCAGTATTGACTGGTACAGTATAATTAAACAATATATTGCAGGTGGTGACAAACCTGCCAAATGATGTATTTTTTAATTTGTGGGGTAGTATTGGAGTCAAGACCACACCAAGACATTACCAAGATATTACCAAGGACGAGATATTACCAAGACCAAAACATTACTGAGACCAAGACATTACCGAGTCTTGCACAATGTCTTGGTCTCAGTAATGTTTTGGTCTTGGTGGTGTGGTCTTGACTACAACACTAATGTGGGGTATGGAAACAACATATAGCTGCACCCACCGTGCAGCATTATAATGTCTCCTGCAACAACTGGGTCTTCAGCAGATGCAGCAGAATGAATATTTCTAAATACTAAATAAAGTCCTATGATGCTGTGTCGTACATTATGGAACAGTGGAATTGTGGCAGTTCATACGAGACAGAATCAAACTTACCACTGTTCATAAAACTGTTGTAACATGTGGCCACTGTGGCCATAATTTTTCTAGGGGCACACAGCCAAAGGGAGGGGCAATGATGGCCATGGTTGGTGTGGCCACCATGATATTCCTGCCCTGCTTTACACTGACAATTTGTCAAACACATCCATAGACTGTATATCAGTGTCAAACCTTCTGTGGCACCACCCATAGGTATCTGAAGAGCTGAACTGAAGCTTGTATGTGGTTCCCACTGTCCCACCATTTAGGCAGCGTCGCGTACATCGTCGCTCCTGGAAAATACAAAAATGGATAAAGGTATGAGGGCTGTAAATGTGGGGGTGAATGATTTGTCACCCAACAAACTCTGAGCTGCTTGTAGCTAAGAGCTAGCTGAGCAAACCTGGAGCTTAATGGAGCTAATGGAGGTAGGCAGGCTACAGCTAAGGCACGGTAGCTACGTTTCCAATACATCTAGAACTTTGCAAAACTTAAATATGGCAATTAAAAACTGGTGATGAAAATGCCTTAAAGGGATATTGTGTAAGTTCTCCTGTGTTTTATTCACAAAAACTGATTATTTGGTTCAAAAGTGTTTTTTCATTAATCAGTAATCACTCCCATCAACAAACTGAAGTGCTCCTCTAAGTTCTTTTTTTTTTTTTTTTTTTTTTTTTTTTACTTGTCCTGTCCAGCATCGAAGCAAGCAGAATGGAAATCTATTGCTTTATTCTGTTGAACAGTTTTGCTTTATCAGCGGAGCTTTATGAACATAAGGCTCCACTTGATATCATGTTTATTCATTTTATTTCTTTATTTAAACATTTTCTATTACACCATTCCATTTCATACTGCGGGCCTGACAAGGGAGAAAGAAAGTTAACAGAGGTAATGATAGAAAGGAAACAGAGAGAGAGGAGTAAGGAAGAGGAAGAGAGAGAGGAGAGAAAACATGAATCCACTTACACAGTTCACTGGTACATCTGTACCGCGATCCCTAAACAACCAAGTCTCTGTTGGAAAACAAAACAAGCAATCCCCTACAGGAGGACCTGCAGGTGGCTAAATATCCTCAGATCATACAAACACACACAAACACACGCAAACTACGCAGAGAAGAGGTACAACCTAGTCAGCGCAAGGGAAGAGAAGAGACAACCTAGCATCGCAATGGGAAGAGAGAAGAGGTACAACCTAGTCATCGCAAGGGAAGAGAGAAGAGGACAACCAGCAGCGCAGGAAGCAGGTCACAGTGTCAACATGCATAATAAGGGTGCTCCATGGTGATACAGTCATGCAGATGCAGCCTCGCTCCGCAGGAGGAGAAGCCCGCAAGGCTCACGACCCAGGCCCCCAGCAGCCACCCAGAGGCCCAGATCCCAGCCACCCCCCCCCAAAGACGGACATGCATCCCCCGAAGGGCGGCAGCGGCCCCAGTCGGAGCCCCCTGCGTCTGGAGGCCCAGGCCCCAGCGGACCAAGACCAGCAGCTGCCGACCCCACCGGGCGCCGGGCGCCCCCGGAGCGGAGACAGCGCCGGGCCCAGGGCCCAAGCGCCCAGGAGCAGCCACCCCCCCCGGACCCGGGCGGCCCACCAAACCCAGGAGGACCGGACCCCCCAGACGACGCCCCCCCAGGGCAGGCCAGCCCCCACCCCAAAGTCCCTGCCCCATACACCTGACACCAGGGCGCCACCCCTCTACCACCCCCTACCCCGCCACCACGCTCACACACACACTCCCCACACACCTACCCCAACACTAGGGCTGAAAAATACCGTCACCGCCCCCACATCGAGACACAGGCACCCAAGACATCAATACCGCAAGAGCAACCACATACAAATACAGATCCCCCTGCGCCCGCCCCGCACAAAAAGCCCCGGAAGCCACAAACAAAACCGCACCCCCCACCAAAGCGCCCGGCCCCCAACCAACCCGCAGCCACACCGCACCACACCGACACCAAGATGCCCGGCACGAATACCGAGATACGAACCTCCGCCCACACCGCCCAGCCCTACCCAACACCTCCGTGACCCCCCCACACACACATACCCCCACCCACTCCGCCTCCGACCTTACATACCCACACTCACTCCTCTCTCCACCCCCAACACTCTCCTCCCTCTACCGTCCACACCTACCCCCACCTCCTCATACCCTCTAACACACACATCACTCCCCCCACATAACTCACCAACCCCTCCCCACCCCCCACACATACCCCCCACCTCCCTATACCCCCACCCCACAGTCCCCCCTACATTCCGCCCCCCCATCCCTTTACCTATCACCTCCCCCCTTCCTTCCTTCAGCCCCTCCACCTCCCTACTACCCCGCTCCCTCCTTCCTCCTCCCCCTTTCCTCCCCCTTACCCCATCTCCTCCCTCTTCCCCCTTCCTCCCTCCCCTTTCCTCTTTCCCCTCTTCTTATTCTCACACCCCCTCTCTCTCCCTCCCTCTCCTCCTGTGACCGCCGGGGGCCGCAGCCCCCCCCCCTCCCCCCCCCCCCCCATCCCCCCCCCCCCCGCCGCTCCCCCGCCGCACCCCCCCCCCCCCCCCCCCCGCCCCCCCGGCCCCCCCCCCCCCCCGCGCCCCCGCCGCGCGCCCGGCCCCACCGCCGCGCCCCCCCCCGCCCCCCCCCCCTAAAAAAAATCACTCAAATATCGCAAAAAAGGTTTATGCTCTCATGAGGCGGTTTTTCAGATGTTTCAATAAAGCAGTATATCAAAAAAAATGTAACGGAAATTATTTTTGGGGGATTTACATGCCATCAGGTGTAGAAACACCTCAGTTATTCCTTCTTAATTATGTTTATGATCATTTACAAGCATCAACTTTGGAATTGGAATGGAAGGAAGAGTTTTACCAGGCACGTATAGGCCTATATGAAAAATCTGTAAATCGCGATAATTCATGCAGATATGGTTTAAGCTCTTCATGTATTTGTAACAACTGGCCATGAGTTATCTACGCCGTTTCCACACATTTGTAACACATGGCCATGACTTGGTTACAGTGGGTATGGAAGGTATTTAGACCCCTTTAAACTTTTTACTCTAAGTTTTATTGCAGCCATTTGCTAAAATAAAAAAAAAGTTCACTTTATTTCTCATTATGTACACTCAGCAACCCATCTTGACAGAAAAAACAGAAATGTAGATTTTTTTTTCAAATTTATAAGAAAAGAAAAACTGAAATATTACATGGTCATAAGTATTCAGACCCTTTGCAGTAAAACTCATATTTAACTCATATGCTGTCTATTTCTTCTGATCCTCCTTGAGATGGTTCTACTCCTTCATTAGATTCCAGCTGTGTTTAATTAAACTGATTGGACTTGATTAGGAAAGGCACACACCTGTCTATAAGACCTTACAGCTCACAGTGCATGTCAGAGCAAATGAGAATCATGAGGTTGCAGGAACTGTCCAAAGAGCTCAGAGACAGATTGTGGCGAGGCACAGATCTGGCCAAGGTTACAAAAGAACTTATACAGCACGAAAGGTTCCTAAGAGCACGGTGGCCTCCATAGTCCCGAAACGGAAGAAAATTGAGATGACCAGAACTCTTCCTAGACCGTCCAGCCAGACTGAGCAATCATGGGAGAATAGCCTTGGTGAGAGAGGTAAAGATAAACCCAAAGATCACTGTGGCTGAGCTCCAGAGATGCAGTAGGGAGATGGAAGAAAGTTCCACAAAGTCAACTATCACTGCAGCCTCCACCAGTCAGGGCTTTATGGCAGAGTGGCTGATGGAAGCCTCTCCTCAGTGCAAAACATATGAAAACCCGCATAGTTTGCCAAAAAACACATGAAGGATGCCTAGACTGTGAGAATAAAATTCTCTGGTCTGATGAGACCAAGATTGAACTTTTTAGAGTTAATTCTTTTTCTTCTTCTTCTTTACTTGTCCAGTCCAGCATCGTAGCAAGCAGAATGATGATCTGGCTGCTTTATTATGTTGAACAGTTTTGCTTTGCCAAGGGGAGCTTTATGAGCACAAGGCTCCCCTTGATGTCCTGTGTTTCTTCATTTTCTTTCTTTAATTAACCATTTGTTTACAACAGAGTTTTCCATCATATTGCTGGGCTTGACAAGAGAAAACTGAAAGAACAGATCAGTCAACAGAAGCAATGATAGAAAGTGGCACAGAGAGAAAAGAGTAAGGAAGAGAGAGAGAGGTGGGGGTGGGGGGGGGGGGGTAAAAGGACACACTTACACTGTGTAAGTGTATCCTTTGGAGTTAAAAAAAAATCCCATTTTGGGGGGCCTGCAAACTCACCAAATTTTGGCTAATGCCCCCCCCCCCATTTAAAATGAAAAAATTCTTGATTTTTATTTTATTTTGCTACATTTCAGCTCAGACTGTTTCAAAGCCAGCCGCCACAACTACCTGCCTTTACAAATAAATGGTTGTTAAAAAAATGTAAACACAGACAATAATCTGCTGCAAAAGAATCCCAGTTGTATCTGTTAGAAAATTCATTCACCAGGCCGCATGTAATCCTGGAATGGAAAGGAGCACTTTTTAACTTGGATGCTGAACTCTTGTTGACCTTTTGTCCACTTTGTCTTCTGACAAAGTTCACCAGTGTTTCCTGTTAGCATAAAGAATTTTAACCCTTGCTTTGTCACTGCTCCATTTCAACTTTGAAAATGATTGTCAAATTTCTAAAATGAATTTTCTTGTTATTTTTTCCTGAATAACATATACATTGCAAAAGCAAAATGTGCCATAGTGGGTTCATAAAGATGAATTCAGATCAATGCAGTTCAGCTTTCTTTCTTTTCAAATCAAGCACAACTTCATCTGTTTATGTGGACAAACCACCCTGCCATAGCCTTCTTTTAGACTATCTGCCTCACTAACAAGATTTGTCTTTAGGTTCAAGACCTTACAAATATGAACCCAGCCGGGGCAGACTGGCTCTAAATTGTTCTCTCTTCTGTATAACTGAATAACTAACTTGCCTCAAGGTAACAACCACCATTAGAAAGCTTCCTCCTACCAGCAAGGGGGTCAAGGCATGATTTTCTTTGGAGTGCCTGGAACTAACACCCACTGCCACCCTGACCTTCAGTCTACCACGAGAACAGAATTTTCTGTCTGGATGTATTTTCATAAACATGCTTTCGAGATTGCTGCAAAGAAAAACCTAAGATTATATCCACCAGGTTCTAAGTGCTTGCAGTTAATGCCAGCTTTCTTTTGACTAATGAGAAGCAAGTCGCCATTCTTTTTTTTTTCATGCATCCTTCAGATATGCCAAATTCCTGTTGGCAGTTGGAAACACTGGGAGAAGATGGGTGTATGTCCTGTTGTAACTGTGGCTGTAAACCTCCAGTTACTGTCTCAGTGCCAACCTGACTGATGTATTTTTGTTAGTTTACAGATGGTTTTTGTGTTTAATTTTCAGTGTTGCATTTTTTGAGCTGGCTTTGTGATACATGCAACCCAAGCGGTCAGTCCTGCTGTCATCCAGCATCCATCTCATAATGGAGAGCAGCCAGTAACTGAACTCCTGCACCCTTTTTTACTTCATCATGGACAGCTACAGAAGATGTCCTGGTCAAAAATTCCTGCTGGAGAAGTGACTCTCTGCTCACTGACAGGGAAAGTGAATTGTTAAAAGCTGTGGTTCCCAACCTGAGCTCCCCGACCCCCCAAGAAGGTATCCAAAGAGCGCAGGAGGTTAATGAGGCTTTAACCACAGAGTCAATGTGATTGTTCAAATTCAGACCATGTCCAAATGGAGAAAAGTTTGACCATGGTGCGCATTACGCCGTACTGCGTGCTTGACGTGCTTGACACGTCTGTTAACATGGGCGCCGAAATGAAACTGCAGCGCTTTGGCGCGCTTCCGCATCCAGTGTGTCCCAAGGTGCAGTTTAGGGATGCGTCAATCTGCCTTTTTTGGATACCGATTCGATTCGATATGTGGTGTTTTGTTATCTGCCGATACCAATCCCTTACCGATACAGAATAAGGAAGAAAAAAAAAACACATTGTACTGTTTGACGGCACACCTCGTTGTGTGGAAACGGACTGGGAGCTTTCTTTTGTGCAAGGCAACATCAGACTTGGCTTTAAAATTTGTTTTACTTGATTTTTTAAAAAAAGAGATAAATGTACTGAATTACTTATTCAACAACACTTACAGTAATCATTAATAAACTTTAACAATCTTAAAGCAGCTTCACAAGCTTGCTCATATAAGTGAAAATATAAAGAAACTTCCCCTGGTTCAGTCAGAGAAGTTAATAAATGTCAAATAATAAAATGCTAAAACTGAAGGGAAAAACACCAACCTGACCTCTGTCAAACATGTAAAAATAAACAGGAACAAAACATCTTTAAAATGGTTCAGTCAGTGCAATTACAAATTTAAAATCCAATTTAAAATAAATGGCAAAATAAAGGAGCTGAAACAGAAAAAAAACACATCTCCACTAGCTTGTTTGGTAGATATACTGTATTTAAAAAAGCAAATCTTTTAAAAATGGTTTAGTATTATTATGAAAATAGAAATGAAAGATCCACGACAAAAGTAGCTGAATAAACAAATGCTTCATCAATGTTTATGGAGGTTGTTTCCAAACAGCAGATTGGATAAAAAAAAATAAATAAATAAATAAAAAATGTCTCTCCCACACGCTTCACTGTGCATTGGTGGATACCCTCAGTATAAAACTTGTCATGTCCAAAAAGATTTAACGGTATTTTCTTCTTTCCCCTCGACCTGTCAGCACCCGCGGGATTTTTACCTGTGACACGTGGAAACCAAACCGCTGCAGAAATCTCTGCCCAGAAACGTCCTGAACACACCAAAACAAAGGGAAAAGGCTACACGCAGAGAGGGAGTTGCAAACAAACTCATCACTGCACGAGACTACAGGCCCAAAGGCGCGGATTGAACCGGATTTCACCTGCACAAGTCTAGTGTTTATTCTCGGGGGGGGGGGGGGGACTCCGGACTCTGCCTCTTGTCAATCAAAATGACACCCCTAATTATGTGTAATTTTCAAGATTAAATAACATCTAAACCGATGAGGCTTAGTGAGGTCAATGGGTCAGTGAAGATATGCTAAAGGAATAGTTTATATCCATCCTTGTAACTTTGATTTTTCCTGCACCACATTTATGAAATATGTCTGAGAAATGCAATCATGCAGGTAATTCAGCCCTACTTGAAAAAAGAGAAAGTTCCAGTCCTACCAACCTGCCAAAATCCCCCCCAATGCAGGGGTGACCAAGTCCAGTGAGCTACTACTAACATTTTGGTTGCATCCCTTCCCCAACACATCTGAAGCCAATTAATAGCTTGTTACCAGGACCATACTTGGTCACCCCTACCCACAGTGATTCCCAACCCTGGTCCTCAAGGCACACTATCCTGAAGACTTTCCATGTTGCCCTGTTGAAACACAGCTGATTCACATTACTGGGTTAGTAGCAGACTGGTGCAGCTCGTCAGAGGTCCATTTAATTTGAATCAGCTGTGTCCTAGCAGGGCAAAAGGGAAAGTCTTCAGGATAGTGTGCCTTGAGGACCAGGGTTGGGAATCACTGCCCTAGTATCTTGCATTTGCCAAACTTTTTCGGTTGCTGTATTTGCTACTGTATTTTCCACGGGTCTTTCATGCCTCGTTAACTCAACTTTTCTCATGTAAATTCATCCAGGAGAGCGTCACCCAACAGAGCCCATCCTTATTATCTTCCGCTTTATCGAAAGACAAGATTCAGCCAGAATGCATATTTGTGGTGAGAAGCTACTTGATGAAAGCATAAAGCCAAACATGGTTTTAGCACAGGGTGTCATGGCTTCTTGGTCGTTGCATTGAGGAAGTCTTCACAGAAAATAGATCAAGAACAAACAACTTAGAGGATACAGAGAGTTTGACTGGGCCACTTCATCTCTGCATTGTTTGAGTGATGCTGGGAGTCTTTTCTAGTGGTCTCCCCTATTCACTGTTCACCTTGCAACCTTATTCTCTTCAGTGTTTTGTGTTTGCATCCAGACCATCATGTCTAATCTGTTCAATAGAATTTTCTTCTTTCTGTGTGTTTCTTGCTTCTCCTGGCCTCCTGACATTTATCCTCGTTTTTCGCATTTTCCTTTCTCAGCAGACAGTGATGAGGACTTCACCTCTGTTTGTGTTTCCTCAGTGCTGGAAGGTTTGTTGCTGCTTTTTTGGTTGTTTTAGTTCTGAACATCTATCTGTCTTTGCAGCTGCCTGTTTGTTTTGCAACTTTGAAAACCTGCCTGTTACAAATGGTGAGTCAACTCAGCACAAAGAGAAGCCTTTCCATGTTGTTTCTCCTTCTTTCAGAGTTTTTCTTGTAGCTTAGTTACATTCACACAAGCTAAATGAGTGGCCACTGACAATCAGTCTGATCAGTTATTGCTGATTTTGACTCATTCGGACGATTACAAATGTTTGAATGATTATGGATGATAAGAAAGATGATAGGAAAGTATGCAAATATGAAGAAAACAGGTACCCATGTTGTTTGCCTTTTAAAGGGGTAGTGCACCCTAAAATGTGTTATTTGAGAAGGACAAAACACAGTATTACTTTACTGTCATGAAAACCGCTTACAGACTTTTCTTGCCAAACGCCGCAAGTAGATTGTCCACCATTGCTTAGGGAACATATCTGTACATGTGTAATTAGAACAGATGAGAATCAGACCATTTTCTTAACAATATCGAGGAAATCTGGAAGGGCTTGCAAGTTCCTTGGTTGTTGGAACAGCGGTGGAAAACTTTCACTGTGGTAATAAGTGAATACGAAGATCAGACATTTCATTTCACAAAGAGTTCTGCTGTCTGTGACAAAAGTGGCCAGTGATGCTGCTCCGTCTGCTAATGTTCGTATTGGGGAGGAATCACACACACAGAGAGCAGAGGAGGAATGATGCCGTCATGGCAGAGAAAACACTAGATTTTATTTCCAACAACAAACATGGTAAATTTTGGTGAACACTCATTAATCTGACACTATATTTAATGTATCTGTGCTGCCGAACATGATGCACTGCATGACGTTATTATGCTAGCTAATGCTAACAGAGACAGCTGTGGTGTTGCTGAGAGTTATGACTCATCTGGGAGATACTGTGAAATATAATTTGCTCTGATCAAGGCAATGTTGTGACCAGAAATTAAAAACAGTTCAGCCAAAAACACAAACGGATCATGAAGGCAGTGTTGTTACGGCTGGTGTTCCTTTGATTCATAAACGTCCTGTCTTTTCATGTATTTGTCATGCAAATCATCTGTCACTGCCCCCTGTCTGGGAATGAACGCTACTGGACAACAATGGACATACCCCGAGTTTCGATCTTCAGATTGGCTGACGTTGCAGCCAATCCCCATCGCCGCTGCTGGGAGTCCCGGATAAAGCTGGCTGCCTTTCTTCAGTCGCGAGGGCAAATTGTTTGGCGAACAGTTTGTCCTCCGCTTGCTGGACTATGACTCCCGAGTGTTTTGGTGGACTGTGATTAATAACTCTTATCAGACACGTTGCCGTTATTCTGTGATTTTCTCGGTAAATGTTTGGATAGTGTTTAATCTGCCCGTTGTGTATCGCCCTCTTGGTGTGGGCATTTGTTTGTTTATTGTTCAGTAATCGGGGCTGGGTTAGCGGTAGGATCAGTTGGGAAACGGTCCGTCCAACATCCGTCTAAAAGACCGGTTAGGAACAGTTATTAGTGCTGCTGGTCCGTAGTAGTTCTTTTTTTTTACTTTGTTCCTTTGTTTTTCCTCTTGCTATTTTCTTTCCGCCAAGTAATGATCCCCTGTCGCTCATTTGGAGAAGGACTCGCTTCCCTCTGTAAACGGGCAAATGGTTGTTTATAATTACCTGTTGTTTGTTTGTTTTGTTTTTGTTTTTCGTTATTAATAGTGTCTTGTTTTTTTTCAGCAGCACTACATCCCAGCGCCCAGGTTTTTCTGATCCATGGTTGTGCATTACTCGTGTCAATAAACTTGCTGTATCACCTGCCACCGCCTGTGGGGTTCCCTTTTGTGCGTCCCTGACCCTAGCCGAGCTGGGACGTTACAAGTGTCCTGCAGCCTTTAGTTTCATCTGCAGGACATGCAAAGGCTACGTGGTCGGCACAGTCCTTACAGTTACAACATAACTTTTAGACCTTAAAAATGTGCGTTTCTGACCTGCTTTGATGACACAGGAACATTCATTATGCGCATTTTCAAGTTGTCACTGCCCAGAGGCGTTCCGGGGCTCGGAAACAGCATTATGTACTGTAACTTTTCCATCCGGGAGGCAGCTGTAAAGTTGCAGCTGGCTATTGGTTGTGCAATGCGTCACTTACTAGCAAATGGATATGAACCAGATATGAACACAGCTGGTGTTTTGAACACACATCACGTCGGATTCGGTGAAGAAACGCGAGGAAACATTTCCAGAGGAAGAGAGGAAAAGAAAGAGAGGAAGGGACAGAACAAGAGTCAAGATAAGACTGTCTTTTACTGGCTGGAGTGAGCTCACAGTACAGGTACGATACAAGATGGATGCTAGTTTAGCCGCTGATAGAGGGGCACATGTTCAATTGTGTGTCTTTAAACAATACCAAAAGCCAAATATATGACAAAATAGAAAAGTTAGTACCTCTGAAAAAGTTTTAAGGGTTTTTTTGTTTTGTTTTGTTGTGTCTTTTTAAAAACTTTGATTAGTAATAACGTGATTTTGTGTTGTTCCAGTTTGGCTTATCATTAAAATCAGTTTCTGGAGATGAATATTAGCTTACATTAATGCTCCACTGTAAAATAATATGACAGAATACCTTAGAGATCTCCGAATAACATACCTATAAGTTATCACTACCTTAGACCAGTGGTCTAACCCATGCTACATGAAAAAATGCACTGCATTTGGGGGGGGGGGGGGGGGGGGGGGGCAATGCCTTTTGAGTCATCATCTTTGTACTTTAAAGAATATGCTCATTTTTTGTTAGAAGTACAAAAACTATAGGCCTGCAACAAACTGAGCCTGCTTTGTCTCCAAACAAAGACTATCTGTAAAATTCTTTAGAAAAAAAAAAAAAACATAAACTACCTAATCTACACAGCGAGATGCTGTGGTTAGTTATGGGAGGGGTTATGCAAAAATAGGGGGTCTAGTTACGCTTTAAGGGTTTATAAAACAGGGTTGGTTTAGCTCATTTGGGAAGTTTTCTAACACTTTTTGTTGTACAAGAGAACAAAGAATCACAAATAATCACAAAATCAACATCTGCAAGTGCGATCCAGATATCTGAGAATTAAACAACAGGAAAATTTGGACAAAATGAGTAAAACCTCCATTAACTTCATCTCAGCTGGGCTTTGAACTTAGTTCAGTCAATTATCCAACAAAAACAGCGAACACAGACAGAGAAGGTTGGTGGTTGGTTGTAAGACACTGCTATACAGTACGGATCACACACATACGTACACACACGTGTGCACACCAAGATGAAGGGATTTGGGATCTGAAGGAAATAAACTGTTCGCTCTTTTGGAGAAAGTCTTTAGCGTATCTGTGCACCCAGTACTGTGTGAGCACGCTGCTCACTGTGTGTTTAACCCGCTACCCTTTGGGGAGGCTTGTGGGTGGTTTTGGAAAGGGATGACAGGATCAAAAATGTAACATACATGCACAAGAACACCTGCAAAACCAGATAGACACACATTTGTAAACACAAACTCATACTATGTGCTCTAACTGACTGCTTGCATTCACTTCATGGGCTGCCTGCAGGCCCACCAACATAGCCATCATTAACAGGGTCTGCTTTTAGAGATAAAGCGTCTGAAAGTGATGCTTCAACAAATTTTGTTGTTGTACATGATGTATCTTTGTTCATCTCAGATACTGTCCAGGAAGCTGAAACTGTTTATTTAACATTAGATGCAGAGTTTTAAGTGTCACTGCTGATACACAATCTCCACTGTTGATCAGTGAATAGAAAAGATAGTGGTGGTAAAAAATAATGTATTCTGGTTTTAATCATGATTCTTGTGTGAATGTGTCATGAGATGTCATGTGTGGAGGGTGATAGGTGATGTAACCAAAACCATCAGCAAAATAGTGTCCATATGACTGATGGTTGTATTGAATAAAGGAATGTATTTTTTTCCCCCCCAAATCATTCTTTCAAACCAAATATGTAGTGCTGTTAAAACTCTAGCCAGGAAACGACAGAAGTGTTTCAGTGTTAAATCATTAACTGGGTGTAATCTTGAAGGTAAACCATCATTGATCTCATGTAGACTGGTAGAGTTGCACATACGACATTCAACCTCCCTATCTAACTCTTCATAAACATTTTGTGGCTAAAGCTAGGTACACACTACAGGATTCCTGAGACCTTCAACGATGTAGAGACCACACACTTGATGATTACACTTGAAAAGACAAATCACACAAGGTTTGCCTCTTCTGTCATATAGTGTGGGGTGTACACGACGGAGAACACTCCACACTTACTGATTCGTCGGCAGAGAATTGGCTCCTTCACTGTCAACATCCCAAATCTTGCGATATCAAACAAGGCTTCGTGACGAGACTTCAGTGATGAAACTTTAGCATAAACAAATGTAGCGGACTTTTCAGCCTCTTACATTGTGGAAAAAAAACATGCATACATAGAAAAAAACATTGTGGAAAAAGTCGTAGAGTAATAAGAATGTGGGCTGTATGACCGTGAGTTGGAGGTGAATAAAAATGGCCACAAACATTTGATAGCTTGGAGAGCAGGGCTGTAAGCTAATGGCTGTGTGCTCTATGTTTGTGTTTACTTCCTTTTCCATCTGTCAGCTGTTTAACTCTTGCATTTTGATTGGCTGTTGTTCCGGGAGCCTCCACGTGATTTCCCAATGAGAGCAGCGTTTTTGATTTTGCACAGCTGTGAACACTGTTCAGGTCCTCTCAGAACACCACACACACCAGGATTTCTAGTTGCAAATATTAAACATGTTCATTATCTACGATCGCGCCGTCCGAGGCCATCCGCGCAGATCTGACCGGACAAAATCACTTGTAACTCACATCACACCATGAGAGGATCAGATGCGATGTTTTTTGCAGACATCCGACAACCAGACCTTTGCTGGCTTTGATCGTAAGGGGAAGATCAGGACATAAATCTGGCTGATTTTCCTGTAGTGTGTACCTGCCTTTATTAAAGGAAGCAAATGAAAATGACAATACTGTGTTGGGGGAAGTTCTTTCTCCTTCCTGGAGCTTTGGAGTGCTACATTAAAGGATGCCATAATGAATCACAAAAATATTTTTTCCGTTGGAAAACCTGTTGAAACACCAGGTTATACCTTGTGTGTTAATACTGACACTTGACTTTCTTTATTTTCTTTTTTTACGGGGTGAAAATGTCAGTAATCAGGTGTAGTGAGTTACCGTTCACGGTTCGAAGATGAATGCATTTACAACTGGATCTGCACTGTAACACTTCCCATCTGTACAGATTCCTCTGATTTTTCTCCTTGACAAGTTGTTTTTATTCTAATATCAAGTAATATTGGATTTAATGGATTGTCATTTAGAATATTTGTTTAATATGAACAAACTTGTTTCCTGTCCAGTATCGAACTTCACACCAACTTGTTATTTCTAAACATTTTATAATGTAATTTGTGGTGGACCAAGTTGTTCTTGCTGTAAAAGTCAAAGTTTTAATAGAAGTGATCCAGATCTTTAATGATGTTTTCCTTTTACTATGTGTTTATCATCCCAGCTAAGTTAATTTAACCTTGTTTGTTTATTACAAACATATAGCAGTTAGACAGCACTATTTAATCAGAAGTTTTTAAATTGAGTGCAGACTCACATCAATTAGTCATAAGTTTGTTGACTCTAGTTTTTGCACAATCAAAACTTCAGTTTCTCCAGTATTTTCTTTTCCAATCAGACATAAAAATAATGAGAAGTCCACATTTTTTTCCCAATTTTTTGAATAGTTGCTGGTAGCAAACAAGGATGCTGACATTTATTTATTTAGTAATATCTGTGATCATCCTCAGCATGGCAGTAGATTTGTTTTGGTAATCAATGCAAGTGAAGGTGAATCTAACCAGATCTCTATTAATGGTACATTTAAATGCTGAAAATGTTTATTAAAGCTGTAACTGACTGACTTTTAACAGATTAGAGTAAAAAAAAAAGAAAAAAAAAAGCTGAATAACCTTTTAAGAGTTAGTAAATCAGTCACGTTCATGCATGGTTCAGTAACACAGAAAATGATGCACTTATACTTCCATGTGTATATTTTCATGCTTGGTGAAGTGGACTAGTTATTTTACACTGTTCACATTTTCACAGTGTGAACCAAACCTAAATGTATGCAAAAATCATGCGACTCATGCGACTAAAAGACTGAAATCCAGAGTAGATGAAGTCTGTTCCTTCTGAACAGAGACAAGTTACACTTTTAGGTCTCTCTCACTGTTTCAGTTGTCTTTTCTTTTCTTTTGTTACCTGAACTCTGGTCGTTACTGAGCAAATGCTAATTCAAGAACTTCTCTTTCACAGAGGAAATTTATGCTTTTTCTTACCCATGAAATTTTGGGATGGAACTGTCTCCTTCTTCCACAAAGATTGTCACCTACAGATCTAAACTTTTATCCTGGAATATCGCACACTTTACTGTTTCATGTAGTCATGAAGCTGGTAGTTTTACAGCTACTCTCATGGGCTCTGACTGACTTAGGGAAAACTGCGTTGCTATGCCCCATGGGCTTGGAATAATCTGCAGAAGGCAAGATTAAAAGCACTGATATCAATAAATAAGTTTAAGAGCATCATAAAGAATGTGGTGAAGGAGACGTGAGCTAGTGTTTCTTGAGTGGCTCCATGTCTTGCTAGTTATTCTTGTCATTTTTTATTGTGATATTTTTTTATATGTTTTGAGAGTTGTCCTTTTATTGTGTAATTTTTACACTGTTTTTTGATAGTTGTTCCTATTGTTTTATTGTGTCATTTTTATTGTGACTGGCTGCGACCTTGGCTTGGTGTCTCTTGTAATAGAGATTTCTAATCGCAATGGGACTTCCTGGTTAAATAAAGGTAAAATAAAAATCAGAATAAATTAAATAAAAGTGATGTTCTTCACCCAAGTGAATAAACATTTTTCATGGAAAAAAAAAAAGTTTTAAACTTTGTATCAAATTAGAGTCTAAATTGCAACATTACCCATAGAAAAAGCAGCGTCTTCACCTTTTGGACATACTAGTTTGCTGAGCAGGACTGCAGACAAACATGCAGCTCCTCCCTCATCTCTAGCTAAAAACGTGAACACTGGTACACCCTCAGATGGCTGCTGTCATCAGTTTGAAACTAGCTTAACGTAATTTTGGATCCATTTTGCTTCACTTCAGAGACTGGGGAGTTTATGTAATCCTGTCATCATCATAACAGAGCTGGGTAGAGACAACTACTGAAGCTCACTTCACTTAAGCTTAACACAACTTTTTGAAGTGTGGTGTAACTCATAAGGGGAACAAGCACCCCGACCTGTGACACAACATTCCTGAATTTATAATGAGACAAGATGTGGAATCAGCATGCAAGAATCAACTTCTACTTACCATTCACAAGTTTGCTAAATGGAACACAAACATAAAATAAAACGTGTATACTATGTATAAAAAAAACAAAAAAACATTTTCTTTCAAAGTATACATGGTTTCTGACAAAGCTGACGAATAAACTTAATCTGTGTGCAAAAGAGACTGAAATGCAACTAAACGTCCAACCATGTCGTAAAATAAAGAGTTGTTACCCACAACATTTAACTAATCATTCAAGAATTCAAGTAAGTCAGTCTCAGAAATGTTATACGGTGCATATACCGTTTCTGAGATTGGAAGGCCGATGTAGAAGAAACGCTGATGAGCCCAATAACTTAAGCGAACATGAAACACACTAATATTTATTCCATTTTAACATCTTTACTGATGTTTTAGTCATGACCAGGCAGTTTGGCCTGCAGGCATACTAACCTGTCGTTTTATTCCAAAGGAAGATGACAATATTAAGTATTTATTTTTATTTGGTGTCTATTTTCTTTTGGTTTTGTTTGGGTTTTTTTGGGGTCTTTTTACCTAAGGTACTGCTTTGCTGTGAGATATTTTTGTTGTCAAAATATATATATATAAAAAAAGAGTTTGTCATTTCTATAAATTCTGAAGTCATACCCTAATAATTGATTTAGCAGTAATTTAATTCACCCCTGAAAGCTCTGCAGTTGGTCTTTTCTCCGGGAGGCTATGATGCTGGCGAGATGAGGTGTTATCAAGTGTGTTTGAGCTCAAAGAGGAAACTTGGCTGTGTCTGGAGGAGGAATGCATGTATGAAATTGCTGCAAATTTTACTGATGTGATGTTTTGTCATTCGAACACCCGCTGTTTGCTTCATTTTCCCTCCGACCCAAACAATAATCTACCCCGCTTCCTTCTACTTCGTCCTTCCAGCCAGCACGTCCATGTGGGGTCCATAAGGGTTCAATTCTGGCTGCATATGAGGGACCCAAGTGGGTTTGTCCACGGTTTCCATGGCGGCCCCACCTGTGTTTGCCCATGTGGATTTTCATATATGGAGCCCATGTAACTGAAACTATGAGATCTGCAAATTTGCCCAGTTCAAGTCCATGCCCATTCAAACACTTACAGGCTGTAGACTAATTGGCCCAAACGCCACAACTAGACCGTCCGCCATTGCTGGGGGAGCCTTTCTGTACATGTATAATGAGAACAGATGAGAATTGGATTTTTTTTTCTTAACAACATGGAGGAAATCTGGGAGGATTGTTGCATTCCTGGTTGTTGGAACATCAGAGGAAAACTTTAATGTGGTAATAAGTAAATAAGAAGATCACAGACATTTATTTCATGAAGATTTCTGCCGTCTGTGACTAAACTGAACAGTGCTGCTCAGTCCACTGATGTCAGTGTGTTTGTATGGGGGGGGGAATATCGGACACACAGAGCAGAGGAGGAATAACTTGCTGCCACAGCAGAGAAAACACTGGATTTAATCCCCAACAACAAAACACGGTAAATTATGGTGAACACTCATTAATCTGACACTTTATTTCACGTATCTATGCTTCCAAAAATGATGCACCGCATAACGTTATCATGCTAGCTAATGCTAACAGAGACAGCTGTGGTGTTGCTGCGAGTTAATAACTAATCTGGGACTTATTGTGAAATATAACCTTATTTGCTTTGATTAGGGCAACGATGGGACCAGAAAATAAAAACAGTTCAGTAGCAAACAAAAACAGATCAGGAAGACGGTGTTCTGCAGCCTTAAGTTTCATCTGCAGGACATGTGAAGGCTGCGTGGTCTGTACAGTCCTTAAACAATACCAAAGGCCAAATATGTGATAAAATAGAAAAGTAACGACCTTTGAAAGAGTTTAGTTTTTTTAAACTTTGATAAGTAATCATGAGATGTGTGTGTTATTTCACTGCGGCTTGTCGTTAAAGCCAGTTTCCAGAGATGAAAAATAGTTTAAATTAATGCTCCGATGGAAAAAAAAAAAAATGTCAGAATACTTTAGAGATCTCCGGGTAACATACTTATAGGTTATCATGACCTTGGACGACTGTCCAATGTTGTAAATCCAGATATTCACGCTGCTTTCCATGTTGGCAGATAGGAGGTAATTGGGACTCGTTCCCGTTGCAATGGCGGCGCCGCAAGATGGCGCAACACACAAAACGCTCATCAGATTAGTCTATATGGGCAAACCCAGGTAATAATTAATAATCATTATTATTAATAATAATAATAATAATAATGGATAATAATAAAATAATATCAATAATGATTATTATTATTATTCAAGTCAGTGAATGACCTCACGTGTAAACAAAGCATGCAGAGGATATGAGAATATTCAAGCTTATATTTTTTCTCTTTGTTGAAGAGACTGTTCAGTAAAATTATACAGAAAAATTAATTCCAGGTGACATCAAATTTGATGGTTTTGGTCACAAGAGGCGGGTGGAAAATGAAATGACTCCTGAGGAGCTAAAAAAAACAAACAAACAGCCTCAGCGCAGTGCTGGAGACTCGACAGGAATCTACACAGCCGTTTTTGTAAGGGATGGATGCTCTGAATTCATATTTCACAGTACAATTCTTCCCACCTAATCTAAATATGAGGCAACAAAGATAAACACACACACACATGCACACACAAATCTCCATCAGAAATAACAAAGTGTGACCTGGCCTGTGCTTATGAGCAGATGTTAATATTTGTCAAATTACAATTATTTCTTTCAGGGTTTAATAATCCACAAAGATACAAACACACACACACACAAAACAGACTCGACCCAGGTGGAGCTTGAGCAACAGCATCCTCAAAGACAGACTAAATTACCTCACTGTTGGCATGGCGATGGCTCGTTGGGGAAAATGGCTGCTGCTCCTCCCCAGCTGAGCTCCTCTGAGCCTGCCAGGGATGATGGATCCATGTGAATAAATGAATATGATAAAAGAGCAAAAGAATAAACGAAAACGAGGTAAGGCTGTTTACTGAAAGAAAGAAAGAGGCAAATACGCAGATGAGGACAAAATGGAGGAGAGGCCATGATGGATGAATGAAGAAGAGGATGGGTGAGCAGTTAGTCATGGCCTCAAGATTCAGATGACTTTGTCTGTATAAAATGCACACAAATTCCAAGAGTTTTAATCTCAATGAGTCTATTGTTCAATATTTATATTGTAAATGAAACACACATGGGCTGTATTTAACTGAAAATTCAGGGTTCTGTCTGTACTAAAGTGAAAATGATCAATAGTACCTTGCAATTTACATCTTAAATATCTCATTCGTGTTCATTTAAATTTCTAATCTACTGTATAATCACCACAAAATGGCTCAGCATGGCTCTGTCTGCTCATTGGTGGCTCTGCTCACTGCTTTGCAGATGCAGACACAGTAAAATCCCCAATGTAAAATTTTAATTGTTAAATCATAGTAACTCTTTCAGTTCAGAGTAATTCCAACACCAGTGAGAGTAAAATGCCCCCTCATGATCAGCAGTGCTGGTGAAACAAGTTTAAAGGTAGGGTCCGGAGTTTTCCCTTTGAAAATAATCGCTATTGTGCAAGTGAAATTAATTTCAACCTGCGCCTTTGGGCCTCTACTCTCTTGTAGTGGTGAGTTTGTTTGCAACTCCCTCTCCCCCTGTCTGTAGGCCTGATTTGCTTTTTCCCTTTGTTTTGGTGTGTTTGGGTCGTTTCTGGGTGGAGATTTCTGTAGCTGAGCTGAGAACATTCTCTGGTAGACGTCACGTCCGGTTTTGGCTCACAGCGCCACAGTCTGGTCAGATGTGGTGAAATGCAGCAATGTTTTCTAAAAACTCATCAATGCAGCTGTGTTTTTTTCTGTTACATAGATCATCATGAACGTTTTGGTCGATAAAACATGGAGAAAAATGTCAAAAATGTGTCATCAGCACTTTAAGGCAGTTGTAAAGATAACAGAGGTCCAACATTATCCAGGAAGGTATCCCTTTCAAAGTCTCCAGTGAGTATGAATTTGCTGTGCAGATTGGAAACTATACTGCATTTAAATCTGAATTCAGTAATTCACATTGCACTGCACCAATGACAATCAGAGTTATTATATGGAATGGGGATGACAACATAGATGAATGTATTTTTCAGCAAAGCTGGAAAATACATTCACATAAGCATTAATTAATCAAAAAATGTGTTTACTGAATTGTGAGTTATGGCCAAATTCATAATCATGAAATGAAATGATAAAGACTTCATTTCAAGAGACACCAGTGTAAATAAGGTAGACATTTCCCCAGCTTGGAACACAAAATCATCTAAATAAACCTAACCTTGCTTTTCTTCTGCAGCCAAAAGAAGACAGAAACAGCTTCACTGGGCTGCAGCTGGTAAAACCCTTCAGGTAGGAACTACCAAAAATTGTTCCCAATTGACATTTTTCTTCATTCCACATCTTTTTGAGATTTGAATCTCCGTGACTACAGGGGAGAGGAATGGATCATAGTTAATTTAGCACACCCTAAGTACTGTTATAATGCCGGCACTATTGCAAATCAGCATGTTCCCTCCAAGCAATCAAACTTTGAAGCGTGTCTTGCCTTGACTATCAGTGAGTCAGAACAGGCAGGTATCTTAAAGTACACATGAGTGTCCAGCTAACTAAGCACACACCTGAGGATTCAATAAAGAGAGGTATACATGTGTATGTGAGGTTTCTTTTAAAAGTTTCTTTCCTTGATTGAAAGTGCTACAATTCCTTACCCAACTCTCGCAATCTGGAGCCAACGGAGGAAAACGTTTAAGAGGCCAAAAGGTGAAGAAAGACAAAGACAATACCTTTCTTCCATCTTGTCAAAGCCTCTGCAAAGGGGGTTGATCTCTGTATTTTTCCCTCCTCTTTTCATATCGCTCTGTCTATCAGCTCCCATGATGCCTGACAAAAAGCAACCAGTGCAGCCTGTAATTTCATTCTGCTACCTGGTTGTCTCGGAGATTCCTCCTGACCAATCAACGTGACTCATTTGTTCTCGCAGCTCAAACAGCAGACCAGTTTGTGTCTCCTGTTTTTCTCCTCTCCTGGGGTCAGCTTTGGTTTGGACTTGGTTGGCTTCATGTTCTTATACACTGCTTTCCACTTCTAATTGGCCAGCAAGATCACTGATCAGTTGACAGGACTACCCGCTAACAAAGTGTAAACCACTGTCTGCAGAGTTTCAGTACAGTGTGTGTTCAGAACTTACCAAAAACATGACAAAACGTCTGGTCGTTAATTTAGTCTTTGCGCTTTTATAAATGGTCTCAAAAATGATAAATACAAGTCCAAGCTATAGCAGACAGTCAATATGTATGCATTACATGGATCTGGCCGAAAGGATGTCTGCTATTTTAATTGGGGACTGTAAAATGAAAACAATATCCATGTGCAATTACATGATATCATGCACTTGAGCAATTATTACAAGGAGTCATCAGAGTTAGTTTTCAGTTACTCTCCTGAATAATTTTTGCTTCTGTACCCTCAAGACAAGATCCTGTGAGCCCCGTACCTCATATTTTACCAAATATTCCTGTTTGTTTTTGCATTTATGTTGCAGTCCCTGCATCCTGACTCACCCACCATATGCAAATACAGATCTGTGGGGGATAGTCTTCAAACAGGGTCTATCCTGTCTGTGTCTACATTGCCTATTGTGACAGATGAAAAAGGAGCTCCTTTATCTGTTCAGCAGAAAAGCAAAAACTGGGGATTTTACTTTTCACTTGCAATATACTTGTCAATGGTAGGTTACATTTTCTAAAGATTTCACTTTATTGTTCTATACAAAATGGCACTATAATTTAACAAGTGGTCATCAAGGTGCAATAAAGAACACATGAAGACCATGTAGTCCAGCAGAAAGTGTTTATTTATAATGTTATCTATAATGAATCTGGTGAGAAATTTCAGACTTCTGTAGCAACCAGGAGAGTCATCCACTGCTAGCCAATAGAAAAATGCAGAGCCCACTTCCTTCTTTTTTTATATAGGCTAAGGCCAAATCCCAATGTTCCCCCTACTTTCAACCTCTAGCACTTACTCACTACCAGCCCTACCACTACACCCTCGAAATGAAGCCACATGGGGTAGGGCTTTGTAATCTCCCCTAGGAATTGGAACGCCACTTGCTGCATTTACATTCAGGCATGTAAGCGACTGCGTGGTGACGAAGCATTCATCTTGCTTTGGTTCATTAATAAACAAAACCACCACACGGGGAAGAAGTCACCATGACGACTGTTGTCTTGTACACTGCTGAAAAGCCTTCGCAAGCTTTTCATCAGTATTTTAGCCTAGCTAGTGTGGCTAGCATGGCTAGTCTGGCTAACGTTACGAGCAAACGTGTTATCTGTACATATCATTAGTGAGTTTTCATCTCCGAGTCTTGTCGCTCTCGGGAGGTTGCTGTTGTTCCCTTTTCTCCAGCCCTCCCTCAGCAAGTCAGCATCTGACATCCCTCGCTCTGAAAGGGGTAGATTCATACCCACTACCCCTACATGCAAAGAGGAATTGGGCCAGCACTACCTTCACGGGAACGCACAAAATTTAAGGGTGGGGCTAAAAAGTAGTAAGTGTATTGGGACGCACCCTAAGTCTATGCATAATACATATTCCTTGTCAGATTTGATGCTAATAAAATCACTTGTTTGGGTGGTGATGGTTGGTTTGTAGCATGCGACCTCTACAACCAGTTAGAAATGAACAAGCCTTCTTCCAGAAACTTAAACAAGTCCAGCTGCCAGTGGTGAGCTGGTAGCTTATTTATGTTTGTGTGTTTCTCCATATAACACCAACTCCAGACTGTGAGGTAAAGCCTCCCTGTTTCATAGTCTTTGTCAAAGATTAGTCCCTATTTGGTTCTGTCTTGGTTTTCATCATCTGCCAAATGCTTTTATTGGAGCCTCTGAAATTTTTAAAGGAAAAGTTTTAATGTCCACAGAAATTTCAAGGTAGTATAAAATGTATTGTCAGAAGAATTCTTCCTATTCCACATAAAAGTTCCACAACTCCCAATTAATCCACATCTACAGTATTTCCTGGGAGTACCCTGAGGAGGAGAGACTGAGAAAATATTTGTTTGCTCTTTTAAACGTCGAACAAGTACAGAGAAAGTCCAAACCTGGGGGGAAAAAAAAGGAAAAGGATTGCTTCAGTAAATGTGTGAGTGGGCTGATGGATGTTTGTTTTGGGTGTTGCTGTGAAGTGAAACAACACTTAGATGTCAGAAAAGCAGCGACACACAGCAGGGGCTTGAAAACACAAAGAAGAGCACTTTCATTTATTCTTATTTTGCAATGTTTGGGCCATCTGATACTTCAGTGCCTGCAGCGTCCTTTCGGGTGCTGGCTTCCTCGGCTCCGGCCATTTCAAAGTAGAGGGTTGATCAAGACGAGGAACTTGACCAGAGGAGTGGGAGATAACCAATTTTACAATAACGCAGCCTTAAGGCAAAAAAGAGAGGATAATAAAGAGTGTATAAGGTATATTCAAAAAGTTAGTTTCATTTTACTTTCTTTTTTTTTTCTCTTTTCGCTCTTATCTCAATCCAACACTGCTTCCTCTCCCCTGCTGTCTGCTCTGCTCTTTGTGGCTCTAAGTCTTACTTGGTATCTTGCACCTTAAATGGTGCAGAGACAGACTCACAGTTCACTTCATCTACTCCGCTTCCCGACAGAACAGACAGTTATGTGCCCTCACAACATGCAGTTAAGGAAGCTCACTTATGTGTAACTTCCACACACATGAATACACACTCTGACAAACACAGAGCTGTGCATGGCTAAATGAAAAATATTTTGCTTGCACAAATGCCCAGTGGTGAGCTATAGTCACCTGGCATGACACACAAACACACTCACACACACCCACACACACATACACACACACACAAAAGATGAGTCATTTATATGGGCAGCCAAATGGACTACCGAGTGCTGCTTCACCTCCCATAAAGCTGCCATAAACCCTCTCTGCCTCTGACAGCTGACTGATTGGTGTTATAACAAGGCAGGTATGTGTGTGAATGTGGTGACTTACACGTGTGCACTGATGTGAACAATGTGTCTCTTACTTCACGCTGTTGGAGCCGTAGAAAGAGAGATGCTTTATAATGCAATTAATTTAGTCCCAAGAGCATTGACTATTGTATCCACAATCACGGCACAAGACGTAAATTCCAGATCCGGTGAGCTACACGTAATAATACAAGTTGTGGTCAGTGACATGTAAGGCAGTAGTACAGAGACACATTAGACCAAATGCTTTTCTAAAGATAAGACTACTTAACTGTTTTTTTTTTTTTTGCCAACAATACGGGGAATCCCTTGACACCTCCAAAAGATGAAAGTGTGTTTGCTCAGACAACCTACTCTACATCTTTGATGCCATTGCTGCAGGAATTTGTTCCATCAAGCCACAAAGGGCCTACTGAGGCCAGGCACTGGGGTCCGATGATGAGGCCTCACTCACAGTTGGCAATCCAATTTATCCCAAAGATGTACGCAGCCATTGCTAAATGTTTCATATCCCGACTGGGATATCTGACTTCCTATTTGTGTTTTTCTCACTCGTTTAGTTTGTCTTTTAATGTGTCATCTTCAGCTAAAACATATCTTTGCTTAAAGTAGTTTATACATAGCGAATTAGGTCAACTTATCAAAGAAAGTGCAAATAGCTTCATTGGCTATGTTTACAAGAGAATTTCAATTGCTCTTCATTCCAAATAAAGTTAATTTCTCTTTAAAATGACCTTGTAAACACTTACTGTAATATCGAATGAAAATGCTAATTCATTATTAAACTTAAATCCGAATTAAGTGGCCAGTTTATTAACATTTTTATTCTGATTGGAATAATTCCTTCATCAGGAACACGTTCATGCCACTTTAAATAATTCCATTGCTATGCATATGCCCGTTGCCTCATCTTGTTGTAATGACGCACACATCGCATGATGTCGAGGTTGGCATAATCAGTGTTGAGATTAACTGTAATGATTATGAAATAATAGTATTTGATTTGTTTTGTTTTTACTTAGATTTTTGTTGTGAAAAAATTGAGAGGGAAAAAAAAAAGAAGTGCAAAGTGTAAATATGAAATTAGCAGTGGAAACGGGTGGGAACTAATAAGCTTTAGCTTCTTCCTGCTCCCTTTTGAATATATGATCAGTGTTTAAATGTTATTGGTGACTTGGTGAGCTTAGTACAGGCCCAAGGTAGTCCAACCAGTGACATACTCAGTGTTGGACAAGGAATTGAAGCACCATGGTCTAATGAACATCAGGAGGGCTTGTTTATTTGTGTTAGTTTGTTTTGTTATAATTGGGTTGGTGTCCCTGTTTGATGGGGTATCTTTTATATTGTGTGTATCAAAATATCTGAAATAAAATTTTTCAATTCAATATGTCCAAAATCAGTTTTTATTGCATGAGACAATGCCAAATCTGAATTGGTATCATGTTCTGTTGTATCAGAACACTTGTATGAATACTAAGTATGACTGTAGCCATAGTATCAGACCGATGCCTGGTACTGATATTGGTCTAATAGCAGTTTGATCAAAGTGGTATTGCACCAAACCTTAAAGGAATAGTACAACAAGAATGATGTAACTTTATGTTCCACTTACCCTCATGGTGAGCAAGACTCTGGAGCACTTTTTTAATATCTCAAATGCAGCCGGCGATCAGGAAGGCTTCTCTTTTTCCCCCAACTTTCATATAATGGAGTTCGCCGGGGCCCGAGCCAAAAATATCCATAAAAGTCCACAAAAACTTGTCAATATTCCTCCATACTGCTCGTCCAATGTAATCCAAGTGTCCTGAGTGGGTAGCATCCATAATTTACTCGAAACAACAGCATTTACTATATTTTTAGGGCCTAAACGTTAGTACATCTTACTTCCGCGAAGCACGCATAAGCGCATTCAAAAAACTACTGAAGCCTCGGCATTCAGAGCCTACTCTGCTGAGCTGCAGACAAACCGGGAAAAACACAAGAGGGTCCAAGAGGGGTTGGATATTGATTTAAAACAAAGAAAGAAAGAGAAAGAGAATGCTCGATCTCGTCTGCTGCGGCTTCCGTAGTTTCGTGAATGCGCTTATGCGTGCTTGCAGGAGATGCGATGTACAACTGTTTAGGCTCTAAAAATATACTAAATGGCGTAGTTTCAAGTAAATTCTGGATGCTACCCACTCAGGACACTTGGATTACATTGGGCGAGCAATATGTAGGAATATTGACAAGTTTTTGTGGATATTTTTGGCTCGGTCCCCGGCAAACTCCATTAAATGAAAGTTGGGGGAAACGAGAAGCCTTCCTGATCGCTGGCTGCATTTGAGATATTAAAAAAGTGCTTCAGAGTCTTGCTCACCATGAGGGTAAGTGGAAGATAAAGTTACATCATTCTGTGGGTGAACTATTCTTTTAACAATGATTTGATTTTATAGTCATCTATATACCACCTACTGGATAAGCATTGCCCTGGCAGTCACACTCACACCAGAGGTTTTACACTGAAGTCACTTCATACAATATTCTGTTATTTTCACAGTCTTCTAAACTCTTTCCTGTTCATCAAACATTTTTTAAATATATATAAATTGATTAATCAATGAAAAAAGAAAACTTTAGAAATCTTCTAGAAATTGTGTTTGTACACCCCGCATAGTTCCTGTCTAAAATCACTGTGATACTAATGGCAAAAACAAATGTTTTTTGTTTTTTTTTGGTTGTTTTTTTTTGTGAAACTCTACAGTGTAGATTAAATGTAACGCTTTTTCAGAGCCAAAAAGGACACACACACTCTTACACACTCTTTTCTATCTCATTGTCCCACCACAAATGGAACAATGTTCTCTCTGGTTGATATTCTTTCTCCCATGCTCACATTTTAAATTAGTGCACTCACTCTTACTGACTCTCACTACCGCACACACACACACCGCTCACACAGGGACACACTCTCAGTGGCCAACAGCAATTGCAGCGCTCCCCAGTGTGGACAGCTCCATCCATTGTGAGTGAATAATGTCCAAGGTCAGTGTGTACTCAGAGGGTGATCATAAAAACCATACTGCTGCTAACCACAGGCGAATCGCTGAATTAGACCGATGCTGGCTTAGAGGGAAGGAAGACAACAGGAGAAGAGGAGGAAGTCAGAGTTTGTACCAAGCCATTAAGGGGTGGAAGAATGAGAACAGGCAGAGAAGTTGAAGAAGGCGAGGAAGAGGAAGGATGAAGGAAGAAAAGGGACAGAAAGAAGTTGCAAAAAAAAAGGGGGAGTGGAAGGATAAAGGAGTCCATTGCCTCTTCTTCTGATTCGGTATGTCACAGAGAAGGGCAGCAGAGCTTTTCAACCTTTTCGTCACTCCTAATTTCGGTCCTGGTACTGGCCATTACTGGAGCTTGTGAGTCCTTTCCTGTCACAGGCCACAACTGGGGACACATTTTGGACCTAAATCTAAAAGACTGGACAGATTGTCAAACCAGAGAAACAATCTGCTTTCTAATTTTATTTTACTGCAATCTCACTTCTCAAAAAGTGCAACATTGTTCTTAAATGGGGATCATTTATTCCCAGAGGGCTTACTGTTATGGAGAAAATAGGAGTTTTGGCTAAACTGATGGTATAAATGGGTGCATGTTTCATCTCTGTGTACAATAATTCTGATAAATAATGAAACACTGCTGTGAAGGGATACATCACCCACAGAATGATGTGTCTTCACATCATTCTGTGTGTTTGTTATCAGCCTACTTTCCTATAATGCTGGTGACCGGCGCTCAAGACAAAAAGTTCATAAAAGTCCACAAAAACTTGATAATATTCCTCCATACTGCTCGTCTGATGTAATCCAAGTGTCCTGAGTGGGTAGCGTCCATAATTTACTTGAAACGACATCATTTCGTATATTTTCATAGACTAAACAGTAAAACATTGCACTTCCTCATTGAGTTCACAAAACTATGGAAGCCTGTCGTTCATTGGAAAAAAAAAAAAAAAAAAAAAAAAAAAAAAAAAAAAAAAAAAAAAAAAAAAAAAAAAAAAAAAAAAAAAAAAAAAAAAAAAAAAAAAAAAAAAAAAAAAAAAAAAAAAAAAAAAAAAAAAAAAAAAAAAAAAAAAAAAAAAAAAAAAAAAAAAAAAAAAAAAAAAAAAAAAAAAAAAAAAAAAAAAAAAAAAAAAAAAAAAAAAAAAAAAAAAAAAAAAAAAAAAAAAAAAAAAAAAAAAAAAAAAAAAAGAAAGAAAACGCGCTCTCATCTGGTTTGGTCTGCCGTGGCTTCCGTAGAGTCGTGAACGCGCATGAACACACACATAGGAAGTGCTATGTAGTACTGCTTTGGCAATAAAAATATACTAAATGGTGTAGTTTCAAGTAAATTATGGATGCTACCCAGGACACTTGGAATACATTAGACAAGCAGTATGGAGAAATAATGCCAAGTTTGTGGGGATTTTTATGGACTTTTTTGTTTGGAGCGCCGGTCACCAGCATTATAGGAAAGTAACCCCCCCTCCCCGGATCTCTGTCTGCATTTTAGATATCAAAAAAGTCTTGAGTCTTGCTCAGTCTTGCTCCGCATGAGTGTGAGTAGAAAATGAAGGCACATCATTCTGTGGGTGTTCTATCCCTTTAAGGCCAGGTGGTCTCCACACCAACCTCCTCTTAACTACGTGGCTCGTCCTGCTTCCTATTTCTGCAAAAGCATGAATTCTTATTTCTTGCAAACTAAATCTGCTGTATGAAAGAAGTTTCCAGAGAAGTTCTGATGTCTTCTGTTTCACCCTCCAAACTACAGGCTCACCTGCCTTTTAATGTCCTTTCTCATCTGCAACTCAGTCCACACTTACCACTGACTTTGACAATGTCAATTCTGTTCTACCTGCTCTCTCATGATAATTGTTTGATTATCATTCAGCAGCTCTTTAATTTCCTCTTTGTAGTTCATATTAGATATGCATCTGCACATTCTCAAAGTTGAGCACTTCTCATGTTCATCGGTTCTTTGATCAGCGCATTACCACTCATTCATTCCAACTCTAAAAGGATTATTTTCCATTGTGAAAGCTGAACAAAACATAGTGAAGGTTTTCTTTTTTTATTTTGTATGCGAGCCATTAATGTTTGGTGCCTTTCATGAACTGAAAGATTTTCTTTATAAGTACATTCTTTATGCTCTGCTTTGAATGTTATTTAAAGTCTTTCCACACGCTAAATTATTTACAGAAAGCTCTGTATATTGATCCCCTTCTGACGTCCCTCTGTTACATTTGTCACTCCTTGATGTAGTTTCACCTGCAAGAATGCTGTTCTGCTCGTTTTCAGCAGTGGCCCCGTCTCCCTGCCGGCCCTCCCCCTTGCATGCAGACTCCTTCCTCTATCCGTGCCCCCACAGAACCAGTAATGTCACCACCGTTGCTGAAATCAACACGTTTGCCTGACAACAGAAGTTAAAATGTTACTGTGGGTTAAGATTATATATTATAAATTTGTCTGTTTTTGCTCTGATCTTGTGCATTCTATCATTTGTATTTCTGTTTTGTTTTGTTTTTTTGTTTGTTCGAGAATCTGGGTGGCACTTTTTTCTTGAGAAGAAGCTGAAAGAACGTTCTTAGGAAGATCTTAGTGCTGAGAACTTTTTACCTGCATCTGGGAAACCTGGCCCATATCAGTTGACTCCTTACGGGTGTGGTGATCACTGGAAATCAGTAGAGGAAGTAACAATCTAAAAGAGTGATTTATCTGTGTGTTAAATTTGGATTTGCAAATTTCTCCCAAAGGTTCACTTTTTGACAAAATTATGTTTGCTGGAAATTGTTTTATACCACCTTAAAGCTACAGTCTGTAGCATTGAGGGGCTCCTTTAGCAGGAAAAAATGCATATTCTGAACTGACATCTTCAGTAAAGAAAAACATTTTTGGTATTTCAGATTAAATTTTCAAGTTGTGTAAAATAGATGACATACCCTTCCTTAGTGAGAATCTGTTATTTTAATCTCTAACACTTTGTATGTTGATGATTTGACCAAACTGTCTTGAATCTGTGTGTCAGGTTGCAAAGCAGCAACAGTTTAATCTCTAAATAACATCTTCCCCACATTAAAGCAACCCTACCGATGTTGCATTCTTACCTATTTTTTTACAGGGTAAATGCTATGAATGAGGTAATGGAACCCTGAAAACAAGACAGACCACCATTAATCAAAATAAAATATTATTCCAATCTCTAAATATTCAATGAAAACTCCAACCAATCCTTAAGTGGGGTGCCCCGTAGGATTGTCCAAGGGACCTGCCTGTCAGACCTTTGCTTCCGCATTGGAGGCAGAAGGAATGAGGGGTGTGTCTTAGAAGTGAGGCGGGACTGTTTATATTCAAATTATCTTCTGCTTCTAAATCAAGACGGAAGGTTGCTTTAAGACACTCCCACCACCATGCGTGTTAGTTGGCCAAGTCCATGCACGACTCATGGATGTTATATGATTAAAACTAATGATTCCAACTGTCAGTTCTGTTTTGTGAGCAATAGCTTTTTTTTTGAACACCACATGAAGTCAACAATGACAGGTGGTCTTTCTCAGCCAAGTTAGAAATTATTTCTTTTTTTTCTTTCCATTTTCAATGCCAGCTTGTATGAGATTCAGCTGTGACCCTTGATAAAAAGCAGTTTATTCAACTGTACTATGAATATACTTATTTTACACTAAAATGAAGGAGTAAACTTGCAGTTTATGTTCTATGGACTATATTCTATATAGTTAGGTATAGTATAATAAAGTATATTTTGGCATATACTTAAAAGTATAAAGAAAATTTAAGACTACATTAAAGGCCAACTTTCATTTTAAACATATGTAGAAGCCAAACGTCTCCATTACACTTCAGCAAAACACAGCAGCGGAATATTTTCACTGATTCTGTCTGCAGACATCTCTGCTAACAGGAACACCGCTCTCACATCTCATAGAAAGCGCTTTAATATATTTTCGGAGACCAAATATGAAGAAAAGTCTGTGCGAGACATTGAAAGTGACAAAGGAGCCGGCTTGAATCGTACTGGAAGGAAGAGAAAAAGTCGTGGAAGTCAAACATGAGCTCAGTCTGGAGGGACAAGAGTTTCCTTCCTCTTCCAGTTACTCTCCTGTTGGAAATCCTCGCTTTTCTCAGGGGTTTGTGCTGAAAAGGCAGCAGAGAAAACACAAGTCTGTCCAGATTTGATGTAGTAGCAGTGCTGTGGGTTGCAGGGGTGTGTTATCTCTCCATGATCCACCAGTCGGGGGCTACCGCTCTCTGCATAGGAAAACAATGAGACGGCCAGCGCAAAGCGTTTTAACCACTGATCATGTGTTCGGGCATTTATTAGTCCCTCGTCTGGCTTTGAGCTTGAGATGTTACTCAGAAATGTTAATCAGAAACTGATTAATCCAGGTGTGTCTGGCCATTGTCGTCATGGTAACTGAGATCAGGCACACCTGGATTAATGATTTCGTCCAATAATGAAAGACAGGAAACAAAGGAGCGCTACTAAGTTCAGGAAGTACATTGCATTTAAAGTGCATTTTCTTTCTCACATCTTATAAACATATTACAATCAAAGGTCAAAGCGAGAGTTGGTTTTCTTTATAGAAATCGCTCCTCACTCACGTCTGCAGCCAAACGCTTGATTGTTGAAAGGACCATCCTTCCCTTATTTGACCACGGCGACACTATCTACAGACATGCCTGCAAAGGAACTCTTCAAAAACTGGACTCAATTTACCACTCCGCGATTCGACTTGTTACCAATACTCCTTACAGAACTCATCATTGTCTGCTCTACAGTCAGGTTAAATGGCCATCATTACAAACTCGCTGCAATTCTCACTGGCTCACTCTCATCTACATACAAAACTCTCCACGGCCTTTCACCTCCATATTTATGTCAGCTCCTGCACAGCGTCTCTCCAGCCAAATACAACACACGGTCCTCCCATAGAATCCTGCTACAAATCCCAAAAACCAACTGTCGCTTTGGACAAATCTCATTTTCTTTTGCAGCTTCAAATGATTGGAACACATTACAAAAATCTCTGAAACTTGATGCTTTTACTTCTGTCTCTGTTTTTAAATGCAATTTAAAGGTGATTTTTAATGAAAACTGTAAATGTTTTGTTACACTTTGACTCCTCTTATGATGTCTTAAATTGTTTTAATGTTTACTGATTTTATTTATTTTTTATTTGTGTTCCCCACCCCCACTTGCCCTACAGGTGCCTATGGCACCTGCCAGGCCGGCATTGTAAATAAGAATCTTGTTCTTAATGTCTTTGCCTGGTTAAATACAGGTTAAATAAATAATGATAAATAAAAGTGGGGTTGTACATATAGCCCATTGGGATTGACTCTGTTTTGGAGCCAGTCCGAGGGGATGAGGGGTGAAGGACAATTTTTATCATTACTTCTGGGGCTTCAGTTTTCTCCAGCGGACCTTCCCATTTGATTAATCCGTAAAACAGAGGTAAAGAGTCTGTCATGTGTCATTTCTTTTAATTAATGGGAACCATTTTTTAACCGCTAACTCAACGCAAGATCAACAACAATTTCCATCCATATTTGTTAAGAAATGACTGAAAAAAGCTCATCATTGGAGACAATCAAGGGTCAGGTCTAATCTCCTAGGTTTGTATGTCTGATGCAGACTGTACCTCTTCTGCACTTTCTTTCTTTTTTCTATTTGAACTTAGAGGTTTGATCTTGAGTCAAAACTTCATATTAAAGTTTAATCAGCCTGCTGAGTTTCTAACATGCAGGAGATTCTCATATGATATTTATATTTCAGAGCCGAGTTGTTGGAAGACTTGTTGGCAAAACTACCTACATCACAAGAATGTACACAAATGAAAACAGATGAGATGTTCACATAAGATTTGAAAGTCAACATCAAGTTTCAAGTCTTTGATCTCAAGTCCAAGTACAATTGCAAGTCACTTTTAGTTTTAATGACTAATTAACCCCACACTGTAAAATATTTAACTCCAGCGACCCTGCAGCACTATGTTTGTATATGTGTGGATATATACATGCATGCACACATACATACATGTACATCTATTTTGTATGTAGTCAGCAAACAATTTTACTGCAATTAAAATTTACATTGGTTGTTTTTTAATATACAACACAGAATCTGTATTGCTAAAGGCCATTAATGGTATGTGACTCTGTTGACTACATTGTTTTTGGTGTTACTCAACTTGATTTCTGCCTTTGGCACAGAGGACCTCAAAATTTTAATATCCCATCTGAACAAACTTGTAGGCATTTGTGGCAAGTGTTTAAATGGCCCTGCCCCACCTTACCTCTCTAAGCTTATTCACCCCGACTCGACTTCCCGGTTCCCTTCAGGTCAGCAGACCAACTGCTTCTGTAAGTACAAAGGTCGAGGAAAAAGTTCAGATGGGATAGGACCTTCTCCATCATTGCTCCATAGCTGTGGAATAATGAAAATTAGAGAGGCTGTCCACCTTCAAAACCTGTTTTAAAACTCATTTTTATTCTTTGGCTTTCAACCCCAGCAAGACTTAATTTTTGGTTTTAAAGACACACAACGTAACTTTTAGACCTTAAAAATCTGCATTTCTGACTCGTTTTGATGGCACACCAACATTCATTTTGCGCATTTTCGAGCCGTCACTGCCCAGAGCCGTCCCGGGGCTCAGAAACAGCACTATGTAAGATTCCCATCTGGGACGCGACTGTGACGCTGCAGCAGACTATTGGCTGCAGCACCGCGTCACTCACTAGCAACCCGATGTAAACCAGGTATCAACCCCGCGAGTGTTTTGAACGCACATCATGTCGGATTCGGTAAGGAAACATTACAGGAGGAAGAGAAGAAAAGGAAGAGAGGAAGGGACAGAACAAGAGTCAAGATAAGACTGTCTTTTACTGGCTGGAGTGAATCACAGTGCAGGTATGATACAAGATGGTTGCTAGGTTAGCCGCCGATAGGGGGCTGAGAAAACTGCTAAAAGTTCCGTTGTGTGTCTTTAAACTTGTTTTAATTGGTTTATAGTGTTGGTTCTTAGCTGCGCTTATGTTTGATGTTTTTATTTGTTTTTATCAGTATTTTGGTCTTTTATTATTTCAGTTGTGGTTGTTTTACAGTGCTTTATAAATAACGTTGGTATGGTATGTTAATGTGGGTTTTGTTTGTTTTTAGGATTGTTATGTGCTTTACACCAGTAGATGTTTATGATGATGATAGAATTTTTCATGAATGAGTGCAAATCTATGATTTTGAGTGTTTGGGTGTGTTTGAGTGTGTTTGAGTGTGTGTGGGGGTGTGCGTGTGCATGTGTGTGTATGGTCTGCTTTCTCCCAACTCCCTATGCACCTACGTAATTAGTGTGTTCTTGGTAATGTAGTCTAATGGCTTCACAGGAACACTCTGAAATGCTGATGAACATCTGTTTGGCAGAAAACTCAGCACAGACACACACGCTCAGCATGTCTCTCCTTCCTAGACAGAAATGCGCATTTCCTGCAGTCTGTGTTCAGTCAACAGAGTGTATTTGAAGCTGTTTGAAGAATGGAAATGACATGTACCTGGAAGAGTTAATCCAGCTGAAGAATCGTACACAACTGCAATTACAATAATGCCTTTGTCTAACAAGGACCTTCAGGCATGAATCAGCCGTTTAGTTCTGCAGCTTAAACGCAAATACATGTAAAGGTATTATTGTTTAAAGGAAATAATCCTGTCCAGGAAATCACAGCAGGTTTCTTCCTTTTAACACCAACCATGACACAAATTAAGGCCTTTTTTTAGCCATGAGACAAGGAAGAGTTCTTGTTCAGTGATGGCATTCTGTCAGACATTGGTTAATTTTACATTAATGTCCCTAACTGCTTCATTCACTCATAGCCATTACTGTAATGGAGAGAGCCACAATATTTGCCATTAGCTTAAATTTGACTGTACAAATGCATGGGGGCCCCTTTCACACACATGCCACAACAATAGCCTGATATCCATGCTCTGGTGACGTAAGACATGGGAACATTTCTCTACATTGAAGAAGTGAAATTGTTTTGTTGCGCAGACAATATGTAGTTGCTGTCCATTTTATACATACACCATTCTTTATTTCACCTGCATTCACCATCCTCATTGCAGCAGCTGTTAACATAGGAAAAACAACAGAAAAACCTCACAGCAACATGAGTTTGAACTATAGCAGCGGTTGAAAAGCAGAAAAGACGCAGGTATAATGATTAAAGCTGAGAATTTGATTTGACTGCAATTCCAATTAATTGTTTACCTATTTAATGGTTGAACATTTCATTTCATTTCATTTTCATTTCATTTTTTATTTCATTCCGTACATGAACAAACGAGAAACATTACCAAAACAAAATAACCAAAACAATATAATAAATGCACCAAAAGTACAATACAATAGATAATGATAAAATAAAAAAAAAAACAAACAAAAAAAACCAAAACAAACTGAATGGATATGTAAAGAAATAAAAAATAAGAATGTGCATTTAACAATTTCATGTACGAAAAGGAATGGGAAGAAGTATAAAAACTTATTCAATCCCACCCTTTTTAAAAAAAGAAAAAAATAAACAACCATATACATAGAAGTCTTAACATGGAACGTTAAAAGCTAAAACATAAGGCGTTTAGAGGAGTGCAGGATGAAAGTGAAATGAGAATGAATGAAAGAGGAAAAGAACACAGTTCTTGCTACTTGCGGAGTATGAAACAAGCTTGTCTCCCACCGGCTGCTCCCTGGTGCCGAGATGTGGCAGCCCACTGCTCTATAGTCTAAAGATGGGTCAAATGCATTGTCGAATGCAGATGCATTTGACAATGCATTGTCTGCAATGTCAAATGCAGACAGTGAAGCATGCTCTGCAGCTCCCCTTGGAGCATTTTCCTGAGAGAAGCTTAACTTTTTATTGGGAAAAAAAAAGAAACACATTAATCTAGGTCGGATGGGGTCAGATGTTTAACTCCATCCACCCTCCTTGGTGGAGTAATAAATGAAATAAATAAACAATCTGATGCTGTGAGCCCAAAACACCAGTTATACTGTCCACACATAAACACCACAGCAGGGAAATCTGAAAAATATCCACCATTGAAGGCTTTTTTTTTTATTTTTAACAGGCAAAATTGCACTGAAAATCTTTGTAAACATGTATGTAGAAAGAACTTTGCCGTGACTGAAAAACATGTGGACGTATCCATGTTCTTATTGGGTTATATAGTGTTAAAATAAGATAATATGAAGAAGTTATATTAAATCTCAGATTCCTTTTCAAAGGTTTTATATCGAATGAATCCATCCCTGCTTGTGCATGCCTGCACGCTACAGTGTTGAAATGCTTTGAGATCCAACCAATTGAAACTGCTGTAGCAACTTTCAGCTCATTCAGACATGAAGCCAACACAGTCAGCTGCTGCAGGTTAATGGAAGGGAGTGCATGTCTTAAAGAGGCTTAACATGCTGAACTCACAAGAGGTCAGTGACAGCATCAAATACGGTATTACAGGAGGACAGGCAGGGTTGTGTCTGAGACTCGCTGTAAGGGCTCTACAGTTTGCTGCTCTTGTCAAGGTCATAGAAGGACTCGAGAAGGTACAGGCCTGTTTCTTTGGGTGTGTGTTTGTGTGTGTGTGTGTGTGTGTGCGTTGCCAGCTGGCAGGTTCCCAGCCTGCTATCAGTGTCGTCCCCTCTCCGGGAGACAGATCCACTGTCTTGTTAAGAATGTAGGCAGAGAATCTGACTCTCCTCTCACTTTTGCTTCTCTTCTTCATCTGAATCTTTCTTGTCTCCATCACTCACTGTTCTTGTCTTTCTGTCTTTCTCTCAAATATCAGAGCAAAGGGAAAGAGTGAGAGGTGTGCATGTGTGTGCGCAACACATTCTTCTGTATTTTGTACAATCAGATAATAAATCTTGACTCCAGCAGTCTGAACACCTGCACCCTGAGGCACGTCCTCACAGGGACCAAAACACACAATTGTTGTGACACCACATGACTGACATTCATTTAATTTTTCTTTCTAACTCTTAGACTGCAGGGTGGACGGATAAAGGGACAGTGGGATTCAGCGATGAAGGAAAAGCGGGATGCCAAGGGGGGATGGGGGGGGATGTGCGACGCGGCAGCTTAAACAAGCTAACTAATTGGGCACAAGAGGCCTCACAAGTTTGGTGACAGAACCTTCAAAAAGTGTTTTCTAATAACAACACACTGAGGAAAGGGTGCAGATGTGATAAACATGAAAAACACAACACTTACTTGCAAATGCGTTGCAGAAACAGCCACATGATAGAGCTGTGAACTTAGATGTTATGAATTCTGTTTGAAAAACACAGACTCATGCACATTAACAGAGAGTGCAGATGATTTCAAGGCAGGGGGATGAAGAGCTTGTGTCCTCTAAAGACACGTGTACATGTGTAAGCTTTCTACCACCCACACACACACACACACATTTAATATAATAGGAGTCCCTCAGATCTCAAAGCAGTTGCATTATTTAACAGCAGGACTAGGATAGCCTGCAGTGTGTGTGTGTGTGTGCGTGTGTGTGTGTGTCTGAAAGATAGAGAGAGCAAGAGAGGAAAAAGAGACTGTCTTCAATTCCAAATATAAATACACCTGCATCTAATAATCCCCTTGTCTTTTGTTTTCTCTCTTTTTTTCCTCTGTCATTCCTCATCTTTACTGAGGCTGATGAACTTGTGGAAAATCATCATTTGAAATATACTTCAATTTAAATACGACTGTTATCTGACACAAAAGTAGAATGCAGTATTATGGGAGAATCGCACAACCACCCAGGGACTGATCTATGATTTAAAGACAAAGGGGGCTTAGCCCTTACGGTCAACTTGTTATTCATGTCATTTCCAATGAGCCAGTGGTGAAATAGTGATGAGGAAGAGTTAAAAGCAATATGGAAGAGCACTTTTTAACAGTCATGTGTTTGCTTCCATCCCATGAACCCTTCCAAACTCCAAATCACTGTTGCTTCTTTCATGTGGGGCACTAGTCATTTTGAAGCTTTCACAAGAAAGTCACTGAGGTATTCTGAAAATAAATATTGTGCCAACTCTGTGACTTTGTTCCAGTGGGCTGCCGCACATATAACATGGACAACATTTAATTATTTAGATTTTGTTTTAACACAGGATGAATATTATTTTGATCATTGAATTCTTCCCACAGCCCAAAGACATGCATGTTGGGTTAACTGGTCTCTCTAAATCCTCCCTAGGAGTAAGTGGTTCTTTGTTTCTTGTTGGTCCTGCAATGGATTGACAACCTATCCAGGGTTTATCCTACCACTGGAATAGACCAGTTCCCCTGCAACCCATAACTGGAATAAATGGTATAGAAAGTGGATGGATGGATGGATGGATCCCTCTTCAGTCCAATTATAATTAAATTTAAAGAAATCCATTACTTGATCAACTTTAGCCCATTTTTATTATTAGGGATGTCCCGATACCGATGCAGGTATCGGTGCTCGCTCTGATACTGGCCTATTTTGCTGTACTCGTACTCATCAAATACTTGCTCATGACAGCACCCGATACCATGATGTCACATGACTCGCTGTGTCTACGCTGCAGGAAGATACTCTTCAATATTAGGGGTGGCTTTGAGTTTATGTCTCATTTTAAATAAAAAGATGCTTTTCATTGCATGAGGATCGATTAAATGTATCTGACTCGTATCATGTCCCTGGGATACTTTTTAAAACATTGGTGGCGGTCAGAGCAGACATTTTTCCCCCTCCCTCCCTCTGGACTTGCGGTACCCCCACACACATACATACATACAGTTTCAGACATTTTATCTAGGATTCACTTTGTCAGTAGTAAGTTTACTGCTAATTCCATTTCCTACGCTTTCCACGTATATCTTCATTGAGCTGGTATAAGTTTGAATATGTCAAATTATGACAATGCATTGTTAAAATACAGCAAATAGCAGCTGCATCAGAATTGCTCACTCTATAAGCCTTTGATGACATGTATTTCTGCTCCTGTGATGTCAAACTGTCATTTAACGAGATAGTTAAAAGTCATAGTAAGCTACTGTAGGGCAACAGTTTGCTTGCATCACACCTTAACACGCAGAGGTGCTCTCTCTTTATTTAAAAAACAAGAAAACCAAAAAAGAGAAAGAAACGCCTCTCACTTTTACCTATTACTTACTCGGATCAGTACTCGGTATCAGCAAGTACTCAAACGCCAATGCTTGCACTTGTACTTGGTCAGCAAAATAATGGTATTGGGACATGTCTATTTACAGTATTATAACTGTGTTCTACTAAACCCATTGATAATTGTCCAGCAAAGGGAACTAATGGATTGAATTAAATCTTGTCTTTTAATTCAATCCCCCCCATCCAGAGCATGTGTGGCAGTTGACGGTCCTGTCCTGCTATGCCTCCAAGTTATCATGCATCCTGGCTACTTGGCCACAGGGATATCCCTTTGGCTGACTGATAAGCATGCATGACGCTCACTCGGGAGTCTAGGGATCAAATCCTGCCCGTGCCCTCATTGCGTACCTTGCCACACATGCATGGGGCAGTGGGTGACACCTCCTCAAAACACTTCCAACCGAAACAGGCTCAGAAGGATGGCCATTTTCCTTGACCAGTTGGGGATGAAGAGGGCAGGACAGATAGGTCAACATGTACCTCTATGCAATGGATACCTGCTGAAAAAGAAAAGTGAAAACAATGTCAGATATTTGTACATGAAGAAAAAAGAGAAAGGAGAGAGTAATAGAAGAAAGTGCTCAGTGCATCATGGGACGTTCTCCAGCAGTTTGAGCCCATAGCAGCGTGACTAAAGGGATGGCTAAGGGTCACCAAGCGAGTCTTAATTACAAACTTTATTCAAAAGTAAAGTTTGAAGCCTTATCTTAAAAAGGTAGAGGGTGTCTGCTTTCTGAACCTTAACTGGTTCTACAGAGATATGTGAAAGTTCTGTCTCCCATTAGAAACACTAGAAACCACAACTAAATGTGCAGTCTGAAAAATATGGAATTACTACAGCTTGGATTTCATGTCTTTTTAATTAATCTTGGTTGAAGCTTCATGATCACTGTCAGCTGGTTGAACTATGTCATCAGAACTAGAGTTTTTATCTAAACTTCTTTTAAAGTTTGATAGGTTTACATGGTATTTCTAATTTTCACATTAAACCCCTTGAATATCTGTGTTGCTGATTTGCTAAACATCACTTCTTCCTTTAACTTCAAGTAACATGTTTATGGACAAACTCAGTGGACACACCTTGAACCTTATTTTTACTTCAGGGTGAGAGCTTCAATTGTGGAGTTAATTGACTTGGTGTCTCAACACAAGATACTTGTGACTTTGATCGTGTTAATATTGTGCAGCCAAAGTCTTTTTCATTTTATATGTTTAGTGATTAGAGTGCCTCACAGTTCTGTAAGACTGCTCTTCCCAGAATTAAGCCACAAGAGTGAGATTGCAAACTAAAGTCTCCCCATTTTAAATTATGCCATCTTACTGTTGAATTTTAAAGACCTTCTTTAATCTTCCTATTTATCGGACATTTTACAACCTTGTCAGCCTGTCAGAAGATACCAGATCCTCTGGAAGAGGGCTTTTAGTTATGCCAGAGCAGGAGTGGCCAAGTCAAGTCCTCTAGAAACTGCTATCTTGCAACTTTTGGAGCAGGGATCATCATCTCCAGGCCTCTTGGGTCAGTGTCCGTTAAGGTTTTCAGCATTTCCGTGCTCCAACACACCTGACTCAAATTAAATGGGTCTGACAACCTATGAGGTTCGGCACAGTGACTCATTGATTTGGGTGGTGTGTTGCCACAGGGTGGCATTAAAAACCTTCCAAAAACTGGCCCAAGAGGTCCAGAGTTGGTGATCCCTGTTTTAGAGCATCCATTCGCCAACACACCTGAATCAGATGGCTGAATTCCCCCATGTGCATGTCATTCAGCTCTGCAGAGGCCTGGTAACAAGCCATTCATTTGGTTTAGGAGTGTTGGTGAAGGGATGCATCTAAAAGTTGCATTATAGTAATTCTCAAGGACTGGGCTTGAGCACCCGCTGTCCCAGAGTCGATTGAAGATTGAAGACCAGAGGTAACAGAGATTTGTGGTCAAACCCACAAACCCAGGAATGAGCTGCCTGAGGTCAGAAGAGTCTGTGTCTGCCTCTAAGGTTGTTTTCACACATATTTGGGTCGAGCCAGCTGCTGCCGCAGCAGTGAAGAGTACACAGTGTTTCAATTTTCAACTAACATGGCTCCATTTATGCTTTTTTATCACTGCACCCAGCAGTCGTTTTACAGACTGGAGCATTGTATATCCATGGCAACCAGACGTAAGTAGAGGCGTTCCAGCTGTAAAGCATGGCTGTGTTGTAAACAAAACACACGTGAATGATGGGGCATGTAAAAGACGAGACACGTTTGCATGAGGAGAACAATATTAGTGTGAATTGGAGGCAGTGGATTTCCAGACAAACCAGAGCAAGGTGCAGATTGGTTGTGCTGAACCGCGAAATCAAACCAATAGCAGATATTATCGGTGAACAGCCAGGTAGTGGTGAGTTGTAAACATGAGCGTTAACACATAGCTTGCTAAGCTCTTGTTGGTAATTTATCCAGTGTTTGTGATGATACAAGATGATACTAAACATTATAGGTATGCCGTAACCCTGTTATTTGTTATATAGCACTGTCAATAAAAAGGATATCCCTATAGTACAGCTGCCTACAGATACTTGTTTAGTTTAAAAACGTGGAGTATCTGGGATTTAGGTTGAGCTAAAGTTGGTGCGCATTCACTCATCACTCGCACCGCATTTCAGGTCGACGCAAGCCGCTTCGAAACCACCCTGTTCAGCCGGTCTGATAGTGGGCGAGTTACATCGATTATGAGCGCGAGTGGTGTGTTCACACAGACCCAGTCACGCCATGTTCGGTACTAAAACCCAGTTAGGTTGACCTAAATGGATCACATGTGAAAACGACCTTAGTCTCTTAGTTTTTATTGGAGAGCTTTTCCTAATTTTAACGGATTACATTTGCTGGGTGATTTGCTGTTCTACAATTTTACTCTATTGTTTTGTTTAAATAGCATTACACTTGTTGATGTGTGAAGCACTGGCCCTTTTTTTTATTTTTTAGAAAAATGCTATATAAATTAAGTTTTTATTAGTCTCAGATCTTTGAGTCACAGTAGAGCTTGGTCACTAAGAGCTTTATATTGTGTGTACATAAGACAAAAAGTCCTATATCCTATTATGGATTTAGAAGAGATAATGAAGAGAAGCTGAAATGAGACAAATATGATCTTCTTTCAGTTCTCACATTAGCTGGGTTTCCGTTACACTTTTTCAAAAAATAAAAGTGATATTTCTTAAATTTTGAAAGAGTATAATTGTGGTATACAGGTGTTTCCATTGAATGGTGTGAGCTGTTACTCTCGTAAAATCACGTTTTGTGAGACTCCACTTTGAGGAGGATGGAGATATAACATTTTTTTGTTTTGGGGCTACTGCTGGTCCTCAACAGGAGATGAAAGCAGCGGATGAAAATTCATAGGCAAAGTCTGTATGAACCCCTCTGATCACACTGAAAAAAAATAAAATTCAAAATGTAGGTTTTTCCATTACCAGTTTTTAATTGTGATATTTAAGTTTTGCGAAATTCTTGGTGAAATGTAAACCCAGCTATTGACTGCGACTCTTATAGTTAAACAGTGTAATCACTGGTGACAGAGTCTTAATAGCAGCACCGCCGCTAGATATATGCAGATCACGCAGGCTGCATGGGGCCTTAGTTCCCCCCCCTTCTCCCCTCCCCCTTTCTCCCCTTAGGTACCCAGGAGGGCCTTCATTTGACAGTTCATTGTATGGGAAAAAAAAAACAAAAAACATCTTGGCACTGATATAGGCACGAGTGGCGCGACTCCACTGTGGCCCCCAAAACAAGTAGTATTTAAAAATCATAGCGAGATAGATCACATCTCTTCTCCTGCTGCAGGACAGGTGATGTGCCTAAATGTGATCACCTGCCAGAAACTGATTAAACAGCTGTTGGAGTGCGTGGCAGCCTGCCGTGTCACACAGTTTCCCTTGGTGTCGCTGATCTGCAGCTGTTCCTCTCAACATCAAACAGACTAATTCGCAATTTCACGTGACATTATTGTCATATGCTGACAAGAAACTGTATTCGTGATATGTTATTTTTTTAACTTAATTACAAATGCAGGCAACAAAATGACTTGAAACTATTTTCAGAGAGTTGCTGTTTTACTGTTCTGGCTACATGTTTGCCTTTTGACGTCCAATTAATATGATTTATAGAGTATATTTAATCATAAGTAAAGTGTCATTTCAATGGATGTTCATTACTTTGAAAAACTAAAGTGGATTAAAGGAGTGATGACATAGCAGTAAAAACTGTTTCATGTAGTTGACATTACTGCATATGTAAATACTCTAAAGAAAAAAACTTCACTTTTTACAGCGGGAGATTGTTTTGGCAGGCTAGACCTCCCTTCCTCAGGAAAAGAGTTGGGTGCGGTAATGATATGTAGCTTTACCCGGAGACCAAGTTGACTTCATTTTGATTGGCTACACCTTATTTGGCTATGACCTTATTTAGAGAAAGTAGGTCAAGCTGCCCTATGGGGTCAGACTTAGCTAAAGGCTATCTGTTAGCAACATGTTTACCAGACAAGACAGCAGTTAGAAAATAAACAAACTTACAGGTAATGACAAGGTTGTGGTCGCCTCCCTCAGTGTTGCTGCAGAAGTTTTCTTTTAAATTCATTTGTTTGAAAACCCAGACCTGACCGCTCAGCAGTTTGCTTACTCAGCTCCACTGACGCAGTTGAATCCAAGAGTACCTAACTGCAGTTACAATGACCGACAAGGGTGCCGCCATACATCCAATCCATACAGGAAGTCTCATGCGGAACTATCTGCGGCTTGCAAACAGATGTGTATAGTGTAGTTGGGTGGTTAGGGTTAGGAGAAGGGTCAGGGTTAGGGTTAGATTTTAGTAAGTTACATGAAAAAGAAAGTTCCGATTGGGACTTCCGGCTTGGATTGGATATATGGGGGCGTACCGTGCCTGCAGTTGGGTCCCTCTCGTTGAATCAGCAGAGGGAGGGGGTGAGAGCGGAGCGGAGGGTGGAAGCACAGAGGGTCGAGTTCAAGCACTGTTTGCTTGATAATGTGCTCTGATTGGAGCAATTGAATTATGTAGAATGATAGAACTACGTAGAATGATAAGCTGCTGTCTGATTCAACCATTTTTGAACAAAGCTGACAGACCATAAACAGGAACTTTGATACTCACTCTGGACATTTACATGGCCTCATCACCTGAACAGATCATACTATAGCCCCCAAACCCCAGAAAAGTGAAATTTGATGTCATGGCACCTTTAAGGTAAAGTTAGGCTTCAGAATAGTGGTATTTGCCATAAACTGAAATGCTCCAATAATTGCCAATTAAAAGGAAAAAAAAAAGACCCTTTATATTTCTTCACTTTATTAAGGAATAAAAAAGCATTATAATGATATTTATATTAATAAAAGCTTATTTTAAACTATTAAAATCTACATCTTCTTAAAAAAAATAAAAATATTAATTTTTTTTTAAAACAAAAATATTAAACAAAATATTTTTTTTTTTTTATTTTTTTTTTTTTTCTTCTTCACCACAAAGACTAATTAATTTTTTTATATTTTTCCCCAACCTTTTTTTATTTTTAGGGGCTCTGGACAGTGGCCTGAGGTGGGGCCTCATCTGGACCCTTGGCTTGGGGCCTCACTTTGGGTAGGGGCGGTGTTGCTGAATAGTTTTGTTTCCTGAAATAGGACAGTAAGAACAACAAAGTCACAAAATGCATTACTTTTTTAAAAAGTTCTTTCTGATTTTGTGTCACTTTGCCCTATTGGGACGTCACTCTACCTTGTGCTTCGGTCTTAATCGTAACCGTTAAGTGTGTCATTTTAACAACCTAAAAGAAATATGAGATGGTAAACTGCATCTAAATTACATGCAAAATGTACATCAAGGGGTGTACCTTTTATATGAAAAGTCTCGATATCATGCTGATGTGGAACAAAATAGTGACACTGCACCCCAGTTTTACACAAAACTTGTAATATGTAAACATTCAAAATGTAGAGCAGAAATTGTGAGTTAATAAGGTTCACTTTGCATTTCTTTTTCTTGTGTAAAAGAGCAGCATTTGAGTGATGTCTTACAAAACCTTTTTTTATGGTAGATATATATTTAAATTAAACCCTAACCATGGCATTTTTAGGTCTAACTTCAACACAAAACGTGGCATTAATGACCATGAACCAAAAGATTACCTTCTTTGACTGTTTCACGGTTTGCTGTGATGCTGAGATGGATTTATTTTCTGTTTCATAGAAACTGATTATCTTTAAATAACAGACAGGCAATAGTGTGGCCTCAGTGTAAATTAGTGTGTGTCATTCAACAAACTGTAAATGTTCAGTCTGTCTTGGAAAGACGGTAAAGTATTACTTCAGTCACAGTAATGTACCACCTGGTTAACTGTATGAATATGTACCATTTTAACACATTTTTTGTATCTCAGTTGAAAAACTTGAATAATAAGCTGATCACTCCCACACAGGCTCTCTTTTTGCTCACCCTACTGAAAGTTACAGGGATGTTTAATTGAGTGTATCATTTACAAGCTTATCTCAGACAGGACAGGTATTCCTTCACCATCGTTCCTACACTGGTGAACAAAAACCCAGCGAGTTCGTTTCCCCTAACAATTTGTTTTCATACATCATTCTCATGTCCTGTGATCTTGTTCAAATTAAACCACGTTGACAGCAGAAGCCATTTTTATCAGCTTTTCTCGTGTTAGAGACTGAGGTGGAGTTAACAGCTCAACTGCTGACATCTTTGCCCACACGAAGCAATCAAGAGTGCCGTTGGCTGGCTCCTCGTCAGCAACACATGTCAGGAAAAAGTTTAATAATTTGAAAATATCCATGCAATCAAAAGGCAATAGCAGTTCATTTTGGAGTTGTCACTAAAAACGAACGCTGAAACCACAGCAGACCTGTAGCAGGAAGATCATCATTAAAAGGAACTACACCTGATTTGCCAAATGATTTTTACACAGCATATTACTGTATACGATAAAAGAAGTAATTAGATTTTTTTTTTTTTTAACTCATTAATTGTACATACAAGTCCAAGCCTTTCAATTTAGGTTCCTAACTTTGCCGTGATGGTTTTTCTCAGCCAATTACTGAACAAGGAAGTTGCCAAGTAGCACTGACATAGTCTCCCCTAGCGTGTGCACAGCAGGTCTTGTAAACTGAACAGCATGGCGTCCACTGAAGGGAAAGTTAGGATACCTTCACTGGTTGTCACTGCATACACAGCAAAACAGCCTGAAAGGATAAAAACTGAGGGAGCGAAGAGACTTGAAGCACAAAAGAAGAAATAAAGCTGGTGAAAATCTCCATACATCAAGGTAGAGAGCTGCAGGACCACCTCGGACAACGCTTGGACTGGAAACTGGCTGTAGTCCTTCTAGACAGGTATTTTTTTCAATCACTTTCTTCTTAGTAACATTTTTTATGTCCTCAGCTACTGGCGCTACTTCTGATGTTAGCACGCAGTTAAACTATATAAGATATAAAGGTATATAAGAAACTATATGAATACAAACTGCTTTACATAACATCATTTTCAATCCCAGTGGCCAGTTAGATACTTTATTAGGCTGTTCTATAATGTCGCCTATGACATCATAACACATCATAATTGTGCGTTTGTGTACACAACTGTAGTTACGGTAAGCTAACAGTTTATGGAAGGAATGCCTTGTTATGCTATCATTTGCACTGGAGATACTGTATAGGGAACAGAAAATGTCATTAAGCTTATACGAAGCCATTTACTGCAACCAAAACGATAAATTCACTGGAACGGGCTAGTTCGCTCTGGAGAGTTTCCTTGTGCATGAGTACGTGTGTTATTTCATGCACATCGAGTAGGAAGAGAGTATAAGGGAGAGTAGGAGCGTTTCTCACTGAGAAAAATAGTTAGGGCGGGGCAGAAAGTTTAAACTAAACTGTTCTGCTCACTCATGGTTCAAAAATGGGCAAAATCAGGTAGGGGGAGAGTGGGGTAATTATGGCCAAGGGGCAAGTTGTGCCACCCCTGTTTTCTAGAAAACCAAAGAAGAAATTGTTCAATTGACCATATAGTTTTTTAAGAGGCATTCATTTTACTCATGCTGACAAGAAGGAAGGCACATGGGTTAAGATGTAAGCACCTCAACCTCAGAAATACTCTTTTGGCTTCCATAGTAAAATTTCCATGATCAAAGTTTTTTAACTCAGGTTTTTGAACAGATATAGAAAACTCTGAAAACAGTTCACACATGTTTTAGTGCTTTAGCAAGCTATACCATTAGTTTATTCAGTTAACACAATGCGAGCTAAAAACAGCTAGGGGATGCATTTAATTCTAAATGGTGGGTTTGGGGTAATTTGTGCCAAAAGGATAGGGTAATTTATCTTATGTTTTTTATACATTGCTTTTTAAAAAAAATGTTTTATGATACATGTTCAAACCTTAAATAAACACAAAATAAGTATTGTTTATTGGATCTGTCTTGCTTTTATATAGCATTGTCATTTGAGAGATTAAAATGGGCTTTTCTACCTCATTACTAATGGCACAATTTACCCCATTTTCATGTTTGGCACAATTTACCCCTTGCTTGGGGGAAGTTGTGCCACAAAACCACTTTTTTTTTCTAAAGCTATATTTATCAAGCAATTTTTTTAGGATCCAAAGTGGCTTTTCCCACTAATACACAACACCCTTAATTATATGTACATATGTAAGTTGGAGACATTTAATCCCCTTGCTCAAAATGCACTTTAAGTAAAAATTGGCACTAATTACCCCGCCTTCCCCTACAGTGCTTTAATGCCATTATCTGGTAAAAGGTTGGGATTATTCTCATCACAATCCATTTAAGAACAGATGAAATATTTACTAAAACTGTGGATTAACAGAGTCCAAAAAGAGTTTATCTGTTAACTTTGCAAAAGTGCCACTCAAAGTCATATTATTTTTTTGCATAATACTGCTCAGTATTTTTTTTAGCCCATTTGATTAGTCAAACTATAAGCAAAAGATTGAACCAGTAATTTATTCTAGTTAAAAACTCTGAGTCACGACAGCAAAGAGCACTGGGACAATTACAGATATTCAAGATTCAAATTTCACATTGGCAGTCTACTGATGAGTTTCTTTTAAAATGATCAATTTCTAAATTTGAAAAAATAAAATAAAATAAAAAAAAGCATTCCTCTTCTCCAAAGCTGGATTGCATTTCTAGTTCAATTTATTTTCAGTTGAGTTTATCACGTGGGAGGCAATTAAGATAGTGGGAAGCAGTGTACTTTAGATGGACAGGCAGCACACCATCATTTTAGCACTGGATATGGGCTTTTTCCCAATGCAGCTCCAAACTATGAGACACTCTGCTGATGTACTGTAGCTGATGAGAGTCCAGATGGAGAAATTTATACCATTTCCATCCATCCATCCATCCTCTTCTGGTCCAACCAGAACCTGCATCTTCTGGGTTAAAAAGACAACAGGTCCAGGAAGGAGACCACAAGTCCTGGAGGAGCTTTACTCCAAGCTCCCTCCAAATGTGTGAGCTCCTCACCTCATCTCTCAGACTAAGCCTGGCCATGTTCAGGAAGAAGCTTGTTTCAACTGCTTGTATCCACAATCTCACTTGTTGGATTTAATGGGGCCTTATATTGTGAACAGAACTGGTTTAGAAGCCTAAACCAATTAGAAATGCTCCACATAAACACCTCAATTTTAAACTGGTTGGTTTAAACTGATGGTTCTGGAGCTAAGTTTAAACAATCAGGATGAAAGTCAGCCCTCCAAGTTAGAGGCTGTGGTTCTGAAACAGTAAAGGATGGCCATACTTCCAGGTTTGTAATTACTCACTTGCTCAAATGGAGGAGTTTAAACATCTTGGGATCTTGTTAAAGTTACACCGTGTAACTTTTGACTCTGATATTACGCTTAAAATGAGCAGTATTAGATGATTTTTCGGGCCAATATACAGTGACTGACGCATGTCAGCACTCTGAGCGGGCTGCCCTCTGCAGAAACCAGACATCATAACTTTGGAGAGGCAGGCCATCGATGAAAGTAAATTCCATAAATACAGAAAGCTCTACTTGTGCTACTTTCTCTCATTACTCGAAGCTTAGTCATGGCGGAACAAAGTAAAAAGGTGAAAGTGATGTCTAAGCAGGCCAGAAAAAAAGAGGCAAAGGGATCACTGCAGATCAAAAACACAAGTGGACATTGGAAAAGAATTCAGTCGCTGGAGATTTCTGAAACAGCAGTGTGGAAGGAAAACCCACCACGGTGTCTTAGACTGGTAAGTAAGTTTGGCTGTTGTGTAAACATACGAAAATGTGATGCTTTAAAAAAACGTCAGTAAGAGCCGTATAAGCTGCCTATGGTTTCCTGTTAGCGAAACGTGGCTGGAATTACTTTAGACCAAAGCTAACGTGACTCCCTAAACATTTTGCGCAATTGTGGCTGGTTTGCAGCAATAAATGCATTCTCTGTAATTCATAGAAATATCAAAGAAGTAACAGAAGGATCAGCAGTTTGCTTGGTTTAGTTGTATGGTTTTCATATGCTGTTTAGAAGGAAGTAGTGCCACTGTAATGTCCCGTAAACTGAGCTAATCCAGACGTTCTCATAACAAACGTGAGTTTTGCCAAAGTTTCAACTTCATTCAGTGCACAAAACTACAACTTAGTTTCATGGCCGGTTTTGATTGCGCATTTATCTTTGCATTGTGCCTTTGTTTGTGTGATGTTTCAGCTATGGAAACATATATAATTAGAACCAGTTAGAGGCGCATACCTCCGCCAGGGCTTTATCCTCCAATGGTGAAAAATCCTTTAGAAAATTCTTGAATCTTGGTGGACTCGTTTATTTCAATATCCAAACACAGGAGAGGAGATTTAAATTTGCGTCCTTGCCGTGAGTCCTGTGAGACATTGGTGCCGTTGCAGCTTTAGCGCTCCTGGTGGCCAAAAGTTACACGGTATAACTTTAATGAGTGATTGTGTTTTGGTATGTTACAGCTAAATACTTTAACATTAATGTGATTAAAGTATTCTATTGCAAACTTTATAGGCAGCTCTGTATTGGTCCTGTAGGCTGGATAGAGTAAAATATTTAGTGTCAAAAACTGTTCATCCATATAAACAAAGAGGAGGATAAAGAATAGACCTGATTTGCATCTGTGTTCAAATTCGACTGACCTTTAAAATGGTGCTCCAAAGCATAAACGTCTCATTTTGTTTTCTATTACATAGACCTCATTCAACTTTTTCCTCATGTTTTGTTAAACTTGGAAAGGAGGGAAATTAATGTATGTATTCCTTAATCTTAATATGCAAGTAAAAAATAAGTTATTTTCAGTGTTTTCACTGATCAAGTTTTTGTATTCAAAAATTTGTAAAAATGTAGAATTTGATGGCAGCAACACACTCAAGTCCATCTTTTCCTAAACAAGTTGGAGCTTCAGCTGCCTGACTTCTCATCTCATCAACACAGAAATAGACCAGTTTTTTCCGAAACCATGTGCAACATGGAGTAATCTGATCACACATCATGCGCCCACTATTTCTGCCCAGCTGATGCTCAGAGAAGCAGAGCTTGAGAACACGTTTATTCTTTGCATTTTCTCTACGTAACTTTAGTTTCACTTGCAGTTTGGTTGATTGGTCTTTCTTAGGGTCATGTCAGGACCTAAAACTATTTGGTTTGGTCAAAGGAAAGACTGAGTGTGACAATTACAAAAGAAGATCCAGGGGGATTGGATCCCAAGAATCCTGGGTGAAAGTCATGTGCATTTACCAGTCAGCCAAAGGCAGATTCCTGTAGGCAAGTGGGTGCATGATCAATTGACTCTTTGCTAAGTCCCACCCCCTATGATTACAGTTGCTAAATCTGGCAAACTTTCCGTTTTTAGCTAATTTCTGCGTCATCACATGGATTGCTCAGTGATTTCAGTGAACATATTCTAAGGAAATTGTGTTAAATTTCAGGCGTAATAGTTGGGAAATATCAGAGGGAGCTAGACAGAGAGGACTGCAGGATGCATCTGAGAACTCATCATTTGTCAAAGGATAATGTTGATGAAGAGGATGTTAAAATCGGAGCAAGGCTCAGTTCATACAGAAGACTCAGAACCCAATCCTTAATGATGCATGTCCAAAACAAACATATAAAGGAACAACAACGTTGTGCATCACAGAGTAATTTAACAGATTGTTTTATTTTAAGCTAACTGTCATGTATGACTCCAGAAAGGTTTCAGGGTATCTGACGTGTTTTAGCCTGTTGCTGGATGTTTTCCCCTTGACCAGGATGTTGGTTCCCACATTTCATAGGTTTGATCAATACATTGGATTTGATCGGAAAAGCAGATACTGGATCTGATCAGGGTAGCAGCTACTGGACTGGGAAACTGGCAGAGAGGACCGTGTTATATTTGTCTCTTGTTTGGCAACCAATGACGTGACTTACTAGTGTTTATCTGGTGTATTTGTTTAGCCTCTAGCGACACACAGCTACCATACTCCAGGTTAAAACAGTGGATTTTGCTTAATATTTTACCGCTGTCTTGTAGCTAACTACTGTGCGGTGGCGTTAGCGTCTTACCTCGGAATAAACAGTTTTTCCAGCTCGGTGTTCAGCCTCATGCAGCTGCGAGTGAGGTCTTCCATGCTGTTTAATCAATCTTTCATTTAAGGGGAGTAGGAGGAATAAAAAAAAAAAAAAAAAATTAATTTTATATTTATTTTTTTTTTTATTTTATTATGTAATAATTACCAAAATAAATATTTTTTCCCCTCCTTCTCTCCTTCTCTCCCTTCACTTTGTTGTGTGCTATACCACCCGATGTTCTTTGGTCCGATTTTCCCCTTTCCCCCCCCGCCCGCGCGCCAACTCCCACTCACCCACATTTTTTGTTTGGAAAAAAGAGAATTGTGGTATTTTTAAACTCTAAAAGTTATATTTATAGTTTTTTCTCCTTTTTCAAATTTATTAAGATCAACTGAAAAAACAACAAAATTTTAATTTACGAAGAAAAAATTAAGTAAAAAAATTATTATTTTCCCTCCCCCCCCTCGGACATGACCTCAAATACCTACACCCACAGTTTTGATATAGGAAATAGGCAGACCCCAGTAATTTAAACTCTTAAATTGTTTTTTATGGTTTTTTCTCCCCACCAACCACACCATCCAAATAAAAGACAAAAAATAGTAAAACTGTAGATAAAGAGGAGAGAAAAACATATTACACCCTCTCTTTGCTCCCCCCCTCCCCGCCTGGCCCCGTGCCTCCAGTTCCTGAACCCCCATCCCCGCCAGTTGAGAGTATCGTTTCTTAATCTTCCTCACGTCCATTTAATCCATATTCCACGTCATTTTCCGTATTCCACACTGTTTATCCATATTTCGTGCAGTTTATCCATATTCCACGCTGTTTTAGTCTATATTCCACATCTCTCCGCTTGTGGGGTTTTTTTTGGGGTTTGAGAAGGCAAAAAATACAACATCACCCAAACATTCTGGATATCTGTCATCAGACTTAGAAATCCTGTCCATGTCCCATCTATGGAAGTGAAGTTTGCCAGAAACTCTTTTCCCTAGTTACAGTTGCTAACGTATGATTGGTCAGTGGCAGTTCTGGGGCCTGCATGGCAAAGGGTCAATTGGATGCATAGTGACAGGACCACCAACTGTCATATTTTTCCCCCTCTTTCCACAAGCACATCCTCGTGCTCCACACAGGCTGCCACCAATTTCAAATCCATGGACTTATTACCAATACCACATAGATCCTGTTAACAATGCCAGAAGGTGGCAATTACAATTGATCCACTCAGGCCTACTTACAGTCAGCCAAAGTGTGCATGACTCACCCAGGAGTCTAACATTTAATCCCACCAGGGCCCTCCTTGCGTACCTTGCCACATTCTGGCTTTTTTTTTTACCCTGAGTACCCACATGAGGATGGGTTAAGAACACAACTTCACAATTTTACTCCAACATTTTTCTACAAGAGCACTGTATATTTTTGCCTCAATTACCACCTGTGTATAAATTAACACAATTAACAGTCTTTCCGCTGAACTGATCTGTGGCAACACCTTCATAGTGAGGTGAGGTGGTAGGGGTGTAAGTGCTAACAACCATGCCACATTAGAAAAGAAAAAGATGCATCAAGAGGCTATTGTGTGATTTGATTGCAAAAGAAAATTTTAAAAGGGAAAAAAAAAAAACATTTTTAGCATGTATTTATCATTATTTTTTAATCCTTTTTATATCAAAAAGGCATTGTGCTTATTGTGCACTGAACACCAAAGATTGACTGCAAGGAATGTGAAGTTTGATGGCATCCTTTTGATGAACACATCAGAAGACTGAAACTGCGGTCACAGAAATGTGCAACACCACAGATTTATAAGTGAGTGGATCCAAGTTATCTTGGGTTTTCTCACTGTGGACATGGAGAAGATAAAAATGAAGCCGAATGGGCACATGTTGAGGCTGCACCTCATTAAACAGGATAATGTGTCATGAAGCACATCATCATCATCACTTACTTCATTATGCACTCCTCACTATAACATTTTCCAGAGCTTAACCAATAGTACATGACTTTGGAAACTATATAGAAGTGGATCCTCACACCATGTTCAAAACTGAACTAAATCATAATGTGAAACTGTTTCACCTTGAAATACTTCTCTAATCCTAACTCATTTCATAAAACTTAAACACTTCTTTCAGATCATTCCTGTGTATTTGATTGCTCTGTCTCTAAGTGAACATTACATTTCTTAATATGTCAATGCTGAAGGCATCCAATCATACTGTTCTTTTAGAGCCGGTGAGTTCACAAATGATCTAGCCCAAGTGATTGCCTGAGAGGAAAAAAAATAGCTCAATGAAATCTTTCTTACACTGAACACTGATAAAACAGAAACTTTGATTTGTGCTCCAGATCATGTCTTTCTAGAATTAGGCAACATAGACTCTCTTCAATTGAGCCTCAGAGGTTCTGGAGACATCGAAAAAAACTTGTCGAAACAGTCGAAAAACTTTTTATCATTCAAGAAATATTTCATATTTATTCAAACTTCTCATGTTAATGATGATTATTGATGATTATTCATCCTTTCATTTCTTCTTGTTTAAAGTGTTATAACACTAAGGGTTTAAAGGGATACCATGTAACTTTTGACACTAATATTAGCCTGACTGAGCAGTACTAGATGGTTTTTTGGGGTCAATACCCAGTGCTTGGCATGCATGGATGCACTGAATGGGCTGTCCTCTACAGAAACCAGACATCGTAACGTTGCAGGAGTGTTGACGGTGCTCAAAACGTCGGATGATCTAGGTCACATTTGGAGTGCGCTGCTTTACGCCTTTTCCTCCATAAACACAGAGTTCTACGTCGTGCAACTTCTAGGATTGAAAGTTTTTTTATGGCTGAGCCAAGTAAGAAAATGAAAACAATGTCTGAGGAGGCAAGAAAGAGAAAGCGAGAAAGAGATCGCTCGAGAGCAAAATCACAAGTGCACTTGGGGACAAAATTTGCTCATTGGAGTCTGATGAAAGAGCAGCCTGGCTGCAAAACCCACTCTGTTTGCATCATTATCAGCCTGATGATATTAGCTCTCTGCCTGTTGTACAAAAATTCCTAAATGTGATGTGTTTTTTTTTTTTTTTACATCTTTCAGTCAGCTTATATTCAGAACAACAGCAGTAAGTGCCCAATGAGCTGCAGATGTCATGGTCCGCAACTTTGAGTGGATATCGGTGTGTTTTGCAGGCAAGGTTCTGGTTTCCATTTAAAACACTCATCTTCTCGTCATCACATCCAGTATTTCTACCCTGGTCTGATCCTTAGTCTTCACAAGATCGTTCTCCTCACCAGTGTGGTAACGTCAAGCCTTTCATATTTTAGCCATTTTTGCCATTGGTCATTGCATACATCTTCCTTCTGCCCGCTATCTTTCACGTTTCGTCTCCTGCCTGTTCGCCAGCTGGATCTTCCTACTGTTACTGAGTGGCAGAATTATTATTAACTAAAACTAAGACTAAAATTAAAACTAGTGGAAAAAAATAATTTAGTTAACTGAAATAAAAATAAAAACCAAAAATTAAGAAAAAAAAAACTAAATGAAATAGAACAATGCAAAACTAACTAAAACTATACTAAATTGTAGATAAATTCAGCTTAGTTTTAGTTTGTGTTTCATTTTCTCCCTTGATTAGATGCGAGATGCCTGTCCTGCGGCAGCTGCTCTTCTTCCACTTTTCCTCCAGAGGGGTGGCAGTATAGCACCTGAACTAGAAGAAGCTGCATAGCAGACAAAAATGGCTAAAGTTGCAGCAGGTCGAAAATGCCACAGCATTTGAGTATTTTGCTATTTGAGTATTTATAAATATTTATAGTATTTAGTATAAACCATCGGAGTATTTCGAGTACGACCCACTAATCGATAAGAGTAAGTGTATTGTGATGAAGACTGATGGGAACATCTGTGGAATGCAGCTAAAAGGGAAAAATCCAAATTTGAAAGTTCATTTGCAAAGTTCTCACAGAGAAAAGTTCTCATGAAAAGTTCACGTTACACTGAAGATATGTGGTGAGAGCTGTATGTGGGCTGATTTTAGAGTTGTCTGTTTGGATGAGGGTCTGTTAAATGTTGAAACAAAAGTTGGATTTACATTCAAATAATTTGAATAATTGTCGTTCAGAAATTAAAATAAATGGATTTGATAATCCATATTTTGTGTCACACATTCTTCCATCCTTTTCAACATCTACATTTCAAGGCTTTCTCTTAATACCTGAAAAACGAAGACAAAACTAAATTAAAAAAAAAAAAAAAAAACTAGTCAATTCTCAAAATAAAAAAACTAAACTAAAACCACTAAATCATTTGTTGAACTAGTAGTGACAGGACCGTAACTGTCACATTCATACAACTCCTGGCTATTCTCAAAGGAAAAATAAGCTTTACTTGTAACCACCAGGGTGTACCTACAAAAATGGACATAAAGTACACATGACTTCATTCCCCTCAAAACATCTGACTGTCTTTCACATTAAGACAAGAACAACTGGATTCACCAGAACACACACTGACCATTTGTGCAAAAATACATTTAAGGCACTTGGTGATATTGATTTTTTGTTTACTACGAGAAAATAGAGCAACTCCCAGAGTAGACCTATGGTCAAACCATTATGTCTACTTTTATAGAGCAGTATTGAAGGAAACACACACACACACAGTTTCTAGTTAAGGACATTGTTGCACTTACCGTAGATGAGGGGTGCAGAGGTCCAGGGATCAATCAGATAACAATATACAAAACAAAAGCAAGACAGGAGAAGAGCAGGGGAAAACAACCATTGTGAACAGACATTGGGGAGCAAAATGCACTTAAGCTGCACAATCTTTCAATCCAGCTCTGAAAAAAAAAAACTGATTAAGAGGCGAGGACAGCAGGGAAGTGCAGTTCTTCCTTTTATTTGGCTCAAAGAAAGCAGAGCTGAGCAGACATGTTGGGATCTTTCGAATCTAATTTATTTGGCTGTGTCCTGCCACTTATTTACCAAACAAGAATACTTGTCAAAAGGGTGAGATGTGATACTCTTTACTTGACAAGGGCAGTTGATACACTTTGAGTCGAGCTACAAAAATAAGTGGGTCCAGTGAAAGTCAGAGAAAACTGAGAACGTTAGGTGAAGAAAAAAACAAGCATGCCCCTTTTAAGCCGCTGAGCGTCTTACCCCTCATGTCTTTTTTTAATCAAAGTATAAAACAGAGAAAATTTCTTAATATTCAAGATATTCATTGTGGTTTCATTTCTTATTTATCCATCTCATTCGCCCTTAACTGTTTTATTCATCCCTCTGATGGGTTCATTTCATTTCCTGTTAAGCCTTTGCCGCCGTCCTCCAGGGAAGACAGACAAACATAGGTTGAGACAGAGGAGCAGCATCAAATTAAGTCAGAGAAGCTTTTCCCCTTTTCTCTCATTTCACATGGCTGTCTCTTTCTTCCAGTTCAAGCTCCGACTCACAGAAATTTCAGAAGTTGCAGTTCTTTCTTTTGTTGCTCAGAAGAATAAATATTGTTGGTATTGTTCCCCTCCTGTGGCTGCACTAATTAAATTCTTAAGAAATTATTAAGAGGAAAGTCCCAAATTTAAGACACAAACAGAAACATCTCACCTGTTCTTTACTGCCACACTTGTGTCTAAAGACTCAAAATTTCATTCTCAGCCATAACATTTTAACCACCCATTTATTATTTATTGGGTCCTCAGCAAAGGACTTGGGCCAGCTAGTCCGGACCAGAGTTCAGACATGGAGAAGCAGCATTTAGCTGTTATGCTGCAAGCAAGTGGAAGAAACTTCCAGTGAGATTAAACCTTTACCAAGTGTAGACACTTAAATCCAAGTTGAAAAAAATTTCTCCTCTCATGTGCCTATCCATGAAATCTGCATCTGTCTTTTAACTTATTAACCCTGCTGCATCTTTTAATCATTTTGATTTAACTTCATTTTACATTATTCTATTATGATTAAAATACTGTAACTTTGTTTCTCTTTGTGTACTTTTAAATGCTCTTCTTTTTCCCACCTGTAATGCTTCAAAGCACTTTGAATTGTCTTGCACATGAAATGTGCTCTACAAATAAACTTGCTTGCTTGTTGTAACTCATGTAAGTTGTAAAATGGGGACTCAAATAATTAAACTTGTGACCAGCACATCCAACAGATGCTGAGTTGAGATTTGGAGCTCTAGTCAACAACTTATTTTTGTTTGTGAAGCCATTCTTAGGCCCAATCCCAATGTTCCCCCTACTTTCAACCACTAGCCCTTACTGACCACTAGCCCTCGCCCTCTATCTCTACACTCTCGAATTAAAGCCACAAGTGGTAAGGTTGTTTCTCCTCGAGGGAATGGGACGCCCTTCTGCATGTTCTTCAGGATGTAGCGACTGCGTGGTGACGATTCATACGTCTCACCATAACGACACACCCAGCAACAACACAGAGTTAACAGTCGATTTTCTTTTTTTCATCATTCATCATGCTTCGGTTGATTAATAAACAAAACAACCACACAGAGAGGACGTTGCCATTGAGGACTGTCGTCTGTTGTAAACTGCCGAAAAGCCTTTGCAAGCTTTTCATCAGTATTTTAGTCTAGCTAGCGTGGGCTAGTCTGACTAACATTACGAACAAACGTGTTATCTGTACATATGTACATTTGTGAGTTTTCTTTTCCGAGTTCTGTCGCTCTCCGGAGGTTGCTATTCTTCCCTTTTCTCTGTCCCTTTCTCAGCAAGTCAGCATCTGATGTCCCTCGCTCTGAAGGGCTGGATTCTCCCCCCTACCCCTTGTTATGTCCACTTCCCCTACATGCAACATGCATGAGGGATTGGGACAGCACTATCTTCACGGGAATGTGCAAAATTTAGGGGTAGGGCTAAAAAGTAGGGCTAGTGGGTGGATTGGGACGCACCCTTAAAGTGTTTTTGTGGTGTAAGGGGGTGTGATAAGCCCCATTTCCACTGATGGGGTGGGTATTGAACAGGTTGGCATGCAGTTTTTTGTGTTTCACAAGCTACAAAAATGGGACCTGTGCCAGAATATCCAATCTGACCTGTCCTACTTTTTTGGACTTTTCTGTTGGGTTTCGAGTCGGACCAATCTGACCCAAAAGGCTGGAGCTTGACACACTGCAATCCACTGATTGGTTCAAAAGAATCATGACTTCCTGTGCAATATGGCTCAAAGAACAAATTGCCAACAGCTCTGTTGTTTAGACCCTCATGCCAAAAAGACAAACTGTTGGATGTCCACCATTCTCCTTTGTTTCTGCGTCACGTTCTTTATTATAATTCAAGGAAGGCACTGCTCTGACATCACGCTACTACGTACCTGATCAATCCAATGCTATCTGGTCAATATGCCACATAGTTAAGAGTAGAGTTGCCTGTGGAAACGTAATGGAGATCAGAATTAACACAACAGTATCAACCCTGGTGTAATTAAAGCTTTATCTCTGCTAAAGCGATCATCAGGAATTCTGTTTCCATGAAGAGGTCTACTTGTTCATCAACAATGTTTTGGTGGGTTTTTCGTGTCAAAGTAACAGCCACATGAATGACAGAACCCAGCCAAAGTATCATTCTGACCCCAGTTTGATTTGCCTTTTCCCCTTTATGGTTCTGTTTCTTAACACACAAACTTGGCCATTTAAATAATGTAAAGTTAATGGGATTCACTAAACAAAGCCACTTTATTTTACTCCAAGATGCAATTCTAGAGCTCTTTTGCCCAGCTCCCATAAGGCCTTTTACTTACAGAACCATCATACATCTGCATCACGCTTTTAATGTTTCATGTAAAGCACTTTAATTATCTTGTACATGAAATGTGCTATACATATAAACTCCTCCTACTAGAAGAATACTGCAGGTATGAAAATAAAGCATACAAAAAGTCAACAGTACATAAACATGACATGAGAAAAAAAAAAAAAAAAAAGGAACCGCAGAAAAACACAGACCAGTAGGAAAACGTTGTCAGGGGCATTTCTGTACTTCAAGGAACTTTTTGTTGTTGTTGTTATACATTATTGATCCCAATTGAGAAAGTCGGTCTCTGCATTTTACCCATTTCTGGACAAACCAGAGAGCAGTGGGCTGCCACATCTTGGCACCCTGGGAGCAGTTGGTGGGGGTTAAGAATTCCTTCTCAAACGACTTACACCAAACATTTTAAAGTTCTCAGATCCTCATGTGCCATTTGCATAAAATGCATAAGCCATTGCATAATCTGCATTTTTTTTGTTTTTTTGTCCTGAAAACATTTTTCTATTCTTTGAATCTTCTCTTGGTACAGTGCATCCCTCACAGAAGCATCTACATGTTGCCCCTTTCCGCTACACAAGTCAGCTAACTAAACTCATCTCAATTCAACTTTCTTATAGCTTCAATTACAATCCACTACCCTATTACAAGTGGGCGGGGTTAGATTGAAGCTGCTGCGACTCACTAGATTGTGCAACGAAACGACAGCAGCAGTTCACCTCCCTACCAGAGGTGGCAGTAAATTACCTTATTGTTTGCCAGCCGTCAGTAAAAACAGCAACAGAGGAAGAAGAGAGAAGAAAGAAGAGAGAGGTGCAGACAAGATTGTTTTTTGTTACATATTTTATAGTTTAGATAGTTCAGTTGGTAGAGTTTCTAACTTTTAATCCAAGGGTGGAGGGTTCAAGTCCCTGGTCAGGCAACATTTTTCTTTTTTTTCGTGCGTGCGCCGCTGTGGAAGGAGGACGCAGAGGGAGGGAGGAGAGAGGGGTTTCTGCTTTATGTTTCTGCGAATATTATGCTGAAACAAACTTGTTGTGGCTTATTCAGCTAGTAAATAATTATTTTCCACCAAAACTCTTTCTCAGTGGGTACGACATGAACTTTTTTCCCTTTCGGAATTAAATCATTCTATTGAGGATTTTAGGGCAGCTGTTACATGGGAACTAATTCATTCGGATCTGCGTGTACATGTGCCAACATTTATTCAAAAAATCCTGTCCACATCGCAAGTGATGTAAATCAAGTATTCATTAAAGACGAAGGTCTACAAACTGATCATCACGGTTGTTGTGGTCAGGCGCCCCTGCTCACCAAGAGAAAAAGGCGAGAGACAGAATTTGAATTAAAAACAAACTTTCTGTTGCTGTCCAAGGAATTACGTTGTTCACAGCCATCTGTCAAAGTGAGGAAACGTCACTCGTTGCACGTTGACGTCTTGTCAAGCATGCCTGTAGAGTGCAACCTCACAACTTTCCGATTCAGCGTTTACATATACCCTGTTCGGTTTGGGGAAAGGAATATTCTACCCCTTAAACTGAATAAAATTCATTCGTCAGCACTTTTAATTCGAAGGTGTACATGGATCATTTTCATTCCAAAAGCTTTAAACCGAAAGCAATTGGAATTTGGTCCATGTAAACCCAGCTAGTGTTGTATTTGTTGTAAACAGCTGTTCAATGATGAAGGTGTTACTAAAGTAAAAAATATTGGCATCAAAACACTCGTCCACTTAAGCGGACCTTAGCATTCAAAGCTCGTTTTCTCGCTTTTTGGTCAGAAACAGGCATTTTCGCCAACAAAGCCTGTCACTCAATACTAAATGAAAGCAAAACAAATTTTTTTTCTAAGAGCAAGCTTTCCTTTGACATTCAGTGTTTGCATTGCAAACATAATATTCTTGACTCCCAAAATCAGTAAAATCTAAAAACCTGCAAATGAAATAATTAAATTTATTAAAAAAAACATTTTTAATAAAAAAAAAATAATAAAAATAATAAAAGGGGCAATAGACAGGCCAGCCTACAAACACATAGGCTGGCTGAGTCATCTGACAAACTTGTGACATGTTAATAACCTGAAAATTGATTTTCACAATGACTACAACTCCCACATTTGACAGGGTTCAACAAGATTTTTGCTGCCACAGCAACCATTTCATCATCTCTGCACCTGCTTTCTAACACCATTATGTTTTGGACATGTGGACTATTATACAGGTCATACATGTCTTGTGAATGTCTCAAGTGTCACCTTTTTGTTTCATTTAAAACTAGCATGATTTTATGGTATTGCATATGAATAGTGCACCATTTTGGTACCTTTACACAGTTTGCATTTCCATTTATCATTTTGTGACTATATCTGTTGGTAAAATGTAATTTCATGATCAGACCGTGTTTAACTAATGAAGACGCTGTTAAATTGCAGGATATTATGATTTATTCAAAGGTTCAAATAAGTTGAATTAAATCAATGTTTTCCACGCTTAATGCATGTTTATTCTGCTAAGTTAAAGAAGTCTCACAGTATGCAGCAAAAATAGATTCAACTGGTCAATTCATGCATCTTATGCAGAAGTAAATCTGAGGCCATGCAGATGGCCAATATCACCAGATAGGCTCTATATACCACTCTGTGTCCTGGTGTTAACATTGGCATGCTGCATGAAAAGTACTTGTGACGAAGCAGCATTTCATCACAGGAATTGCATAAATAAAATTATGTACAGCACTTTAAGTTGCCTGTTTAAACTTTAATTTATATTTTTCACATTTAACATGTAATGCAGATTTCTTTATTGAAAATGAACCATTTAACAATACATGTCTTTTGTCTTTCAGATCCTGTGAAAGAGTATTGTTAGTAGTGATGTGCCCAATGAACTGAGACTCCAAAGCGCGTGTCGAGTAAAAGGAGGCGTTCCTAATGAAGCTTCGTTTCGGAGCTTGTGTCATCAGCATAGGAATCACGTGACCAACACAAAACGAGGCCTCGGTTTGTGCAGATGACGCAACGTGTTGGTCTGTGTTTCAAGATCTGCACAAGACACATACGGAAGTCGCTAGATTGGAGTTGACAGATAATTTATCCGAGCTGAAAATACAAAGACAGAAAGATCCGCTGACATACGGTCACAGAAATCAATGGTATTATCAGCTTTCCCACCGATTTATGTTGCCCCGCATCGCCTGCCTATTATTTGAAGATTATTAAGTTACCAAACAGAACACTGAAGATGCTCCTCTTCCTCAATAAACAGATTTCAGCCCCATGTCACCTCATACGTGGAGTTCCATAAGCACTGCACTCAACACAAGTAATTCTCCCGATCACAACAGTTAATTCATATGAAATATGAAACAATATGACATGACGGAATGCTGTTGTTTTGTGTCAGATAGATTATGTGCTGATATGCTCAAAAGGTTTCTATAGTACAGTGGTTAGCATGGTTACCTTTTCTTCGGGAGTCGGTGGTTCGAATCCCGCCCCGCGCACACTTATGTTTTGAAACATTTTATTTTCAAACCATACCTTTTTTTAGTCAAATACTTAAAGGTACAGATAATCTACATTCTATATGTTGGATGTGGATAATTTATTGGATAAATCCTTTATTTCCTGGTCATGGGCACAACTGAGATGGTTTGAATGCAGAGTTGTTTGGGCTGCTGTGAACACATTTGGACACTAGAGAGGAATATGAATGAAACTCCGAGTACTGAACCGTTTCCCAAACCGATTGGCTGGAAAGCCTCAATGCTTCATGAAGCTTCATTTGGCCATCACTAATTGTTAGAGAAGTTCATGGTCTCACATGTGGGTTAATTGTGAATAGGTACTCACCTATCTGGTGCCTTCTCCAGGGTGTTCGGGCAAATGCTCTCTTAGAGGCATGGATGCCATTTAAGGTCCTGGGAGAGGCCACTAGATGTGGTTGGGGGGTGGAGCAGGTAATCTTTTGGGGGTTTAGGTGCTGGGAAAATGTGTGGGTTTAGAATCTTCAGGGTTGCTTTATTGGAAGGTAGATTGGGAGTGTCTACATGTGTTGTTTAAAGGTAGATTTTTAAATATTGGAGGTATTTATTAAATGTTTAAACACCTAGCTGGTGAGGTGGTTCAGACCAATCAGGAGCAGAGCACGTAAATGTTGCCAGGTGGCTCATTTGGGTGTTGTTGCTGGTGGAGGGTGAGCTGCTTCACTGGAGATGGTGTGAGTCCTGACCTATATTGATATTGGATTAATAAAAAGGCACCATTTTGAACTGGATTCCTGTGGTCATGTCACTGTTTTCCAGCCGCTCATACAGGCTACCTTTCACAGTACTCAAAAGTACAAATGTGCAAACAAAAAAAAAAATTATTAAAAAGGATTCCTGGATGGATGAGAAACAGGAACTATCTTAGTCCGTCCGTTGTTGTGTCTCTCCCCCCCCCCAAAAAAAACTTTTTCCAGGAATCTGATTACCCAAAATAAACACACAGTCATGTCCTGCTGCTGCAGCTGCTGAAGCAGCAAAGAGCAACAGATTCAACTGAACCACAGATTTACCTGCTGCTCATACATCCAAAGCACTCTGATTACATTACCATGAGAATGTAGCTCACTTTCCCCTTATTTGTGGGCTTGTGTGCAGGGCATACACAGCTGGTTCAATCAGCAGAAGTGGAGTTGCAATGTTGGTTGCTTCAACAGCTGGGGCTACTTTTAAAGGACTTATTTCTGGACTCATTTTTCTCAAGGACAAAAAAAAACCACTAGTAATTTTGTCACCAAGCCAGGAGAAACAATTTTCTCCTAGTATGTTGGTACTCAGTATTGAGATGAGCTAGAATTGTATTTTTTTATAGTTTGGGTCAGCCCTAGATGCACAGTAGATCCATTGCTAGATTTGTCCATCAGCTCAGACTGATCAGTCAGTGCATCTAAAACTTACTCAAATCTGTCAGACATTACTGAACCACAGGGACACAACATACCCTCGAGAGCCAGCACATAAGTCCAAACTGCCCAACAAATGAACGGTTAGAAAATTAGATCTTTCCTTCACTTTGGTTTTTGCACATATGGTACTGTTAAAATATTTCGAACCACCCCCTGATTTCTTCATATATCACCAAGAAAACAGGAAACAGTTGCACTATCTGGTTCAACTGCCTAATTTCCTTCATATTAACCTGAACCCTCATGGACAAGCTTTGTTCTTACTTTTTTGCAGCCATGAAGACCATTTCTGATGAGGCTTCAGAAAACATGAATCAACTCAAGATCCAGATGTATCACCTTGGTCCAGTGACAGGTCTTTGCTGGATTTGTTAGTATTTCTCAAAGATATGATTGACACATACTTTTAATCTGCTGTTTTTAGACCAAACACTTATTCATTCGTCCTTCACTGGTCCAGTTTCTCTAATGTTTTTAAGAACACACAGCTCATCATGCTGGCATATGCCAAGTTTTTAGAACACTGCTCTTTGGGAAATCACCTTATTATCATCTGTGAAACTGTTGGCATTTTATGTCAATGCAACAAGTGAAATGTGAGTTTTTTTGCAACCAGGTTCTACTCACAAAGTCCCTGTGTGGACAAAAGACTGGCTCATGTCAAATTAGAGAGCCTTTTTTGGAAAGATTCATAGATGAACTTAACAAATCCTCAGGTTTCCAAGATCTACGGGGAGTTCTTGGGGACCCCTGCTCTGCATGTATTCCAGGTTTCCAACTTCACCACACTAGATTCAGATCAGCTGAACTGCTCATCAAGTTCTTTGCAAGCTGCTAACGAGCCATTCATCTGAGTCAGGTGTGTTAAAGTATAAACATTTTGAAAACCTGCAGGGCAGGGGTCCCTGAGGAACAGGATTGAGAAACACTGGCTCAATAAACTGATTAACTAAACCAGTGTTTCTCAACTCTGGACCTCGGGATCCACTTTCCATCATGTCTTATAGGCAACTCTACTTTCACACACCTGAATCAAATGAATGGCTCGTTAACAGGCTTGCAAAGAGCTTGATGAGGAAGTTCATTCATCTGAATCAGGTGTGGAGTAGGAACACATCAAAGACATGCAGGGTAGTGGGTCCCTGAGGACCCAGAGTTGCGAAATGCTAAACTAAATGACATCAACAGCAACAAATAATGACCTGGCAGAGAACAAAGGAAGTGGATAATATGAAACACTGAGGGACTGATGACAAATGAGGTGCAGGTGCGGTCATCAGCGACTAAGAACCAGGTGTAACAGGAGAACATGAAGTAAATATGATTAACCATAGATATCCTATAATCACTCAAGATGGCATGACAGCATTTCAAACGTCTGCACTGGCGACCATCTTGCCACAGTCAGCTCTCCCACTCATTACATCGTTTTAATGGTGCATGTACTTTTTGAATTATCATAACATGCTCGATTTTCTATCAATTTTCAAAAGGTTTGTTTTTTTATAAATGTCAGAGGTGTAGTAATGAAACTGAACACTTATCAATAATTATAACTAATGTTTCTAGAGCAGAACTATAACTATGGGTTTTCACATGAAAATAAACAGGAGTGATAAATATAAGGTATGTGAAATCAATATTTAGGCTACTAAAAATTCAAAACACCATAACAGCATGATATAGTATTTATATATACCCCTTTGGCAGTAACCCGCCACTGACATCCACATCACCCATGCTTGACATTACCATGACAATCAAACTAAAACAAATTATTGACCCAGTAATAAGAACCCCAAAACAATATTTATGGCTCCTACATTTGGTTATGATTATTGATAAGCATGCAGTTTCCTAACTACATCTCTGATGTTTATGAGAAACCAAACTTATGAAAATCAGTAGAAAACTGAGAAAGTCATGGTTATTTAAAGGAGTGATGACATGGCAGTATAAACTATTTCGTGTAGATGATATTGCTGCATATGTTAGTTCTCCAAAGGAAAAAACGTCACAATTTACAGTGGGGGCTTGTTTTGGCACGCTAAATTTCCCTCTTCACTAAAATAGTTGGGTGCAGTAATGATAAGCAGCTTTACCCAGAGACCAAGTTGACTTTATTTTGTTTGGCTACAGCTTATTTGGCCATAACCTTATGGCTGTTTGCATGATAGTTAGGGCTGTAACAATACACCAACTCACGATAGGGGATTATCACACTTTCCGGAACTTACCGGAATCTAGGCGTTTCCTCTTCCGGGCCATTTCATCAGCTGTCCCTGCTCTGTTACACTTTGTAAAATCGGATAAACGCCAACCTTACTTAAGTTTTCATTGATTCGCTGAACTGAAGTGATCCCTTGACTGAAGTGATGCTAAGGAAGAAGTGGATCAAAGCCATCGATTTGCCGGTGTGAAGGGCCGAACTTTATAATAAAACAACGTAGCACGTTTGTTTGTAGCCGGCAGACAACACAGCTGGTGTTAGCAGGCTAGCGTTAGCAGGTTAGCGTTAGCCAGCTAGCGTTTGATGACGTGCCTAACTTTGTGTGGCTGAAAACACACAAGCATCTAAAAGCATCTCCTTTCTCGGCAGTCCCCAGTTGTTCCACTGGAAACGGGAGGGTACAGACCCGATTTTCAGATGCTTGTGTGTTTTAAGACGCACAAAGTTAGGCACAACAGTTAACGCTAGCCTGCTAATGCCGGCTGTTAGCATCATAGAAGTGTCGGCTACAGACAAACGTGCTATGTTGTTTTATTATAAAGTTCGGCCTTTAACTCCAGCGAATCACTTTGATCCACTTCTTCCTTAGTATCAGTATCCATGAAAATTTAAGTAGGGTTGGCGTTTATTCAATTTACAAAGTGAAACACAGCAGGGACATTGAACCGGCCCGGAACAGGAAGCAGCTAAATGTTTCAAGTTCCGGAAACCGTAACATGAAAGCAATAATCCCCTATTTGATTCGTATCACAATTTTTGACCCACGATTGGATACACATAACGATTTTTTTTTTTTATTTTTTTTTAATGTGTTTGTTTTTTTACTTTAGTTTTTGTTTAATTTTTAAAAAGTATTTTATTAAAATGGTATTTATTACATTTAACTTAATGTAACAAATAGCCTGAACATGGCTGAAGACAATAATCAAAATGACTGAACTAATAACCAAAGTTAAAACATTTCTCTTTTCTCTAATAAAATAATGCTTTTGAAAAATAAAAAAGATATGAACTGCTGTTCATCAAAAAGGAAGTTAAATAACAAATAAATCCTTGACAGCTTTCTACATCAAACCTGTTGATTTAAAACTAGAGTTCTTCTTCAGGAACAGCATCATGTCCACATGTCAGGTGAGAGGCTGCTCTCTGATCCCTGCAGAGGAGAATCTAAACGAGAAGATGTTGGGAGATGGTGGCGTTATGGTGGCCGAGCATGAGCTGATGTTAACCCGACATAATTATGACTTACCAGTGCGTCTCAGAGAGGAGAAAAGCCCTCACTTTGGCTGGAACAACTTATTTTCAGTTGCATCGTTGGAAACTCCAACATGCTGAAAATCAGCTGTTCAAAGTTAAATCAAAGGAAAGAGGCGTCTGGATGCTTTCACTGCTCTGCAGGGATCCGCTATTATTGGTTTTATTTGAGGATTAATTAAAGGTTGAATATGGAATACGGACAGACCAGTGACATCACGTGTATCTAGGTTGGAGTTGCAACAGCAGAAAAACAACTCCAGCCGCTGGGATGCCAGGCTCGCTACCGATACGCAAGTGACCAACAGTCTGCAGCATGTCCAACAAGTAACGCAGAGGAGTTTATAACTGACAGCTACCATTAGCCACATTAGCAAACAAGCTAGCTTACCGATCCAGGAGGAAAGTCACCATTTCCATGTTTTGACTCCTTGGAAAACGTTTATGTGGGTCCATTTAGTGAAGTCTTCACCTAAATTTACTCCAGGTTTTGCTCTTCTCAGGTCACTCCTCCTCAGAAACAGATAATATCTCCAGGGCTCTGAAGCAGCTGCTTCACTCGTCATCTCCACGGTTTTCCCCTGTAACAGCCTGACTGTGCCAAAAATATTGTTTCCACACAGAGATCGTATTTGGCGGCATGTATTGGCTTACAAACGTACATATAATGCCATTATCGAACCCGTTAAAATTTATTTTATAATTATTTTTAGGCTAAATATAAGTTTTTGTAGGAAATGTTGTACTTTCATTCCGTACACCCCCAAACAACCTGTGGAGGTATTATTTTATTTAAAATATAGCTTTTAATAAAAATGTTACATATTCAACCTTTAATCTTCCTTTTTTTAAAAAAAATTTTATTTCTCCACACATGCGCACATGTGCACACGCACATTATCCTGTTGGTCGTCTTGCGGCTTTCACGGGGAGACCCTCACATACCGACACCAGTCCTCTCCGCTCGGAAGATGGGGCGACCTGCGTGAGGGACCGGCCGGAACTCCACACTGCAAGCTGGGGCTGGTCAGGACAGGACCGCCGCTGATTTACCATCACAAGTCACATCAAAGTAAAAACACCTAAAACCAGCAGCGGGGCTCTCACCACCGTCCCGCAACGCGTCCACCTCACGGCTGTCCACGCGCTCGGTCCAGCTTTACATCTTACGCGCGTCTGGCCTGCTGAACACGACCAGGATCCTCCTCCTGTCCTACTGGTCTCAGTGTCTGCAGACCTGCCATCACTCCTCAGTCACACACTCCCGAGCTGGATGCGCGCGAGTGGATCATCCCGGTCGAAGGTTTGGGTACCGATGGAAAACTGACAAGTTTCATTTGACTTGCAGGAAAAAAAAATGTGACACTTTACCTGGTGCATTTAAGACAGACGGGTTCTCTGATTAGCAACTGAATGCAACAATAGTCTGTAGCCTGATGGGAAAAAGTCATAGTTTTCTGTGATCTGAGTTTTAAAGCGTCTGAACTGGGCTTGGAGGGTGTCGCGATCCTGCCCTCTCCCACCGCGAGACAGGATCACAGCTCTGAGTGTCGCGATTTAGATTTCGATACAGGTATCGTTACAGCCCTAAGTGTGCTCTAATTGGAGCAATTAATGACGTAGCATGATGAAACTATGTTGAATGATATGCTCCTGTCTGATTCAATAGTTTTTGAACAAAGAAACAAAGGTGACTGACTATAAACAGGGACTTTGATACTTGCTCTGGACATTCACATGACCTCATCAGTGCATAACAGATCATATTATACCCCCAAAACCCCAGAAAAGTTCGATTAAATGTCATGGGACCTTTAAAAAGTAAATGAACTATTAAAACAATGTAATAAGTGGGCAAGCTGACTTTAGCAAGATGGCTGCCAATCCGGATATTCGACTCCATTAGGGGCGCCATATTTAGCAATTATATAGGACATCTATGGAATTAACTCTAGAAATTACAACAGGGAGTAAACGCTGAGTAGAACACAAAATATAAGCCAGAATAAGAATTTAGCAAAAGATAGAAGAAGACAGAACATTATCCCACAGACCACGGCATAGGTCGGCGATGCCTTTAAAGTTTAAAGTCTGGCCCCCTAGAAACAAAAATATGAAGACATTAGTGGTAGCTCAAAACTTTTTCACTGTTCTGTATGAAATAATTGTGAAATAACTTTCACAAAATATTTTTTTCATCTATACAGAGCTACAATAATTATTGCGGCTTCCTAATCCTTTTTTTCGCCGCTGAGAGGTGTTGGGTCCTGTATGATTTGTATGACGCGCTTCGTCCTTAAGCCTACAGAAACGCTGGATCCAGGATGCATTTTCATTCGTTTATTGATGACATGATGCAGCTATCACAGCGGTACTTGGCAGGAACTGGTGGTATTAATATTAAAGTAACAAATGATGAACTGGCAGAAAAGAAAACCAGGATAAAACAATGGCAGCAAAACGTGCACGTTAGCGTAAGCTTTAGCGTTAGCGTAAGCGCAAGCGGTCAACAAAAAATCACGGCTACCCCAAACTGCCTCTCCCTCATCTCACCCAGGTGAGTGTGCACCTTTCAAACCTTTGCACCGCCCACACGCGCTCACAGACAACCGCGCTCACGCCCATACACACACGTACTCCCCACACCAGGGCAGCACACACACGCACACATTACCACCCAGTGCTTCCAAACTACATGTCCTCTATAATAATAGTTTGTAAAGTCCCTCAGACGTTATTTTTCTGGAGAGGCTACCCACCTGCTGGATCCGGCTCTGAATCTGTTGTGATTGGAAAATAATGGACAAATAAGGCACTTTTGTTTGTCAGGTCTGTTGCAGCTTTGATTTGAGGTTCATTTTTACATTAATGCTATGGCCACCCACCATAGAAGGAAAAAAATACCCTGTACATATCCATAAAGTTTCTTATTGTTTTTCATCCATCCTCTATGAAAGGCATTTCTTTACTGGCATGAAATTGATTCAGCGAGCAAAACAATATCTAATGGGCAACTGGATAAAATGAGGCACAGTTTCATTATGTGCACACGCTCTAGTTCAAGCACACGAACAGCATGTATATCATCTGCGTATCACATGTTCTGTACCCCACAGAGAGCCTGTGTTTTCACAGTGAAGGCTGTTTGTTAGCAGACCCCCTTTTGAGTCTGGGTCACTGTGTTCCATTACTGAGCAGTATGCATTAAAACCAAACAAATACAGCACCAAAAGACAAAGCAAATGGTTGCTCAGCACCCTGCTGCCATTTAAGGCACAGCATGGGGCCTTTCATGTGTGTACGCGTATTTAGGATAATCAAGGTTAGCAAAAGAATTTTTTCCAATTACTGGATGAAGCTAACAGTATGTGTGCCTGCTTATAGAGTATGTATATGAGGGAAAGGCGTGCCTGTTACTTTATTTGCTCTGCTTGGCGTGGTGAGATTCTGTGTACTTGCTGCAAATGTCCTGTGGCCACTGATTCATTGTCCCTGAGCGGGGGACTAGATCAGACTGTGCCTGCTTCATTCTGTCCCCATAACACCTTTGTCTCCCGCTGATAATCATCTGCAAGGCTGCACTTTGCTCTCACCATATTTAAATGGAAAAGACAAAGAGCAAGTCTGTAAGACTGTGTAAACTTATTTTTGTTTGGGAGGACAGAGAAGGAAGAAGAGCAAGTGACAGTCAGATGGTGGGTGGTGATGGGAGGGGTGGGGGGCCAACAATGCAACTCAATGGCTAGACGAAGGCAGAGGAAGAAGAAATGATGATGATGATGAGTGTGGATGGAGAAGGAGAATTGAATCTTTTAATCTCCCAAAGTGGGAAGAAAGCGACCTGAGGCATTTGTGATTGAATTTCCTTTAAATCCACAAATAGGTCAATATAGCTGCTCATTAGCAAAGAGGGAGAAGACGAAGGGTAAAGTTTTGTGTCGATACAGTTGGCATCATTTAGTTGCCCTTTCTTAAGAGGAGGAGGAGATGGATGAAGCAGTGACAGTGTTATGGGAAGTTTGGCTGCCTTTGTTGACTGTCTGAAAGGAAAGAAGCAGCAGCAAATATAATAAAGCTGAGAAGTTTAGCAGGAGTGCATACGCACTATAAACTATGCAAGTATATAAGCCACCAGGCTGTTAAGAGGAAATAAAGATTTCTAACTTTAATAACTGAGTCCCAGGTAAAAATCACCTTTATTAGCTTGTAAATAAAAGCGTAACTACTGGATAGAAGCTCGGGATCATTTTCCTAGCACCAATTTCTTTCTGCACAATTAGACCTTCCTTTTAAAGGAATTGGAAACTTAGAGCCAAAGACAACAGAAGAGGAAAGGAGAGTGTGCCAGGGCTCTTGGAGAGAAATTTTAAAAAAAGAAGAAGTAAAGAGATAAAGCTGAGTGGAGCACAGGTTTTAAGGAAATGTCAGTTTTTAATCCATTTAGTTTGTCTGAAAAGGTGCTGCTTTATTCTGATCTATGCAAATGTCATCTACACATAGATTATTCTTTGGTCTCAGTTGTACATAACACATGTTCTATAAAAGATAAACCATAAGGTTTGTTACGAAGGAATTAATGTAATCATCACTGTTCTTTTTTTCCAGGAGAGTGCAAAGTGTCTGAGCCTTGCCTGGTTTTCAGTGTTTAGTTCCCACTTCTTATCACACTTCATTCTCAGCACGTTAGCACGCCGCTTAAAAAAAAAAAGAAAATAAAAAAAAACTAATTACAGTTGTTCAGGCCAAAAGTAGACTCTGGAATTGGAAGTGAGTATGTTAATCCAACGGAAAGTGTACAAAACTAAACTTCTTGAAGATGGACTAACACACATATGTATCTGCTCAACAACACTAAAATGTACCCATAAATATACTCGATCATCCATCTTTTTTTTATTGTGCAGTTTATTAAAATGGCCAGACTCTTCAAATTTGCTCCCATTTACATTTTATCTCTTTTTCTTTTGCTATAGACAGCAGATTATCACATTGGGATGTAAAAGCAGCCTATTAAGACTATGTGTCAATTCAAACACAATCATTTTAGATTGCCACTCAGATCTAATAAAGTTGTGACTTTAAGAACGATAGTTGTCTGAGAGCAGCTGTAAGCTGAAAAGACTAGATACATGTCTGCTACAGTCACACTAACTAATGATGTGGCACCTTCCCTCAGGGATGTGAGGAGGTGCACTGGTTTTTATGTTTGCTACTGAACATAACTGCTGTGAAACAACCCAAAAATAAAAAATCACTCTGTATTCTCCTCGTCTCCTCAGATCATAAACTACTGACCCACCATGCACTGCGCTGAGATCCCACTTGTTGAACTGGTCATGAATGGCTGACCCTGAATGTTGTAGTTACAGATTGAACTTTTTCTGATGTGGATTTTATCCAACAGAAATTTGTGAGTTAATTTTTAGTCTTGGGAATCAGGCGAGTTTTAGTCAACTAAACAAAATAGAGCCTAGCTGAGTAAATCCCTGCTAATTCAGTTGACAATAATGCCAGGTATCAGAGTAAGTCCTCATTTTTCCCATTAATTTCTGAGATAATTATTCACACATTAGTGAAATTACACATTTATTTTGCTATGGGCTGCACTTAGTAACCAACTTGTTTTGTCACATCTTCTCTAACTGTGAAGAGAACGACAAAAAAGAAACAATTTACTAATAATTAAAAACATTACCATGGCAGTGGTGGCATCTTTGAATTTGCAGCCTTGCAAAAAACACCAAGTTTGTGACATCATGTTAGCTTTGCATGATTAGCTGTGTATGGATTTCAGGTGTCTGGCATGCAAACACAACTTTGTGTTTTTAATCGGTGATAGTCACTCCACACAATTTACAGGATGTTTTGTTTTGTTTTGCTTTACGTTTTTCTTTGTTGCATTTCACACAGTGGATTCTAGTTGTCTCAGACATCTTTTTTCTGAGGTAATTTGGCCGGAAATGACATCAGCTGCGACCTCGTAATTTACAGAGGACCCCGAGTCCTACCCACCCAGTACCATTGTTATGTTTATTAAACTTCTGTATAGAATATTACCATTCCATTAGGCTTCTAGTGTAAAGAGCACCAAGTTGTTGTTATTAATAATCACAGTCTTACGGGGCCTTTTCCTTGAAAACATCGTGTGAATACAGTATGTGTTGTTTATTTAACACTCACACTAAAATTGACTGCTGTTGTCATGGTGACATTGTTACAACATCTATGTTATGTTTCGAGCTTGTACTACAGTTGTAGATGCTCACACTTAGGCTGTGATGGAGAAGTCTGTTTTTTTAATTGGTGCAACTGGAATGGCAACTAATAATGATGTCACCAACTCGCATCCGGCTGGAATTCTGAAATGACCGTAACGCACCAACAGCTAACTGCACTGCCTCTCTACAGGTAGATCATGCACGTGGAGATCAGGGTTAAATTCAGTCCAGGTGGAACTCGGGTCAATTGGGAGTGGAATGCTGAAATACCAGACCTTCGTTTGGTTTTGTTTTCTCTTACACTGCATTATACTCAAGTTGGCCAAACCCTCTGGACAACATCACACTAGATGGTCCGTCGGTTTTCACACTGCAAGCAAACCATACCAGAATGCACTTCCAAGTGGACTGAGACCCCCAGTTTTAAAGTAGACCAGAATCTGCTCCCATGGTCCGCACCAGAGTGTGAACGAGCGTTCTCCAAACAAACTGTATTATCTACGGAAGATGACCACTAAAAGCAGATCAAACAATGCCAGAGTGAATTTACCACCCTAAATCTGATTGGATCTCTTCCCACTTTTTCAATTAATCCAATCAGTGAAAAAAGGGTCATTGTCAAAGAAAAAAATATGAGCTGAAGAAATGAGCAATGCAACACCAAAGACTGGGGAGTAATACCTGTGAATTTTACACATAGTCACTTTCAGAGTAGCATCATCTAGTGTTGGAGGCTAAAATATGACCCTGGTTCTTTGATCAGCTTTTGGTTCCAGGACCGGAAATACAGCTGATAAATATGCCGGGTTAATTCATATCACCGTGAGACAGAGTTTGTTTCCTTGGAAAGTCAAACACTGGTCTGCTAAGTAAAAACAGAGGCCTCAGTTCGCGTCCAGTCAACCGAATGCAGGAAGCAGTCTACAACTTAAGTGGCTGAAACAAAAGTTGTTTCCTTGTTTCCTTGTTTGTTGTTTTTCATGTATTCTCTCTTGGTAATTCTCAATGCAGCACTGCCTCAGGCGAGGAGGGGAATAATTTATTCAACAAGTTTGGTCCCTTTGACTTAGAGTGGTGTGAAAGCAAACTTGTACTGACTGAATATTGCAACCCCCGACTGAACCGAGCCCCCGGTCATACCGAGTTTAGCGGACTATTAGGTGTGAAAAAAACCTTAAAGCTGTAGTCAGAGTCCAGACCAGAATCTTCAAAAGAAACCAGAAGGATACAAAAGAAATCCTTCAAACTGAACAGGATGGATCCAAAGTCACATGCAGATTGGGGGGTTATGCAAAAGGGTTTGTTTTTAGCAAATCCAAGAACTATTTTATTGCTGTGGTGTAAACAAAAGAAAGGTGGGTGGAAAAAAGTTTTGGAGCTGATTGCAGAAGAAGAATCTGAAAGTTTGATATTTTTAGCTCTATGTCTTGAGGTGTTGTGACAGTTGTTTAACAATTTCAGCAAGAGGAAACATTAAAATTCAATTAAGATCCTAATTTGGCATATTGTCTGAGTCATCTTGGCTTGGTGGTTGGATGTTTTTCCCTTTTGGTTCTTTGCAGCAGTTCATGAATGAGACATGAAACTCAGGTGAACTGGAACTGTTTCTGCACTGCAGGAGCTGTTTTCATATATTTTGCTTAATGCATTCAGAATTAGGCTCTGCTTCCCAGAAGGGATAAGCATGGATGTTGCTTCTTTAAATGCCTTTGTGTAGCTGAAGCTTCCATCCAAAATAAAAGTGTACAGCCTCAGACAATCTCAGCTAGCTTTACGAGGATGTTTTTATTGTAATATTTTCTTGAATCTTAATCCAGTGATGCCAGCAACTTATTACTTAGTAACCCATTACAATAACCTGATCATTTTTTAAGTAACTAGTAATCTAATGCATTACTATGTTTTATCCTATAGTCAGACTACACTTACTTTTTCAATTATAGATTACTTATGTAAATTACTCCAAGTGTGGTACGGCAATTCTTCCCACCAAAGCAAGAATGAAGTTAAGACTTTGCATCACTGGATGCAACCTTATAGTAATAATAAATACTTCATTAATCCCAATTAGAGTGCTAATTAGGAAATTCGTTCTCTGTATTTAACCCATTTCAGGTTGAACCTGAGAGCAGTGGGTAGCCAATTGCAAGGCCCAGGAGGCAGTTGGTGGACCTTGCCCAGGGGTCAATGGTGGTTCACCTGGGTGCCGTGTCAAGGACTTGAGCCCAGGACTGCCGCACCAGAGCCCGCGACATTACCACTGGGCTACTCACTCCCCCCCTCAACCTTATGACAATGTTCCTGCAGGACATGGTGTTATTAGACTGAACACGCCTTCTCACTCATGGTGCTAACGAAACTTTCTAGAATCAGAAGCATCTAGTGACTTTCATCCACTAAAATCTGACATTGCTGAATAAAAGTAAAAGGGACACAGTGTAACTTTTGACACTAAGGTTGTTTTCACAGATATTTAAGTCAAGCCAGGTGCTGCCGCAGCAGTGAAAAGGTTAGAATTAGGGCTGTGTTAAACGATTATTTTTTAAACGATTAATCTATCGATTATTTTTTCGATGCATCGATTAATCTAACGATTCACTTTTTTAGCTCGATTCGACTCGATTCGATTCGATTATCGATTATCTCCTCATAAATTGACAGACAGCAATTTATATATGCTGATATAGATATCTAAAATGTAGAAAAGAGCATGAATAAAAAGGCAGTGGGAGCAGCAGCCTGTCATGGACTTTTTCATGAACCAACAGAATGTAAAATTGTTGAAAACACAGCGGACTGAAAAACGGGCTTTTAATTCTTTCATTTACATGAAAATAATAATAAAAAAGTCATTATTGAAATAATATGATCATGTAAACTTGGAGGATTTAAGCTAAGATAGATATTATTTTCCAACAAAAGATAATGAAGATAAGTAAACATTCAGAGTTGAACATTATATTGAACATGGGTCTAGCTTCCAGAAAAAGTGCATCTTCATCTTCATTCTGTTTATGCTTAATACGGGTGCCAATCACTTGGAAATGAAATTAAAAATGCTTTATTTATCCCAGAAGTGACGACACAATACTATTACCAACAGATGAAACACGAACATGAGGTTGAGAACGTGACTTTAATTATATTCAGTCAGAGACGAGACAGCTCCGGGCATCAGCTGTAATTCCACCCACGGCCAGCAGATGGAGCTCGTGCTTCATGCTGACCGTCTCAAACAGGCCTGACGTGTCTGAAGACATGGCGTCCATCTCACGGAAGTGTCTCATGTCTCATTAGGCTTCGGATTCGCCATCCCTAATATATAGTTATACTTTCGATAAACGAGTGTGGGCCTTCACTGCCTTACACTTTGGAAACTTGGAAGAGCCACTCGCGGAGATCGCGCCGCCATCTTTGTTTTAGTCTGAAGTCGCATGGCGCCGCCATCTTTGTTTTGGTCTGACGACGCATCGGTACGTATATTTTGCGTCGACGTATTTTTTGCGTCGACGTAATCGGTTACGTCGACGAATCGTCCCAGCCCTAGTTAGAATGTTTCAATTTTCAACTAATACAGCTCCGTTTCACATACGCCTTTTAATCACCATGCCCAGCAATCATTCTATAGAGTTAAGCGCTGTGTATCCATGGCAACCAGACATAAGTAGATGCGTTCCAACTGTATAGCGTGGCTGTGTTGTAAACAAAACACACATGAATGATGGAGCATGTTGAAAACGAGACACAGTTGCGTGTGGAGAACAATGTTGGTACGCATTGAAAGCGGCAGATTTCCAGACAAACCAGAGCAAGGCACAGATTGATTCTGCTGGACCGCCAAGTCCGACCATATACAGATATTATTGGGGAACAGCCAGGTCGCGGTGAGTTTGAACATGAGCATTAGCCTAACGTTTAGCCTGCTAAGCCCTGGTTGGTAATTGGTCCAGTGTTTGTGAACACCCTATTGATCTTAACATTTGAAATAGCCAACATTAATAGCTAGCAAACACAAGATGATACTAAACGTTACAGTTAGGCATGCCATGTAACCCTATTATTTGCAGTATAACCAAGTATAATGCTGCCAATAAGAAGGATACAGCTGCCTATGAGCGCGAGTGGCATGTTTATACAGACCCAGTCGCGCCGTGTTCGGTACCAAAACTGAGTTAGGTTGACCTGAATAGGTCCTGTGTTAAAAAACAACCTAATATTAGCTTAGTCTGAGCTGTACTATGTGGTTTTTGGGGTCAATACCCAGCAACTGACATGTATGGATGCACTGAACGGGCTGCCCTTTTCAGAAACCAGACCTCATAACTTTGCAGAAGTGGTAACGGCTCTCAATGTGGGTTACATGATTTGGAGCGCCTTGTTTTATGGCTCTTTCTCATTAAACACTGACAACTCTGTGTTGTACTATCTTTATGACTGAAAGATTTCGTGGCAGAGCCAAGTAGCTGAAAGCAATGTCTAAGGAGGAAAGAAAGACAAAGCGAGAAAGAAAAAGCCAGAGAAAAAACACGTATGAACCTGGGAAAAGAATTTGCTTGTTTGAGTCTGATGATAGAGCAGTCAGCAAAACCCACTCTCTGTTTACATCGTTATTATCAGACGGGTAAGTTAGCTCTTTGCCGGTTGTGCAAACATACCTAGTTGGGATTTATCTTTTTTTGGAACATCTTTCAGTCAGCGTTTATTCAAAACAATGGCAGTAAGTGCCTGATGAGTTGCAGATGTCAACTTTGAGTGGATGCCGGCATGTATTACAGGCAGGGTTCTGGTTTCCAGCAGCAGTTCAGACATTGCTGTCACTCATCTTCTCATCATCCACCCTGGTCTGATATTCAGTCTTCACCAGATCGTTCTCCTCACCAGTGGGTAACATCAAGCCTTTCCTACTATACTTTTATCGGTCATTGCTTACCTGTCTTCCCTCGACCCAACGATCTCTGCTGTTGTTCACGTTGTTTCGTCCCCTGCCTGCTCGCCAGCTCCTGCCCTGCTCTCCCCACTATTCAGTGAGGAACCACAGCATCAAGCACATGGATCTTCTCCTCTACTTCTTACAAATAAACCAATTAATCCACAAGGTTGTATTCATGCGTTTGGGTCCTCCTCCCATCACAGCAACAGAACTTTTCAGTGTACGTCTGAAACTTTATTTTGTGCAGTTAAAGCTAGATACAGCCAGTTGAAGCTTATCACCTGCAGAAAGCTAACATGACTACCTAAACATGTAGCGCAAGTGGAGCTGGTTTCCAGCAAGAAATGTGTTTTCTCTTATGCAAATATCAAAGAAGAAACATAATAATTAGCGACTGGTTGGTTTTATTTATACAGATTCTTTACAAGTGATTTAAAATCAGCTGGTCAAACGTGGTCTGTGAAAACTATTCCAAAACATGGAAGGAGTGTTTAATTTTGCTACAGTGCAGCATGACCTGTGACAATTTACAGATTTAGCGCCCCCAAGTGGCTAAAAGTTCCACAGTATCCCTTTAAAGGCATTATAGAAAATTTTTCTTTCAACATTTTTTACAATATTCAATGAAATTGGGTTCACTATCCCATACACTATGATTAAGTAAAAAGTTTAAATATATAAATATATAAATATATTATACATCAGCTGTGAATGTAATGGGGCTAAAAAAAAAAACATCTCTGCATTCCTTACATTTTTCATTTGTTTACATTTTTCAGTCTTACTACCATAGCAAGAGTCAATTCAACGGGATCATCACACTCTCGTCGGATGTTTACAGCAGCTAGCTAACAATCATTCTGCTAGCATCGACATTCAGACAACGACAGCACGTTGTGCTGTGGCCAGGAGAGGGAGCTGTGAATCTAGCAGGTAGGTCTTGCGCATGCGCATTATTCCAAAACTTGATAACAATTCTACTCCTAATATTACTAAAAAATGAACCAATCACTGCACATTACTTTTGAAAAATAGAACTGAAAATAAAACCTCATTCAATGACCTGGTGCATGCTGGGAGCTCCGCCTTAACATCATTACTCTGAGATTTGTCTGGGTGCCTTGCTATTTAGTTATTTTCTCATATGTAGACATGATACAGTATTTGCACATTTATTTTTGGTAATTTCTGATGGTAAAATATATTCTTAAATTGTATTCTGGCGTCTGGGACAGAGATGGACATCAAAGTCCAGAAAAGATGAGAACTTTCAGTTACCCGCCCCCTGCCCCATTTCACTCTGAACATGAACACTATTTTCTATTTTATAAAACCAATTGCCGCTTAAATGCCAATGACACGACCTTAACTTCAAGTAATTTAGCAATTTAACAATACAACAAAACAAAATAAGTAGTTCTGTGCAGTTAGAAGTCAGTCAGACCTATATTCATGCAATTATCCGATGTTAAAAAGCCAAAACTTGTTAGCCAGTAGCACTTTAGCCTCTCCATGACACTACGTCACCAGATGTGTGATTTTACATGTAAAATCAAAACAGTGGAAAACATAAAAGATGCTCCAGAACAGCTAGATTGGAACTGGTTTGTGTGGTGGGATCATCAGCCAATTCAGAAGAGTGTGATGATGCAGACGAAGTTGGGGACAACAGGTTAGAACAGCTCCAAGACCCTCTCACAGAGCCCGGTGCACTGGGTCAGCTCCAGCATGGAAGAGACCCCCACAGAGGGAACTGAGAACTGTAAAGAGCGACCCAGACCAGCACCAAGAAGACCCAAAAGTGTTAAATAGCTGCTTTGACCAGCATCGAGCGGACCACAACCAGCATGGTACAAGGCAGAGTCAGGAGTAAGTGTGGAGAGGCAGCACAGCTATTAGCTTGTGGCTAACACTCGCGGTAAATAACTCCTTTAAAAACGAGAGGATAACAATTCACTTGGTTCCAGTCAAGTTTTAAATAGTTCCTGTTTATAAAGATGAGGATGGAGGGAAGGGTGCATCTTTGGAAGCAGCTAGAGGAGATCTGTGATGACTGCAGAAGACCCGTGAAGTCCAGAGGGAGCTCTCTGGAGCAGTTGGACATCACAGCTTTGTGAAGCAAATCTGATGAATGAAGAATAATCCGGCAGATGTGACTGCAGTTTTATGATTTCAAGTCTCATTATGTCCAGTAAA
>JALJCO010010817.1:187500-215965 GCA_023101725.1 Atherinomorus stipes | reverse complement strand
GCACGTGGCCCAGTGCGAGAGAACGTGGCGAGAAGCTGAGCGGCGGTTGGAGCGGGCGGAGGCCGTGTCCGTGGTAGAGGGCAGCACATTGCCCAGTGCGAGAGATCGTGGCGAGAAGCGGAGCAGCGGTTGGAGCGGGCGGAGGCCGTGTCCGTGGTAGAGGGCAGCACGTGCCCCAGTGCGAGAGATCGTGGCGAGAAGCTGAGCAGCGGTTGGAGCGGGCGGAGGCCGTGTCCGTGGTAGAGGGCAGCTCGTGGCACAGTGCGAGAGAACGTGGCGAGAAGCGGAGCAGCGGTTGGAGCGGGCGGAGGCCGTGTCCGTGGTAGAGGGCAGCACGTGGCACAGTGCGAGAGAACGTGGCGAGAAGCGGAGCAGCGGTTGGAGCGGGTGGAGGCCGTGTCCGTGGCGGAGGCCGTGTCTGTGGTAGAGGGCAGCACATGGCCCAGTGTGAGAATGCGGTGAGAAGCTGAGCAGCTGTTGGAGCGGGTGGAGGCCGTGTCCGTGGTAGAGGGCAGCACGAGGCCCAGTGTGAGAGATCGTGGCGAGAAGCGGAGCAGCGGTTGGAGCGGGCGGAGGCCGTGTCCGTGGTAGAGGGCAGCACGTGGCCCAGTGCGAGAGATCGTGGCGAGCAGCGGTTGGAGCGGGTGGAGGCCGTGTCCGTGGTAGAGGGCAGCACGTGGCCCAGTGCGAGAGATCGTGGCGAGCAGCGGTTGGAGCGGGCGGAGGCCGTGTCCGTGGTAGAGGGCAGCACGTGGCCCAGTGTGAGAATGCGGTGAGAAGCTGAGCAGCGGGTGGAGGCCGTGTCCGTGGTAGAGGGCAGCACGTGGCCCAGTGTGAGAATGCGGTGAGAAGCTGAGCAGCGGTTGGAGCGGGTGGAGGCCGTGTCCGTGGTAGAGGGCAGCACGAGGCCCAGTGTGAGAGAACATGGCGAGAAGCTGAGCAGCGGTTGGAGCGGGCGGAGGCCGTGTCCGTGGTAGAGGGCAGCACGTGGCCCAGTGTGAGAATGCGGTGAGAAGCTGAGCAGCGGTTGGAGCGGGTGGAGGCCGTGTCCGTGGTAGAGGGCAGCACGTGGCCCAGTGCGAGAGAACGTGGCGAGAAGCTGAGCAGCGGTTGGAGCGGGCGGAGGCCGTGTCCGTGGTAGAGGGCAGCACGAGGCCCAGTGTGAGAACGTGGCGAGAAGCTGAGCAGCGGTTGGAGCGGGCGGAGGCCGTGTCCGTGGTAGAGGGCAGCACGAGGCCCAGTGTGAGAACGTGGTGAGAAGATGAGCAGTGGTTGGAGCGGGTGGAGGCCGTGTCCGTGGTAGAGGGCAGCACGAGGCCCAGTGTGAGAACGTGGCGAGAAGCTGAGCAGCGGTTGGAGCGGGCGGAGGCCGTGTCCGTGGCGGAGGCCGTGTCCGTGGTAGAGGGCAGCACGAGGCCCAGTGTGAGAGATCGTGGCGAGAAGCGGAGCAGCGGTTGGAGCGGGTGGAGGCCGTGTCCGTGGCGGAGGCCGTGTCCGTGGTAGAGGGCAGCACGAGGCCCAGTGCGAGAGAACGTGGTGAGAAGCTGAGCAGCGGTTGGAGCGGGCGGAGGCCGTGTCCGTGGTAGAGGGCAGCACGTGGCCCAGTGGGGGGAGAGAGCGGGGGGGGGGGGGGGGGGCGGGCCGGGAGGGGGGGCGGGGCCCGTGGAGGGAGAAGAGAGCGCGGTGGAGCGGGGGGGGGCCGGGCCGGGGGGGGGGCGGGGCCGGGGGGGGGCAGAGCCCGCGAGAGAACGTGGTGAGAAGCTGAGCAGCGGTTGGAGCGGGCGGAGGCCGTGTCCGTGGTAGAGGGCAGCACGTGGCCCAGTGCGAGAGAACGTGGTGAGAAGCTGAGCAGCGGTTGGAGCGGGTGGAGGCCCTGATGGACTGATGAGAGCCACAGCTGAAGCGGCTATGGGCCGGACGAATGAACATAAGATACCAGACATCATTCCTTGTTGGTCTCCTCTCCACAGCCCCGTAACCGCAGCGCAGCCCTCACATGACAAATGAACGAATGAAAGATCCGTACGAAAGATTATGAACGAACTAAAGTGCTTGCTCCTCCTCACCACACAGCCTGAGCAGCCTGACTGTCACAAAAGAACGACACCTGTGGACCGACACAGTTGGTTGAGTCATGAACTAATCATTTCTGTTTCCTGTCGTCCTGCTGGCTGGCTGAGCTTACAGCTGCTGCCGTATGGCGAGAGAGCGCAGTGGATGAAAATGAACAAATCGCTCACTGAGAGGACTCATTACTTCCGAGTCATATAAAAGATTAGTTCATATTGAACGAATCGTTCGTGAACGACACATCACTAGAGGACAGGTGAGGACCGGCTGTGGTGGCGCTGATACGTGTGGACGAGAGTGAGGAGCCGCGGTGTAACCAGAACCAGAAGAAAGGAAACGAGGCCGAGAAGAAGCGGAAGCGGTCGGACAGCGCCGGGACGGCAAGAGACGAACGAGAGGAAAAGAGAAGGAAACGAGCCGAGAGAGCTCCAGGACGGGCGGAGCAGGTGCGGGAGAGACAACCCAGAGTGTTGCAGGCGGCAGAGGCGGCAGAGGCGGCAGAGGCAGCAGAGACGGCAGAGGCAGCAGAGGCGGCAGAGACGGCAGAGGCAGCAGAGGCGGCAGAGGCAGCAGAGGCGGCAGAGACGGCAGAGGCAGCAGAGGCGACAGAGGCGGCAGAGACGGCAGAGGCGGCAGAGACGGCAGAGGCGGCAGAGACGGCAGAGGCGGCAGAGGCGGCAGAGGCGACAGAGGCGGCAGAGGCAGCAGAGACGGCAGAGGCGGCAGAGACGGCAGAGGCGGCAGAGGCAGCAGAGACGGCAGAGGCGGCAGAGACGGCAGAGGCAGCAGAGGCGGCAGAGGCGGCAGAGGCGGCAGAGACGGCAGAGGCGGCAGAGGCGGCAGAGACGGCAGAGGCGGCAGAGGCAGCAGAGACGGCAGAGGCGGCAGAGACGGCAGAGGCGACAGAGGCGGCAGAGACGGCAGAGGCGGCAGAGGCGGCAGAGACGGCAGAGGCAGCAGAGACGGCAGAGACGGCAGAGGCAGCAGAGGCGACAGAGGCGGCAGAGGCAGCAGAGGCGACAGAGGCGGCAGAGGCAGCAGAGGCAGCAGAGGCGGCAGAGGCAGCAGAGACGGCAGAGGCAGCAGAGGCGGCAGAGACGGCAGAGGCAGCAGAGACGGCAGAGGCGGCAGAGGCAGCAGAGGCGACAGAGGCGGCAGAGGCAGCAGAGACGGCAGAGGCGGCAGAGACGGCAGAGGCGGCAGAGGCAGCAGAGGCAGCAGAGGCAGCAGAGACGGCAGAGGCGGCAGAGGCAGCAGAGGCAGCAGAGACGGCAGAGGCAGCAGAGACGGCAGAGGCGGCAGAGACGGCAGAGGCAGCAGAGGCGGCAGAGGCAGCAGAGACGGCAGAGGCGGCAGAGACGGCAGAGGCAGCAGAGGCGGCAGAGACGGCAGAGGCAGCAGAGGCGACAGAGGCGGCAGAGGCAGCAGAGACGGCAGAGGCAGCAGAGACGGCAGAGACGGCAGAGGCAGCAGAGACGGCAGAGACGGCAGAGGCGGGGCTGCGACGTTGCGAGAAACCGGCCAGGAGGAAGCCGACCGGAGGAGCAGGAAGTGCCGAAGACCTGGCACCGCCGGCGGGAACTGTTTGGGCAAGAGAAGGCGGCCGCGGGCCGGGAAGCTGGTCCGACTGCGGTGCGCCGCTCGAACGGCGTGGAGGCTGCAGGACAGCGGGTCCGAGGAGCGAGAAGAGCGGCGAAGCCGGCGGCCATGAGGCCCGACCGTGCGAGGAGGAGAGACGATCCGTGAACCGAAAGGTGAAGACACGAAATGCGTGGAGGACAGGCGGAGCGTCGGGCTGCGGTTGGAGCGCTGGGAAACTATCCGAGGAGAGCAGCCGCCCACAATGGTTGCAATGGACAATCAGCAATGAGGGAACGAGGGCCACCGGCGGGCGAGGAAGATGATGAGAAGCAGCGAACGCAGCAACGGCTGCAACGTCGGTAGGTCGTCGAGAGAACGAGAAACTGAGTTGATGAGGTGAGCCAGTATTTAAGGCTGCTTGGTGATTAGTGAGATTGGAGGCAGGTGTGGTTGAGGCGTGGTCCTGCTCCTGCACCTGTGTTAATGAATTAACCTCATTTAAACATAAGTATTCACATATCAGCACTAAGAATGAACCCATTTGTAAAGAAAAAGAAAAAGGAAAAAGGGAAGAATGTATTCCCAAAATTACAAAAATAGCTGTGACTGAATTTAATTCCTCCATTTATCTCAACAAATTATTAAAATCATTAACATATAGTTCTAGGAGACAAGTGCTTTGCACTCTTCGTGCATCTCCTCCCCCCGCTGGTAAAACTGCCACATAGGAGCGCAGGTCAGCATCAGTACGCACACGCGCAGGTGCAGGTGGGGGCTGCTTCGGGCTGCAGGAAGGCAGGTGGGTGTCGGACGGTCCGACTCGGACCCGGCGGGATGAAACGCTGCTTTAGACTCTGAGAAAATCCTCAATACAATCTTGTCCTGTGCAGTGCTGCACATCGCTCGGACCGCTGGAGAGTTTTGATGCGCAGTCGGAGAAGATGCACCGCCTTCCGCCTCCCCCCCCCCGGGACCCCGGGCCCCCCCGCCGCCTCCCCGGCCCCCGCCCGACCCCGACGCGCGCCCCCCCCCAACGAGCCCCCCCCGCCGGAGAGGGGGCCCCCCCCGGGACCGGGCGCGAGCCCCCCCCCCCCGGCCGGCGACCCCCCTCCCCCACCCGGGCCGCCCCCCCCCCCCCAAACGAGGCCCCCCCCCCCCCTAGAGGCCGGCTCCCACCCCCCCCTACGGGGGCGGGGCCTCCCCCCCCCCTCTGGGGGACGGGCCCCCCCCCTGCCCCGGGGGCGGCCCCCCCCCCGCCCCGGGACTCGGAGCTTCGCCCCCCCCCCCCCACGGGCCTACGACGCTCCCCCCCCCCCCCATGGGGCCTTGGAGCCCCCGCCCCCCCGCCCTCCCGGGGGACACGGGGGGAGCCCGGGCCCCCTCAGCCCCCCGGGATACAGGGGGGGCCCGGAGCCCCCTGCCCCCTCTGGGGGATATAGGGAGGTGACTGCTCCCTTGGCCCCGCTCTTATTAGAGAGGGGGCGCCCCCTCTCCCCCCCCCGCCTTTTAGAGGAGACGGAGCCCCCCTGCAGCCCCCACTGGGCTATACAGAGGAGACCGGAGCCGCTCTGCAGCCCCCACTGGGCTATACAGGGGAGACCGGAGCCGCTCTGCAGCCCCCACTGGGCTATACAGGGGAGACCGGAGCCGCCCTGCAGCCCCCACTGGGCTATACAGAGGAGACCGGAGCCGCTCTGCAGCCCCCACTGGGCTATACGGAGGAGACCTGCAGCCCCCACTGGGCTATGGAGGAGACCGGAGCCGCCCTGCAGCCCCCACTGGGCTATACGGAGGAGACGGGGGCCGCCCTGCAGCCCCCACTGGGCTATACGGAGGAGACCGGAGCCCGTCCCACCCCACCCACTTCACCCTCCCCCAACCAGCCCCCCCCCCCCAACCCCCCCCTCCCCGGACCCCCCCCCCCCCCCAACACCCCCCCCCCACCCCCAACCCACCCACTACCACCCACCCCCCACCCCACCCCCCCCGGAAGACCCCCCCCCACCCCCCCCCCCAGGGAACGACCCCTCACCCCATACAACCCCAACCCCCCCACTACAAGACCACCCCCCACCCCCCCCCGCGAGGCACGCCCCACCCCCCCCTACAGAAGAAAACCCCCACCCCCCCCCCCCATAGGCGCCCTGCAGCCCCCACTGGGCTATACAGAGGAGACCGGAGCCGCTCTGCAGCCCCCACTGGGCTATGGAGGAGACCGGAGCCGCTCTGCAGCCCCCACTGGGCTATACGGAGGAGACGGGAGCTGATCCGTCATTTCTAATAAGTAATCAATACTTTAAAGTTGCATAAGTGCTCAGTCAGACCGTCTGTTAGCTTTGCATATGTAAGTTATCTTTTTTCTGTCCCTGTCTGGGTCAGGCTCGGACGTGACCGGCATCCACCTCTCACCTGTTAGAGTGCAGCGGTTGCACTCGTGAGGGGGGGTGGGGGGGTGGACGGTGCTGGTGAAATCTTTTGGTGGTAAGTTTCATATTGGACCACTTCTTCTGACCCATTGGATAAAGAATTGTGACGTTGCCATCGGATGTGGGCTATTGTTCAATTTCGTAACTAATAAAACGAATAAACATATCAGCCAGGCCTAGAATGAGACTTTTATTAATATCTCAGCCAGTCGTTCAACACCGGTGAGGCTGACTGATCCTCTTCCGTGCAACGTTTTTGTGCACGTCTCTGACTCCGGTTTTTAAGCTGCCAAACACCTCTTTAATCTTTCCCACCTCACACATGAGGAATTCTGTCTGACCCCCAAAAGTTTCTTTTCTGGCAGAATCTCTCCTCTCCACAGTTCAACCTCGCTGGGTGAAGCCTCATCATTATGCATGTTTAAGGGCGTAACCGTGGGCGAGACATTTAAATGACGATAGATTTCAGCTGTGGAATTTATCAAGACTCTTTTGTTCGTACGACGAGATTGGACCGATACGAACGTTTTAATAAATCACACGTGGGTCCAATCGTACGACCATTTTTACGACCAGATGTGCGACCATTTCTACGATCGTTTGATAAATGAGGGCCAATGTGTTTATCTTGTGTATGGGTTGAGCTGTTAGTTATTTTGCATCGGTCAGCCTACAGTCTTTGCGGCAGACTATAATATCAGCTGTAATATCAGTTGGCATCATATTATTATTTGTGGTGTGACCCCCCCACCCGAAGGGAAAAAAAATGCAGCTCCCCCGAAGCCCACGTTAGGTTCGCACACTGATTTTTCTGTTCAACACAACAAAGCAGCCAGACTATTATTCTGCTGCTACGATGCTGGACAGGACAAGTAAGAGGGGGAAAATGACTGCTTGTTTGGACAGTTCTGTCTCACTGCGCAGACATGGTGATGTCCACAGCGCTGCATCTTTAAGCAGGTCGGAGACGCGCAGCGCGTCAGCTGATGTGACAGTGCGCGAGTCAAAGCCGGGAGGGAGGTGAGCGGTAATACCGGGAAGATGTTGGGATTGGAGAAAGTTGGACGTGAGAGGAAACTGTTTCACTCTGAACGTTTTACTCCAAATTTCACCACTAAACACTCACAGCTCCTCTCGCTGTGGGTGAAGAGTTCACCGGCGAAGTTTAACAGTTTATCAGTCTGAGCTTTTATCAATGTGGAGCCAAACGACTGTAGCAGCGCAGTTACTAAACACTCACAGAACTGTTGCTTCAGGAACATAAAGAACAGACAGAAAGAGAATAACGGGTTTGTAACTGAACGATGCTGCTTCACAGCAGCCTCCGACCAGGTTCATTCTGACAACTCCGATTCTCCTGCTGGAGGCAACAACGAAGCTCACTAGATCCAACAGAATGTTGAAGTTATATAAATGAAAATAAACTCTTGTGTTTGGTCACATCTACAAATAACTTCACAGGTCTTCCCTTTGGAGATAAACGTTTTATTTCATCATTGATAACGTCGCAACTAATATCTGCACCCACAAAACATCAGTTTCACTCAGATTTCAGAACATTTATTCATAAGTCCTGAACTGGTTAAACATAATCAAAGAAAGCACATCTGCTGGACTTCAGATCATCTGGCTTGAAGCAGAAATATAAGTGGCTCGTGGAGAAAAAAAAGAGGAAAAAGATAGCTCCCTATGTGCCACTGCAATAGATTTTAAACAAATTAAATTATGTTTTTGCAAGTTATCATAAAAGTATTGAGAAACTTAGTTACCAACCGTTGTGTTAATGTATTTTTATATTTTCATCAACAGTAAAACACTGATTCTGCATTACAAACGCAGAAGAACCGCAGAAAAGGAGAAGAGCGGTCAGATGGGTTTAATGTGATCCATAGAAAAGTTGTAAAAATAATCCTGATCATTCTGAAATAAAACAATAGTCCCAGTCAAACCTGCAGTAGGAAGCCTTTTATGTAATTTCTTAAAGGTGCCATGACATCAAATTTCACTTTTCTGGGGTTTTGGGTGAATAATCTGATCTGTTGTGCACTGATGAGGCCATGTGAATGTCAGAGTGAGAATTAAAGTTCCTGTTTATGGTCTGTCAGCTTTGTCTCTCTGCTCAGAAACAGTTGAATCAGACAGCAGCTTATCATTCTACGTAGTTCCATCATTCTACGTAGTTCTATCATTCTACGTAGTTCCATCATTCTACGTAGTTCCATCATTCTACGTAGTTCCACCATCATTCTACGTAGTTCCATCATTCTACGTAGTTCCATCATTCTACGTAGTTCTATCATTCTACGTAGTTCTATCATTCTACGTAGTTCTATCATTCTACGTAGTTCCATCATTCTACGTAGTTCTATCATTCTACGTAGTTCCATCATTCTACGTAGTTCCATCATTCTACGTAGTTCTATCATTCTACGTAGTTCCATCATTCTACGTAGTTCCATCATTCTACGTAGTTCTATCATTCTACGTAGTTCCATCATTCTACGTAGTTCTATCATTCTACGTAGTTCCATCATTCTACGTAGTTCCATCATTCTACGTAGTTCTATCATTCTACGTAGTTCTATCATTCTACGTAGTTCCATCATTCTACGTAGTTCCATCATTCTACATAGTTCTATCATTCTACGTAGTTCCATCATTCTACATAGTTCCATCATTCTACGTAGTTCCATCATTCTACGTAGTTCCATCATTCTACGTAGTTCTATCATTCTACGTAGTTCCATCATTCTACGTAGTTCCATCATTCTACGTAGTTCTATCATTCTACGTAATTTAATTGCTCCAATAAGAGCACACTATCAAGTAAACAGCGCCCCCCCCCCCCCCCTCTCTCTCTCCTAACGGTTTATGCACCGTCCGCTCCCCCCTCCCCTCCCTGTCTGATTCAGCTGCGTGTATGGAGCTAGTAGTATCTTCTCTGCAGTCAGGTCTGGATTTTCAAACAAATGGATTTAAAAGCAAACTTCTGCAGCAACACTGAGGGAGGGGGCCACAACCTTGTCATTACCTGTAAGTTTATTTATTTTCTAAATTCTGTCTTGTCTGATAAACGTAGCTCACACTGTCTGAAGTGCCCATGTTGCTAGCAGTTAGCCTTTAGCAAACTCCGACCGCAGCTTGACCTAGATTCTCCAAATAAGGTCATAGCCAAATAAGGTGTAGCCAATCAAAATGAAGTCAACGTGGTCTCCGGGTAAAGCTCCATATCATCACCGGACCCAACTGTATTACTGAGGAAGTGAGGTCTGGCGTTTCAAAACAATACTCCGCTGTAAAAAATGCCGTTTTTTTATTTGGAGTATTTACATATGCAGTAATGCCAACAACATAAACTAGTTTTTAACTGCTATGTCATCACTCCTTTAAAGTTGTACTTCCATGGTGATGTCATTAATATTTCTGTGTTCTCCATTATTATTGAATGTATTCTGCATCGTTTCTGTTTAAAAAAACCTTCTGGTATCTTTGTATCAGCTGTATTTGTATACTACAAGAGAGGCTTGTGGTCCAACGGCAGCTTTTCCGGGTCCTTCTCATGAATTTCCGTCTGATTGGCTGCCTCCCATCAGTGTATGAAGGAAGCTCCACCCTCCGCTCTTATTTTGTTACAGACAGGAAATAGAGCCGACAAACAAGTTTGTTCCGCCATGCTAACAAACAGTTAGCTAATTAGCTTCTCAACTCCGAAGCCACAGTCGTGCTGTCTTTACTTCTAGTGTGTAGTGGAGGGTTACCTGCCTTCCAATGGACAGATAGAAACCCCACGTGGGATACGCTATTTGCAATGTGACGTAGAAGTGCGAGGCTGTTCCCGATTCGCTCTTTTCTTCGTATTGTTTCTGTGATGAGGAAGCACAGCCGACTGGGGGGAACGCAACGCTAGCAAGTCAGCATGTGTAAGTAAACAAGGGGAAACCCTCCGTATTTCAGAAGGAGCAAGTTAAACGGGTTTTCAGTGGAAGGAGGCCTTTAATGTCGCTGATTACGATGCAGCCGGGACAGACCCGCAAATGAGAACAAGACTGACATTGGTGGGAACGGTGGATAAATTCATGCAAATCACCCGACACACAAGCACACACAAAATAACAGAAAGAGAATAGTTTACCACAAAGTGCTGAAATTGTGAAAATGATATTATTCTGCATTAGAAAACATCAGTTTTTATTTATTTATTTGGAAATAAGCACTGGGACCGCATTCAAATCCCAATACAGATCTGGGTGTGAAAAAGTTCCTCCTTTTTCTGCTAGAAGTGGTGCAGTAATAGTGCACTATTACTGCACTATCACTGGCTGAACGATTTGTCCCGTGAATACGTCATCACGTACGGTGTCCAAACTTGGCGTGTGGAAACATCCTTGTTCTTGGCATTCATTTATGCTCTGAAATCATTTCCCCTGGGCACACAGGTGTTTCTCTGTGTGATTGAATTAGCAGACAAGTGGCTGGCAGTCGGCTGAAAGGGGAACTTTTTCATGCCCAGATCTGGATTTCACGTGTTCTTGTGATACTGAGGTGGACTGCGGTCTGATTCTCAGCCCAAATCTCCCTGATTTGATGTTAATATTGTGTACTTATCACACAGCAGCAACAGTATAGTTTCATTGAGGCAAGAATGAGAAATGGCAGCGCATTTATGCACCGTGTCGTCTCCTGAACTGCGGTTATTTTCACTGAATATATGTAGCCTATAAACATAATTTGGTTAATACTATATTCTATCCAAAGAATATTTATATAAATGTGTGTTTGACAATACGACTTTAAAAAGGCTTTGCCTTGTGTAAATCCAAACCACGGGGAAGTCCAGTTTGTGTGATGTTCCCGTTCAGGAGCTGCTTTGATGGGGGATAAAATTATCCTTTAAATCAAAACAACCCAAGAGTCCGTACTAACTTTTCATTTTGTTCAAGTTTTTTTAAGCGGTGCAGGGAATGAAAACGCTCCACCATTAATTTAATAATGCAGTGATTTTTGTTTCTCCTCATAAAACTGAGCATTTAGTTCTGGAGAAAGGAAAATGAGGCTGGGGCTTCCTGGTTATTCGTCCTATTTTTGTGAGATCAGGATAAGGAATACCTCTACAACTGAAAACATTTTCGAAAATTCTTTTCATCACCTGAAACATAAGCACATAGGCCTGTTATAGTTTCACGTTTCAAATCAAATGAAGAATATGTATTTATGGTTTCATGAATTTTGAAGGACCACCAGTCAGTCTGCCACTTCTAGCGATCAGTGGAAATTCAGATAACATCAGAATGGGTGGGCTATGAGAATTCTGTGAGAGATGCACCATCTCTCTGTCAAACCCTGTATTTCAATGAATAGGGGGGTTAGAGTAAAACATTGATACGCCCAGCAAACAGAGGGGGGCCACTCTGGCCGCTGGAACATGCAGGGAACTTAGCTGGGAATTGGCAGGAAGACCCACGCCATTCAGCCTGAAGGGGATGTTTTAAACCGCTACTCCTGTACTTGAATAGATTTTATGCTATTTAATGCTATAAGTGTTAAAACACGAGCAGCATTCATTGCTTTGTCTGTGGTTGTCACAACAACTGGAAGGAGGTCAATCTGACACTTCATTTAGATTCCATTACAGTTTCTGCCCTGACAGCTAACGGTGTTAGCCTCAGCCGCTAACAGGAGCAGCTGCTCTCTAGTGGTGGCCTCTGCTTTATTCTTTATTTACGGTCTCTGCTCTATGAGCAGCTTTAATAATCAGTTCAGCACCTTTTGTAAGATTTTAGATTTCAGATGAGGCAGAACATGATCATATTTACAGTCGTGTCCTTAAAACAACTTTGGCTTCAAACTGCCCTGATATAGCTAACTTAGCATAATGGCAAACAACAACACCACAGAGCATCGGCTCAAAGAGATTATCGCGAGCAGAATAATAATTGTAGTGATCATAAAGTCCTGTTTTGTTCAAATAAACATACCCATCATCCAGGTATTAGCCGACACAGTGAAAAGGGTCAATATGGTGGCTGCAGGACCGTCCCATCCCTGCCATACCGGAGCATACCAGTGTTAGCTCGTACTGACACCCAGGCGAAGCGAGAGGTTGCTGGCTGGACTTGGACTGACACCGCCTTTCAGAAGAACATGCTCTTGTTCTTCATGCAGCAGATCATGGCCAACTTTTAGGCACTTGGAATGATTTTATTTTTATTTTCAGTAAAATCAGACGGCGTTTTTCACTGTGGTCTGTTATATCTGCTGCCCAGAAATCAGCTGATGGCGTTGCTCTCACCTGATTCCTGCCGCAGCTCACGGCTGCCTGCTTCGTGACTTATTTGTGGAGAGACCTGAATCCCTCGGTACATCTGATATGAAAGAGTGTGGGATGATGAGTCAAGTATGTGCTGATCAGGGATGGTCCTGCTGGGTGGAGCTTTCCTGGATGGATTTCATAAGAAGGGCTGAGTTAATACAGCCACCCAACATGTTCAGCAAATGGTAGATCTGGTCGGCTACCAACAGTTTTCAGGGAAACAGGACTGGTGTTAATGTCATCTTCACTCTGTTATGAGAACTGGGTGAACCAGACATGTTTTCTTGGAGCTTTTCAGTCAGGTTTTTCATTCTTTCAATGTAATGTTTTCCATTGAACAATACTGAGGACACGCCTCACCGGAAGTGCTATGCCAGTGCGGAAATGCCTCTGTTGAAAAAGTGGGTGGGGCTGAATAAGGTGAATACAGGGATGGTATTTTTATGTCTTCCAATCAGGTCAGAGAAAAATTATTTTTACCTGCACATAACTTTTTTGAGATATTTACAAGTCAGACATTACATTAAGAACAATGTTTCTCAGTTTCCCTCAATACCACCAAATTCACCACTTGATTCTAATCTTGAAACAGTATCACGGCTGTACACAAAGATATTTGAAATGGACGACTTCTCATTATCAATAATAAAAGATAACTGGGAAAAGGATATGGAAACAAATATAACTGATGAACAATGGTCTGGCATACCAGACCAGGCATAGGCTCATTCAATTTAAGATTGTACATAGGCTCCGTCTGTCCAAGGTTAACCCCACTTGTGATAGGTGTAAACAAGCACCTGCCACTCTCTACCACATGTTTTGGTCATGTCCTAGCATAACAGCATTCTGGTCTTCAATTTTTTAAGTTTATTCAGCAGTGTGTGGAGCTACCATTCACCCATACCCTTTCATTGGACTCGTTGGTATCTTGAAAAACAGTACTTCCCTCAGGAAGCCCCAATTGAGTTGCATAGCCTACTCCTCCTCTTCTGGCACGTCGGCTTATTCTTCTCAATTGGAAAAGTGACCACTCTCCTTCCTTTGGCAGATGAATCTGTGATTTTTTTTAATTCATTTTTTTTGGAAAAAGTGAGATATACACTGAATGAATCTGTGACCAGGTTTGATTTGACATGGCGTCCCGCCATCTCCCTTATTGAACAACTAACAATGCATTCTGACTCTGTATAAGATGTTTCACATTTGTTTTCAGTATAACTACTGTGGACTTGGTTTTGTGTTTGTGTGGGTTTTTTTTTGTTTGTTTGTTTTTTTCCTTTTTCCCCTTGTTCTTTCCTTGTATTGTGTCCTGTTGTGATGGTTTGCTTTCCATGCAAAAGGAGAAAACAGTTCAATAAATATACATTGACAAAAAAATCAGGCTGAGGATTTTGAAGGTTGCTAGGACCACCTTCCTTTATTATATAATGTTCCTGATATGAGCAACATCCCATCCTAGTGATGCAGAAAAACATCCCTGGATCTGTTCCTTCCAAACTGGACTCCTGTTTTGTTCCAGTAACGTTATGAAAGTCTCCGTCTGAACTAAGATGCAGTGGTGAGGGTTCATCAGACATCATATTTCTCTGGTTTCATCTTTTGGCCAGCTCCCTCTTTGATCCAGGATAGAATCTAACGGTGTGTTCAGACTAAGCACAATTTGGGCGTCAAGGTCGTCAAGTTTACATGCAAAATCGATGACCGACGGGCGTCGAAAACCCTGCAGCGCGTTTTGCGCGTCAGGTGCAGTGCGTCTAGGCGTGCTACGCGCGTTTCGTGTGGCGAGATTTGAGATTTTGAGTGTTTGATGCGCGTTACGCGCGTCAAGCAGGCATCAGACGCCGCAGTTTGAAAATCTGAACTTTGGCGTCTTGACGCTGGGTGTCGACCAACTGTGTCATGACACAGACACCCATTTTATGACAGGAGGGGAAACACCCAGAAAAACCAGGGGAACCTCCTCTCTCTCTGAAGACAGAGGAGGATAAACTGTGATCTGTGTCCGGTCTGGTTTCTGAACGGTGGTTTGATGACCTGCTGTCCTGATGGGATATACTGGACTGATGATGCTGCCCCGCATCGGCACATCGGGACGTTAAACTGGGTTGATAATGCTGCCCCGCATCGGGACATGGGGACCTTAAACTGGGCTGATAATGCTGCCCCGCATCGGGACATCGGGACGTTAAACTGGCCTGATAATGCTGCCCCGCATCGGGACATCGGGACATTAAACTGGACTGATAATGCTGCCCCACATCGGGACATCGGGACGTTAAACTGGCCTGATAATGCTGCCCCGCATCGGCACATCGGGACGTTAAACTGGGCTGATAATGCTGCCCCGCATCGGGACATCGGGACGTTAAACTGGACTGATAATGCTGCCCCGCATCGGGACATGGGGACGTTAAACTGGGCTGATAATGCTGCCCCGCATCGGGACATGGGGACGTTAAACTGGACTGATAATGCTGCCCCACATCGGGACATGGGGACGTTAAACTGGGCTGATAATGCTGCCCCGCATCAGGACATGGGGACGTTAAACTGGACTGATAATGCTGCCCCGCATCGGGACATGGGGACGTTAAACTGGACTGATAATGCTGCCCCACATCGGGACATGGGGACGTTAAACTGGGCTGATAATGCTGCCCCGCATCGGGACATGGGGACGTTAAACTGGGCTGATAATGCTGCCCCGCATCGGGACATGGGGACGTTAAACTGGACTGATAATGCTGCCCCGCATCGGGACATGGGGACGTTAAACTGGACTGATAATGCTGCCCCGCATCGGGACATGGGGACGTTAAACTGGGCTGATAATGCTGCCCCGCATCGGGACATGGGGACATTAAACTGGACTGATAATGCTGCCCCGCATCGGGACATGGGGACGTTAAACTGGACTGATAATGCTGCCCCGCATCGGGACATCGGGACGTTAAACTGGACTGATAATGCTGCCCCACATCGGGACATGGGGACGTTAAACTGGACTGATAATGCTGCCCCGCATCGGGACATAGGGACGTTATGGAACAGAGTGCCTGTTGTGTGCATCCTGGAGGGGTATGTGGGCATGATCTTCCCCAGCAGATCAAACTGGGAACAGGAGAGTCTGAAATCCACCTGGCATCAACCATCATCCAGACGCACCTCCTGGATCAGGTGATGATAATCACCAAGCTTCTACCACCTCTGGAGTATCTCGTGGACTTCCAAAGCAGGTACGCTGCAACTCTGTTGAAATACTCGAATCTGCCATGTTCATAGTTGAGGCGTGAAGACTAGCCTTCCCACTGCTGGACGTTCTACTTGACGTGCGAGCTGAGCGTTTTATTCTCATGAGTAATACGTCTAAATCAAGTGAGTAAACATTCAGTATCTGGGTGTTGGAATGTGGGCGCATATGCAAATGGATGCCAATTCATAACCATATATTAACCCAACATGCATGCTCGTGGCCTGCGGGCGGAGGTGGGAGTTCCCAGACAGAAACCAGACGTTGAGAGAAAAGACGTAAACACGGGCAGAAAAGGCTCCAGCTGAGGTTTGACCAGCGAGGTGATAGTGTTTGACACCAGACAGCATCACCTCGGGAACCAGAGCGGCCGCTGTGAGAACTGTGGAACAGATCATGACTCATGCTGACTCTTCCTGCTCTGGCAGGATTTATGAGTATTTATTTCATCAGAATCTGCTTCGTGACTCGTAACTTCCGAGTCATCCACCAGTCATTGTAGCAGCAGATATTCCTCCCAATCTGAAACCTTTAACCTTTTTGATGATGGTGATCCTCATGGACAAAAATGTCCATACATAAAAACTGCTACAAAATCGCCATGCATTAATGTTTTTCAGCTTTCTTTTTCCAAAATTATTGAAACAACTTCTGTTCTACTCAAAAACACCAAACATTCAATTGTTTTTAGATTTTAAAAGTACTAATGGAATCAAGTCAGTTTGTTGCTAATCTCTGACATGTCCAAGACTCTAATCACCAGCAACGCTACATTCCTGCCATATTTGTTTTATTGAAAAATTTTCAACTTTTACATTTAGATAAATTAAAAACTAAAAACTAAACTGATATTTCTTGAAATTATTAAATATTTGATAATTTTCTGAGCAGGTCTGAAGGTGTTCAAGTAATTTATGAAAAAAGTAGTAAAAATATTATATAGTATTTACCCTGTTTATGGAAGTTGGGGATGCTGCGCATGTGTGCTGCCTTTGCAACTGTCTGCAGTGCTTCACTGTGATTGGCCTGTACTTCTGCAGCATATAGTTCCTCTATTGAATGTCGCCTAGTCAGTCCTTTGATGTGAAATCGGCTTCTCGTTTGTGCTCAATCAGTGCGGGTCACAAAACAGCATCAGGCCAGCAGGAGCCTCCATCACCAGGCCAGCAGGAGCCTCCATCACCAGGCCAGCAGGAGCCTCCATCACCAGGCCAGCAGGAGCCTCCATCACCAGGCCAGCAGGAGCCTCCACCATCAAGCCAGCAGGAGCCTCCACCATCAAGCCAGCAGGAGCCTCCATCACCAGGCCAGCAGGAGCCTCCATCACCAGGCCAGCAGGAGCCTCCATCACCAGGCCAGCAGGAGCCTCCATCACCAGGCCAGCAGGAGCCTCCACCATCAAGCCAGCAGGAGTCTCCATCACCAGGCCAGCAGGAGCCTCCATCACCAGGCCAGCAGGAGCCTCCATCACCAGGCCAGCAGGAGCCTCCATCACCAGGCCAGCAGGAGCCTCCACCACCAGGCCAGCAGGAGCCTCCATCACCAGGCCAGCAGGAGCCTCCATCACCAGGCCAGCAGGAGCCTCCATCACCAGGCCAGCAGGAGCCTCCACCATCAGGCCAGCAGGAGCCTCCACCATCAAGCCAGCAGGAGCCTCCATCACCAGGCCAGCAGGAGTCTCCATCACCAGGCCAGCAGGAGCCTCCACCATCAGGCCAGCAGGAGCCTCCTTCACCAGGCCAGCAGGAGCCTCCATCACCAGGCCAGCAGGAGCCTCCACCATCAGGCCAGCAGGAGCCTCCGTCACCAGGCCAGCAGGAGCCTCCATCACCAGGCCAGCAGGAGCCTCCATCACCAGGCCAGCAGGAGCCTCCATCACCAGGCCAGCAGGAGCCTCCATCACCAGGCCAGCAGGAGCCTCCATCACCAGGCCAGCAGGAGCCTCCACCATCAGGCCAGCAGGAGCCTCCACCATCAAGCCAGCAGGAGCCTCCACCACCAGGCCAGCAGGAGCCTCCATCACCAGGCCAGCAGGAGCCTCCACCATCAGGCCAGCAGGAGCCTCCACCATCAGGCCAGCAGGAGCCTCCATCATCAGGCCAGCAGGAGCCTCCATCACCAGGCCAGCAGGAGCCTCCACCATCAAGCCAGCAGGAGCCTCCATCATCAGGCCAGCAGGAGCCTCCATCATCAGGCCAGCAGGAGCCTCCACCATCAGGCCAGCAGGAGCCTCCATCATCAGGCCAGCAGGAGCCTCCACCATCAGGCCAGCAGGAGCCTCCACCATCAGGCCAGCAGGAGCCTCCATCATCAGGCCAGCAGGAGCCTCCATCACCAGGCCAGCAGGAGCCTCCACCATCAGGCCAGCAGGAGCCTCCATCATCAGGCCAGCAGGAGCCTCCATCATCAGGCCAGCAGGAGCCTCCATCATCAGGCCAGCAGGAGCCTCCACCATCAGGCCAGCAGGAGCCTCCACCATCAGGCCAGCAGGAGCCTCCATCATCAGGCCAGCAGGAGCCTCCACCACCAGGCCAGCAGGAGCCTCCACCATCAAGCCAGCAGGAGCCTCCACCACCAGGCCAGCAGGAGCCTCCACCATCAGGCCAGCAGGAGCCTCCACCATCAGGCCAGCAGGAGCCTCCATCACCAGGCCAGCAGGAGCCTCCACCATCAGGCCAGCAGGAGCCTCCACCATCAGGCCAGCAGGAGCCTCCACCATCAGGCCAGCATGAGCCTCCACCATCAGGCCAGCAGGAGTCTCCACCATCAGGCCAGCAGGAGCCTCCACCCACCACCATTTGTGGCCGCTCTGGAGGATTTGGTCTCCTGGGTATACCCTGTACTCGTGTCTGCTTTTGCTCTAGTAGTTGCATTGCTACTGCTATCAAACCTGGGCAAAAATGCCACCAAAGCATAAATTTGATGCCACACTTGAGGATGAGTTTGTCTCGCTGTCACAGGTGAATGAACTGCATCTCCAGCAGAAAGAGATATTCTCCACAGTACTGCAACAACAACAGGACAACTTTACAAGTTTTGTTAAACTCATCATGGACTCTTCAGATGCGAGCTGGATACTCTGTCCAAAGAGCTCCAGGAATCAAAACAAGCTTACAATTTACTCAGAAGGAAGTGGATGATACTAAGACACACAATGCTGACAGTCTGATATAATGAAAATATGTGATAGCTTACTTACTATCACTGACAAACTGGAATATCTAGAGGGATACTCCAGGCAGAACAACCTGCTGGTTGATGGGATTGAGGAATCACCTGGTGAGACCTGGCTCGAATCAGAGGTGAAGGTAAACGGGATTCTTGCAGAAAACTCCAGCTACAGTGGGAGGTCGAGCTGGAGCAAGTGCACCGTGTGGGGGAAACCTATTTCCGGCAGTGACAGACCCAGATCCATTACAGTAAAGTTTTGAAGATATAGGGCTGGGGAACCGACGTCACAGCGCAATGCATTGTGGGAGGTTAACAATACGCCGCTGCCATTTTTGGAGGCCAGCGGGAGGGACCGACTTAGAACAAGAAAACAGCAGGATGCTAAAAGTTTAAAAAGAAAGAAAAGACCGGTACCAAGATAAACTTCCTCCCGAGGCAAGGAGACACTATCTGGAGAAGATTGCGTTAATCGTTGATAAGGATCCGTATGAAATGCTGCTACAGAGTGGACCCATGACCCCGATCTTCTGCTTCCTCCTCCACATTTTCACATACTTGGTCCTGTGGCGTGAGTGCCTACACTTCGTCTCAGTTTCAGAATTACAAGTTTACGGACGGCTGGGTCCAAGATGTGGAAGCCTGCAAACTGATGGGCTCAGACACCATCGTCATTGGAAAGCATCTGAGTGGCTCGCTAAGTGCCGTTCCAGGGTCCCATTTGTGTGTTTGAATGAGCCTCCTTTGTAGCCTGTTAGCATGCTAACCGCACTGTAAACAGAGGCTATGTTACAAAAGAAAAGGAGCTTTACAGGCAATTTCTATGAAAAATAGGAGAAAGTATGAAGGTAGTCATCCAATTATGACACATATTTGCACGAACCGGAATGAAAATGCCTAGAGCACATGAGGTAGGATGGGATGTTAGCTAAATGTATGTCTGTGCGTCTTGCAGCTGCTATCCATGCCATCCGCCTCCTCCGGGTTACTTCTGACACAAGACTCCCTTGATTTTGTTTTCATGTTGGAATCGCAAAAAAAAAAAAAAAAGACGGCCGGTTTTCAGTTTTTTTTCCAGATTGATCATGTGCAGGAACATTGCAACCCACAACACAGCAAAGGTTCGGGAGGTCATCGCCATTCTGACATTCCTCCACTCCGACATGGACCCAACTGTCAAAATGGCAACACCTAAAAATTTCTACTAAACGTCTCATCATTCTGGCATTTTTTCATCCTTTGGTCGGAATTACATCCCACCATTCCAATAATTCCTTCAAAAGCCGCCTCCGGCATTTAGATTTTTACGAACTTTTACAGCTTCAAAGACTCCACAACCTCGCAAAGCAACTTAATAGTCAACTTAATCATCAAAATCTCCTGAAACGGGAAATATGATCTGCCTCCACGTGTTAATGTAACTGCAGCTGATCTGAAACATGTTCGATTCATGCCTGAATCTCAGGATCACTGACTGTCAGCAGAAAAAACGGCATCAGTCACTGCAGCCAGCTGGAACAGAGTCTTCGCGCGCGCTGGCATCATAATGCAGCATTAATAACGGCAGTTACAGATATCAATGACGGCGCTGCAGGTGACTCCTGAAGTCACTGACTAATTCCAGCGAAAACGTGTGAATAATGTCCAGTCTCCGTGCTGTACAGCGGGGAGGGGCGCATCATTGTGCGCATTTACAGATTTACTTTTTTTTTTTTTTTTAATCTCCAGACGCCGCGGTTCATCCAGATTCAGTAAAATGTTTCGGAATGAAGCCGCATCATCCAGATAAACACTGAGCTCCATCAGAACTGTTTAAAAATCTGATTTCAGAAGCTAAAACTTTATGTAGGAAATTGATCAGAACACACAGTTAAAGAAATCACTGGTGCGCTCGCTCTCGGCACAATTTAAAAAGCAATAGGAGATGATTGCCCTCAGTACTGTACTGTACAGTACTTTTTAAATACGCTTTTTAATATATATTTTTGATAAGTAATCTAACTATTTGCCATCACTGTGTCCGTCTGGAATCCTCTCTTCTGTTTATATGCAAACGCACTGCAGTTTCATATTTGGAGGGAAACTGGATTTCATTCCTTGGCATTTTACCAAATTGTGTTGTGGCAGCAAATATTTATTCATTTGCAGAAGCTAAACTCCTAATGAGGCTCTCTTCATCGTTTGCAGTTCAGCACCGGACAGCGCCGTCAGAGACTCTTATTAACACACGTTTCCTTACATGGAAAGCCTTGTCAGAATGGTAATATCGGAATATCGGAAACTCACTTGGACAACTGTGTCAATGATTCTGATGTATCAATACCTGGTTATAGCATTTTCAGACATGATAGAAACAGGCACGGAGGAGAAGTGGCTGTTTATGTCGAGAATCATGTCCCAGTTACAGTCAGAACAGATCGGATGAGCTCTTCTGTTGAATTACTTTGGCTATTAACATAAACTGGCTCTCATCCTGCTCACTGAAAGAAAGATTAGTTACAATGGTCACTTCTACTCTGTCTGGAATCATCTCTTCATGCATTGATCATATGTATGCTAATGCTGTGAATTATGTTCTGGGACTGTGTCTATTCCTGTGGCTATTAGTGATCACAATATTGTGGCCATGGTAAGGAAAACTAAAGTGCCTAAGGCTGGGTCTAAGATGATAATGCACAGATCTTAAAAAACAATTCAATTAAGATAAATTCATCAGTGATATAAAAAGTTTAAAATGGGATTCTATTCAGGCTATTAATGATGCTAATGCTGCACTAAATCAGTCTACAGAAATGGTACAAAAGGTAGCTGATACACATGGAGCTTTGAAGAAATTCACTGTTAAAAGATCATTTGCCCCATGGCTCCATGATGAATTAAAAACTTGCATGACACACCGGGATCAGACAAAACGTGCTGCTGTAAAATCAGGTGATCAAATCTTGTGGAAAAATGACAGAGTACTTAGAAACAAGGTTACGAGGCTGCATGCAGAGACGAGGCTGCATCTGCATGACTGTATCACCATGGAGACCCTTTATTATGCATGTTGATGCTGTGATGCTGCTTCCTGTTGCTCTGACTAGGTTGTACCTCTTCGCTGCGTAGTTCTGTGTGTGTTTGTATGATCTGAGGATATTTAAGCCACCTGCAGGTCCTCCTGTAGGGGATTGCTTGTTTTGTTTTCCAACAGAGACCTTGGTTGTTTAGGGATCGCGGTACAGATGTACCAGTGAACTGTGGAAGTGGATTCATGTTTTCTCTCCTCTCTCTCTTCCTCTTCCTTACTCCTTTCTCTCTGTTTCACTTTCTATCATTACCTCTGTTAACTTTCATTTCTCCTTGTCAGGCCCAGCAGTATGAAATGGAATGCTGTTATAGGCAAATGTTTAATTAAAGAAATAAAATGAATAAACAGGATATCAAGTGGAGCCTTATGTTCATAAAGCTCCGCTTGGTAAAGCAAAACTGTTCAACACAATAAAGCAATCAGATTTCCATTCTGCTGCTATGATGCTGGACAGGACAAGTAAAAAGAAAGAAACAAGGTTACTAAAATGAACACACACACAAAAAAGGAAATATTTCCAAAACAAACTCAATGATGTAAAATATAATGGTAAGAAATTTTGGCAGAAATTAAATTGTATTCTGCGCAGGTCCAATGTTGCTATTCCCTCATTCATCAAATTAGAGGGGAAATATTTATTTAAACCAAGTGACATTGCAAATTATTTTAATGACTTCGTCAGACGCACATTCCCCTTCACTCATGCCCACATGCATCCAAGCCCACCCTCCAGACACACACCCACCCACATACACCACAGATGGGAGCCGCGGGGCCACCAATCACCACCCAGCCCCCGAACCAGGCGAGCCCAACCCACACGAGTTCACTTGTGCTGATTAGTCCCACCCAACCAAGTGGCTGGGCCGAACAGGCACCCGGCGCGGAAAAGACCCAGCTGGCCCGCAACCCACATATATACCCCTACTCACACACACACATAGCGGGGGCGCCCCGGCCCCCGGTGCAGTGACCAGACACCTGGGTGTGAAGACCAGCCTGACCCAAAGGAGGCACGCCCTGCTGGTCCGGACCCCCCAGCACTGAGCCAGGCCCCCCGGCCCCGGAGGCAGGGGCCACCCCCGAGCCCCAGGGCCCCAGACCCCCCACCCCACCCGCCCCAGGACGGCCGGACCACCCAGTGCCGGCCGACAGCCACAAGTCAGGGCCCTACCAGTGACCCACCCACCGCCACAAGGCAGCCTTAACCGCTGACCCCATCTCCCCCCACAGGACTGGACACAGTCCTGCTCCCACGGCGAGGCAGCCCAGATTCCACCCCCAAGCAACCGCCAGGGACCCATAGCCATCAAGCACTTGCTGCCACCACCCAACCCCCACATCGCCAAGGCCTCTCTGATCACAGGGGACCAGAGGGAGTGGAATTCATCTAACTGGTTCTTCGAGGAGGCAGACATCGTCTCAATCCTGATATGGTCTACTAAGAAATTCCACTGTGTGTCTAACGGGTGGATAGTAACAAAATGTTTCTAAATATTTCTAAGACAAAGTGCATAATCTTTTGTTCAGACCAAGTCCTAAAAGACAAGCTGCCTCTGTCTATTACCATGAAGGACCGTTCCCTAGAGCAAGTCCAAAAAGTTGAGCTCTTGGGTGTAACCCTTGATGAACAGCTAAAAAGGTCTCATCATATCAATAAAGTCGCAACTAAAATGGGAAGAGCGGTGTGAACTATTAAAAGATGTGCTTTTTACATGACTAATCACTCCATCAGGCAGGTAATACAGTCACTAGTTCTGTCTCATCTGGACTATTGTTCTGTCATCTGGTTTTACACAAGCTTCAGCTGCTGCAAAATAAAGCTGCCTGTTTAGCTGTAAACTGTTCAGTCAGAGCAAGTGTTGATTCTATGTGTAAAGCTCTTTCATGTTTAAAAGTTGAGGACAGACTGTCTACCAATATCTTGGTTCAATTTTATGTAATATATACGAGTGCTCAGCCTCAAAGTTTATATGAAAAAATGTACCTGGTCAAACTTATACATAGTCACATAACCAGACAGGCTATGCTTGGTCATGTAGCTGTTCCAATGCCAAAATCATGTGCTATGCAGAAAACGCTTTTATACAGAGCCTCCTCTTTGTGGAATGAGTTGCCATGTTTTCTTAAATCTTGTTAGAGTAAAACAAGTTTTAAGAGGAAATTAAGAAATCACACGAAGTTTTAAATAACATGTATTTTTCTTTCTCCTTCTTTAATGTCTTTTTCTGTTATTGGTTTTCAGAAAGTTTTTTTGTGTTTTTCTGGGCAGCTATATAGATTTTTGTATATAGACTTTTATCTTTTATCTGGACATTATTTCGACATAATTGCTCTGTCTACATTGGTGCTTGATATTTTGGTTTTGGTCTTGATGATTTTTTATCATATCAGCTTGCATTTTATTTTATTTTATCTTTTTACTTTTTATGTGGGGGCGATTGGAAGTATGGGGGGGGGGGGGGGTGAGTTGTGGGTATTACACTGGATTGCTGTTGTTTGCCTGATGGAAGTTCTTGTATTATTGTTTTATATGTGGACCCCAGGAAGACTAGCTGCCGCCTTGGTAGCAGCTATTGGGGATCCCTGTTACAAATAAACAAATAAACTATGCTAAGCTAAGCTGAAGTCAGTGCTGCCAGATTCAGAGAATGACTGGGTCGGTTAGAAAACGCTTCTGCCCACTTGTCCAACTCAAGGGATACGGATATGATGTGATCTGCCCGGAGACCAAGTTGACTTATTTTTTGATTGGCTACAACCTTACTTGGTTATAACCTTATTTTGAGAAAGTAGGTCAACCTGCTGTCTGCTAAAGGCTATCTGTTAGCATCGTGGGCATTTCAGACAGTGAATTATGTTTATCAGACAAGACAGCGTTTAGAAAATAAATAAACTTCAAGTAATAACATTGTGGTCGCCTCCTTCAGTGTCGTGGCAGCAGGTTTCTTTTAAAATCCATTCGCTAAAACCCCGACCTGAATTCACCCATGTTAAGCAGTCAGAGTAGCATGACTCATTCAGGTGTATCAGCTGTATATAGGGGACCTTTTTTTCCCCAGGGGGAATTCTTTTCTGTATGGCCCCATCAGAGCACAACAGATCATATTAGACCCCAAACCCCAGAGAAAGGACATTTGACGTCATAGCAGCTTTAAAACAGAACCAGAAGGCAAATATGTGATGAAGCTGGAGAAGAAGACTAACGTGGAGATGCAGAATCTGACATCTCCTGTCATGAGACCAGAGTGTTGCACAGCTCAGCTATGAGAGTCGGTCTCACCATGATGTCATGATCCAGACAGGATGATGAGGGGCGGGGGCCAGACCACACCACTGCTGAATAAGGAGCGAGGGTGAGAGCTCTGCTGACTCTTTCCAGAAAAACACAGAGCTCAGCAGTTTGGTCCTTTATTTGCACATCTGCAGATGTAGTTTTTATCTTCCCCTCCGTTGGATAACATCCTGTTTTAATCATTCAGAGCTGACCATACAGGCAGCGTGGTCGTCAAGAAAGAAGCCAGAACCGGACAGACCTGGAGCTTCAAAAACCAGACAATATACATATACAATACCCGGGACCACATCCATGAAGAAGCCAGAACCGGACAGACCTGGAGCTTCAAAAACCAGACAATATACATATACAATACCCGGGACCACATCCATGAAGAAGCCAGAACCGGACAGACCTGGAGCTTCAAAAACCAGACAATATACATATACAATACCCGGGACCACATCCATGAAGAAGCCAGAACCGGACAGACCTGGAGCTTCAAAAACCAGACAATATACATATACAATACCCAGGACCACATCCATGAAGAAGCCAGAACCGGACAGACCTGGAGTTCCAAAAACCAGACAATATACATATACAATACCCGGGACCACATCCATGAAGAAGCCAGAACCGGACAGACCTGGAGTTCCAAAAACCAGACAATATACATATACAATACCCGGGACCACATCCATGAAGAAGCCAGAACCGGACAGACCTGGAGTTCCAAAAACCAGACAATATACATATACAATACCCGGGACCACATCCATGAAGAAGCCAGAACCGGACAGACCTGGAGTTCCAAAAACCAGACAATATACATATACAATACCCGGGACCACATCCATGAAGAAGCCAGAACCGGACAGACCTGGAGTTCCAAAAACCAGACAATATACATATACAATACCCGGGACCACATCCATGAAGAAGCCAGAACCGGACAGACCTGGAGTTCCAAAAACCAGACAATATACATATACAATACCCGGGACCACATCCATGAAGAAGCCAGAACCGGACAGACCTGGAGTTCAAAAACCAGACAATATACATATACAATACCCGGGACCACATCCATGAAGAAGCCAGAACCGGACAGACCTGGAGTTCCAAAAACCAGACAATATACATATACAATACCCGGGACCACATCCATGAAGAAGCCAGAACCGGACAGACCTGGAGTTCAAAAACCAGACAATATACATATACAATACCCGGGACCACATCCATGAAGAAGCCAGAACCGGACAGACCTGGAGCTTCAAAAACCAGACAATATACATATACAATACCCGGGACCACATCCATGAAGAAGCCAGAACCGGACAGACCTGGAGCTTCAAAAACCAGACAATATACATATACAATACCCGGGACCACATCCATGAAGAAGCCAGAACCGGACAGACCTGGAGCTTCAAAAACCAGACAATATACATATACAATACCCGGGACCACATCCATGAAGAAGCCAGAACCGGACAGACCTGGAGCTTCAAAAACCAGACAATATACATATACAATACCCGGGACCACATCCATGAATAAGCCAGAACCGGACAGACCTGGAGCTTCAAAAAACCAGACAATATACATATACAATACCCGGGACCACATCCATGAAGAAGCCAGAACCGGACAGACCTGGAGTTCCAAAAACCAGACAATATACATATACAATACCCGGGACCACATCCATGAAGAAGCCAGAACCGGACAGACCTGGAGTTCCAAAAACCAGACAATATACATATACAATACCCGGGACCACATCCATGAAGAAGCCAGAACCGGACAGACCTGGAGTTCCAAAAACCAGACAATATACATATACAATACCCGGGACCACATCCATGAAGAAGCCAGAACCGGACAGACCTGGAGCTTCAAAAACCAGACAATATACATATACAATACCCGGGACCACATCCATGAAGAAGCCAGAACCGGACAGACCTGGAGCTTCAAAAACCAGACAATATACATATACAATACCCGGGACCACATCCATGAAGAAGCCAGAACCGGACAGACCTGGAGTTCAAAAACCAGACAATATACATATACAATACCCGGGACCACATCCATGAAGAAGCCAGAACCGGACAGACCTGGAGTTCAAAAACCAGACAATATACATATACAATACCCGGGACCACATCCATGAAGAAGCCAGAACCGGACAGACCTGGAGTTCCAAAAACCAGACAATATACATATACAATACCCGGGACCACATCCATGAAGAAGCCAGAACCGGACAGACCTGGAGTTCCAAAAACCAGACAATATACATATACAATACCCGGGACCACATCCATGAAGAAGCCAGAACCGGACAGACCTGGAGTTCCAAAAACCAGACAATATACATATACAATACCCGGGACCACATCCATGAAGAAGCCAGAACCGGACAGACCTGGAGTTCCAAAAACCAGACAATATACATATACAATACCCGGGACCACATCCATGAAGAAGCCAGAACCGGACAGACCTGGAGTTCCAAAAACCAGACAATATACATATACAATACCCGGGACCACATCCATGAAGAAGCCAGAACCGGACAGACCTGGAGTTCCAAAAACCAGACAATATACATATACAATACCCGGGACCACATCCATGAAGAAGCCAGAACCGGACAGACCTGGAGTTCCAAAAACCAGACAATATACATATACAATACCCGGGACCACATCCATGAAGAAGCCAGAACCGGACAGACCTGGAGCTTCAAAAACCAGACAATATACATATACAATACCCGGGACCACATCCATGAAGAAGCCAGAACCGGACAGACCTGGAGCTTCAAAAACCAGACAATATACATATACAATACCCGGGACCACATCCATGAATAAGCCAGAACCGGACAGACCTGGAGCTTCAAAAACCAGACAATATACATATACAATACCCGGGACCACATCCATGAAGAAGCCAGAACCGGACAGACCTGGAGTTCAAAAACCAGACAATATACATATACAATACCCGGGACCACATCCATGAAGAAGCCAGAACCGGACAGACCTGGAGTTCCAAAAACCAGACAATATACATATACAATACCCGGGACCACATCCATGAAGAAGCCAGAACCGGACAGACCTGGAGTTCCAAAAACCAGACAATATACATATACAATACCCGGGACCACATCCATGAAGAAGCCAGAACCGGACAGACCTGGAGTTCCAAAAACCAGACAATATACATATACAATACCCGGGACCACATCCATGAAGAAGCCAGAACCGGACAGACCTGGAGTTCCAAA
>JALJCO010010817.1:135000-182500 GCA_023101725.1 Atherinomorus stipes | reverse complement strand
TCAAGAGTTGAGAATCGAATTGTGACCCTAAATTTGAAAATGAAATTGAATCGAGGATTTGGAGAATTGTGACACCCTAATGGATATACGTGGATCTTATTTAGCTAAGGGCTTCTACGAGCCCCGCCCACTCAGATGCAGGTTTGATCATCGTTTATCAGCAGTCATTTCTAACATGTTTTAAAGTAGCTGAGCCTGTTTTGAGAAGTGTGAATGACTTAATGGAGAGCTGATACTGGAAAGACTTTGACACAGATGTAATGCACATCCAGCAGTTTCACTTCACTCTTTCAAGAATGAGCTCAGTGGAAAATCTGTGCTCACGTGTCTGCAGACTGATGAGGAATTATGTGATTATTGCTTGTAAAGCTGCAGCAAACTGAGCAGGCCCGTTCCATGTGTGTTGGTGTTCCATGTCAAAGCTGCATTATTATAATCCAGTTGATATTGTCATTTTTATCTTGATGCCTTTATTATAGCCCCAATGCCAAAAGAATTGGGATGCAATAGAAATGCAAATAAAAACAGAATTCAATGATTTGCAAATCTATAAACCAACTAATGAACCCTAACCAATATTTATTTTCCCTAGAATGTAAATAACATATCACATGTTGAAACTGACAGAGATTCCTCCTGATTCTTTCCATCTTTTGATGATCTTCTACTCTGTAGCTCTTAGATTTTAAAGGACTTCACCATTTCCATCATCCAAGAGTGCAAATAATTACTAAACATGCACAGTCCTATTAACTGAATGATCCTCCCATGCAGACACAAAAAGATGGTTAATGAATTAATACATGATAATAGATATAATAGAGCTGCAGCAAACGATTATTTTGAAAGTCGATTAATCTACTCCTGTAATTGATTGATTAATCAATTAATCAATTAATCAAATAAGCTCTATGTTTTTAAAGATCTGACTGAGATTCAGTGGAGTAATAATGAGTCCAAATTGGCACCAAAGACTGTGGTTGATATGCAACGAGTAGGTGCATTACTGCCCCCTACTGGTAGGGAGTGTCCGGAAATAGTCTTTACAGACCGGAAGTAGAGCTGGGCGATATTGAATTTTAGTAATATCCAGATATTTTTATGGCATGTTGCGATATATATCTGGATATTTTACCTCAGCCTTTAATTAATGCTTTGATGCATATAATCACATTCGTAAGATGATCCTGTGTCTACATTAAACATTACTGTTCATACTGTATTAATATTTGCTGATTTTAAACATTCATGCCAAAAGGGTGAAATCATAACTAAACAAATTGATCAAAACTGTATTGAACAGTTAAAGCAGTGAAGTAAATATCATGTAATTTTTTTTTAAAAAGTGCCTATAACTACTGTTGTGCCTAATGGTAAAAGAACCAGATAATTAGTTCATGGTATAAATTATTTACATAAAAAAGGGGAATACATAAGTTGATAGTTACTAAAAGTTATTTCATGCTAAAAAAAAAAAAATCTAAATATCATCCACAGGAGTCAGAGTGATTCAGAAATGTTAGCAGTGAGTAAATGCAGGTATGACCTCATAGAAATCAGGCCCAGGTTGGTAAGAAAAATTTCCTGAAGTTACCCTCTAAGTGGAGGTAAATGTTTAGCGGATACGCAGCCGTTTACTGAAACCAAAACTGTAAATTCACTGGAAGATGCAATTTCCTCTGGAGTTTGTTTGTGCACGAATATGAGATGCGCTCTGTGTTTCATGCACATGGAGAGGGAGGAGAGTATCAGGGCGAGTGGGAGATGTCTTACTGGAAAAGACAGTTAGGGGCGGGGCTTCTTCTCACTCAGGGTTGAAAACTGCAGGTATAGCTCCCTGAATCCGACATTGTTTTGACAGAAACTAAACAAAGGTGAGAACACGGAGCTAAAGGCGCTAAAGAAGGAGCAACTTCAGTCTCACACTCACCAATCTGGTCTTCGGGAATCAGGCTCTCGATTGGCGGGTCCATCTCGGAGCTTTGCTGGAGGTAGCTCTTCATCTGGGTGATGAACTGGCGGACGGTCTGGAGCAGCTCCAGTCCGGACTCGTAGCCCGGCCAGGCCTGGGAGCCAGAGCCCTCGCCCATGTAGCTCAGGTAGTCCTGCACCAGGGAGCCGAAGTAGGAGCTTCTATGGCGCGCCAGCTCCAGCACCCGGCGGACGGCCCTCTTCTCCGGCGTCAGCAGCGAGTTGAAGACTCCGCTCATCTTCCGGAGTTTTCCTCGCAAGGCTTTCTGGAAGACCAGAGCGCCGGCACTGGGGCGCCGCTTCGTCTGGAGCACAAGGCTATGGTCCCGGTCCTGGTCCCGGTCCTGGTCCTGGTCCTGGTCCTGGTCGCTCTCCAGGCTGACTCCATAGTCAGTCTCCTCCTCATCCTCATCATCCTCATCATCCTCATCTTCTTCCATGCTGCTGTAGGGCAGGTGGGATGGCGGGAGTGAGAGGGGGAGGTGGGTGTCAAAGTCTGCCACAGTGGGGGGTCTGGGGTCGTGCAGGGGGGGATGAAGAAGGAGGGTGTGAAATCCAGGGAATCTGAGGAGTCTGTGGAGGAGCTCATATCACTCAGGCGCTGGTCGCTCCCACTGCACCCCCCCAGGACCTCTTCCTCACCAGACGCTGCACCTGAAAGCTCGCTAGCCGCCACCAGATACGGGTCAGAGGGACTGCAGGATTCCTGGTGGGGGGGTCTGACTGCGCTCCGCTTCAGCAGTTTGGGTCTGAAGAGGGCGTTCTGAATGTCCTCGTGGCTGGGGGAGGCATTGGGCCGGCGTGGGGACGAGGACAGAGATGGCAGAGATCTTCGGGGGATGGATATGGGGGAGCTGATGCTCTTCATGGGGGAGGATGATGGGCTGATGCTAATAGAAAATCCGAGGTGGGACTGGTGTTGGCTCCTCCCCTCCACCTTCTCCATGGGGGCATTGATCCAGGAAATCTTCTCTGGCATGCTTTTCTGTTGGACAGGTGTGGGAGGTGGTTCCACCGTGAACCGCGCCGGGCGTGGACAAGACAGCGACGACTGAGTCCCGCCTCCTGCAGTGGTGGACGGCTGAACAGGTGTGGGAGGTGGTTCCACCGTGAACCGCGCCGAGCGTGGACAAGACAGCGACGACTGAGTCCCGCCTCCCGCAGTGGTGGACGGCTGGCTGCTTCTGCTCCGTTTGTTCAGGTTGATTCCCCTGCCGAGGCTTTGCAGGTTTCTCTGGACCGGGTGGCTCCTCTCGCTGTGGTCTGACCCGACCTGAGGACTGCCAGAACACCAGGAATGACCTCCGGTTTTGGTGGTCTCTGTGTTGCCAGACTCTTCCCTCGGACACACCTGGTTGCAAGCGCTGTTTTGGTCCCCACCATCAGGCTGGTGGACCTTTATGAAAAGGGGGTTGATGAAGTACAGCGCTCCATTAGACTGGCAGCACTGGAGCTGGGATGGGGTGCGAGTTCGTAAAAGAAGGTATGCTGGGGTAGGTGTGGAGGAAGCTTGTCCCTGGGTTGGTGGTCTGTTAGGGGCTGCCGTCGGCTGCGATGCTGAGCTCTTTGACTTGCACAGCTGAGCGTCCCAGAAGCCTGAATGACACATGGAGAAGACAGTCAGACCCAACCAAGGTGGCACAGAGAAAAATTCCCAAATGCTGACTTTTCTTTTAGACCATGACCCATGTTTAGTCACACTATGTGGACTACACGACATCGGATAAGCCAAATGCGGGTCACAGATTACCGACGACAGGTAAACCTTTCTCAATGAGACTGGCACATACGTCGGAATCACAATGGGCTTTATGCACAGCTCCAGTACTTCCTGAACTTAGTACTGCACCTTTGTTTCCTGTCTTACATGATTGGATGAACTGATTAATCCAGGTGTGTCTGGCCATGTCTGATCTCAGCAAATGGCCAGACACACCTGGATTAATCAGTTCATCCAATCATGTAAGACAGGAAACAAAGGTGCAGTACTAAGTTCAGGAAGTACTGGAGCTGTGCATAAAGCCCATTGCCTTCATCATCACTGTTGTACAACAACCAAATTTGACCAACAGCTTCTTAAAATGGTTGAATCCTCAACATGGTCAGAACTGGGTAAAATCTAAATAAACTTTTTTGATGATATTATACACAATAGATGGTGGATCTCTGGTTTTCACCATTTTATGTTGAGTAACATTTTTCAGAACAAATTTTAGAACCAGTTTGTCTCAGACTTGTGAACCTCTGTCCATCTGTCCATCTGAGAGACTCTCTAATGCTCCTTTATACCCAGTCATGTTTCTGGTCTGTTCCCAGTGAAACCAGTCATGTTATTGGTCTGTTTCCAGTTAAAAAACTGGAACAGCAGTATTGTTGCTGCTGTTCCAGCTTTTTGCAGACGTGTTGCTGCATCAGATTCACAATCAGAGGAGATTTTCTATGAAATGGTAAAATGTCTCAGTTATTTATGTTCTACTGGGAATAAAATGTGTCTTCATGAGATCTGCAAATCATTGAATCATGTATGAAACTGTTCAGCCTGCAATAACTGTCGTCATTCATGCTTCTGGACTGTTCATGGATAGTTTTCCTGTTTTCTTTGGTTTTTCCATTCCTCGTTACCCTCGTCACCCTCAACTCTCCAACCACTGAACTCAGCACACGTCTGCCACATCATCTCTCCCAACTTCTGCACCAACGCCAGGTTATCCGAAGCTTCCAGCGTTCTCACGTCACCCTGACCCTTTTCTGCCGTCTGCAGGCTGCTACCCTGCTGCCTGCCAGACCTGCTACTCGGCCCTCTGGATTCTGCTCTGCCGGCCAGTTACTCTGATCCAGTTGACCAAGGAAGACCATCACCAACCTGGACCACACCTTGGATGGTGTGGTCCGGCAACCCTGCGCAGCCTCTAAATAAGGCATTATCTTCCACAAACTCCTTCATTTCACCAATGTTTTGTTACCACACATTATTTGGACCCCCCTGTGAGCTCAGAGCAGCTTTGAGTTGCTTATTTGTGGTGATCCGTCTTTGGCCTGGTCCACACGGAGCTGAAGTCGGTTTAGGAGTGAAACCAATAGCAGAAATCCAGGGAAAGGTTTCACCAACCCCATGAAACCGCTGTAGCACATCATACAAGGCTGTGGGTGGCGTTATGATGATAAGTGTAACACTCCAAACTGAGAACAAGACACAGCGCATGCGCAAATAAAGACTCACCGCATGTTGCTGGAAATCAACAAAGGAAGAGTAGAACGGTAGAGATGGCCGAGGATTTACGAGGCAAACGCTTAAGTTTTCTACACAGTTGAAAACAGTTGCTCACTGACGCCATTGCTATTTTGAATTTTTTTTCAATAAACTTTATTGTTTTTGTGAACGAGACCAACGCGCGTTGTCGTCCTCCCCCCCCCCCCCCCCCCCACCCCCTCCCCCCAGTTTAAGGAGACTTATCCCTGGTTTCGTGAGGATGATAGGGCAGATTTCCTAAGTTTTTTGACGGTTTTGCTGTAATTCGGCGCCGTGTGGACGGCCCCTTTATTTAAAGACATTTTTACTGCGGCGGCTTTGATGATGGTACTGTTACATGACACCATAGAAGGTAAATGTTTGTAAATAAGGACGGATCACCATATTTTGGTAACAAAACATTGGTGAAATGAAGGAGTTTGTGGCAGATAATGCCTTATTTAGAGGCTGTGCACGGTTGCCCACATCACTTACATCATATCGGACACACTGATCTGGAGTGGATCTAAATATCTCCTGAAGGAATTCAAGTTACACCAAAACTGTCTGAGTGAGTAAATGAACTGATTTCATGCAAGAAAATAGGTCCAGGTTGAAAAAAAATACCAATCTTCCCCTTTCAAGACAATAAAAAGCAACAGTAACTGTAACCATAGCAACTTCAGCAGTTTTGTCGTTTCGTATGTCATCCCAGGTGCTAAAGGTTGCTTTAACAACTATGTGAGACATGGAGATGCAGCAGGCTGGGAGTAGCAGTACTACAGAAGCAGCAGGCTGGGAGTAGCAGTACTACAGAGGCGGCAGGCTGGGAGTAGCAGTACTACAGAAAGCAGCAGGCTGGGAGTAGCAGTACTACAGAAGCAGCAGGCTGGAAGTAGCGGTACTACAGAAGCAGCAGGCTGGGAGTAGCAGTACTACAGAAAGCAGCAGGCTGGGAGTAGCAGTACTACAGAAAGCAGCAGGCTGGGAGTAGCGGTACTACAGAAGCAGCAGGCTGGAAGTAGCGGTACTACAGAAGCAGCAGGCTGGGAGTAGCAGTACTACAGAAAGCAGCAGGCTGGGAGTAGCAGTACTACAGAAGCCGCAGGCTGGGAGTAGCAGTACTACAGAAGCAGCAGGCTGGAAGTAGCAGTACTACAGAAAGCAGCAGGCTGGGAGTAGCAGTACTACAGAAAGCAGCAGGCTGGGAGTAGCAGTACTACAGAAGCCGCAGGCTGGAAGTAGCAGTACTACAGAAGCAGCAGGCTGGAAGTAGCAGTACTACAGAAGCAGCAGGCTGGGAGTAGCAGTACTACAGAAGCAGCAGGCTGGAAGTAGCAGTACTACAGAAGCAGCAGGCTGGAAGTAGCAGTACTACAGAAAGCAGCAGGCTGGAAGTAGCAGTACTACTCAGCCCAGCTCCTGCGTACCAACAGTACTTACTGTGGCTTCAGCTGAATGGCAGACGAGCGGCTGATCTAACAGCCTCCGTGCTGGAGAGGACATGTCCTCGTCTCTGCAGCTGCAACGCTGTGGTTTGTTCAGTCTGAGTCACTGGCGGGGGGGGGGCGGCATATGAGCGCCCTCCCACCCCCTGACACCCCCTCCCTCCAACCAGGCAGAGCCTGACTCTGACTCAGAAACGAGACTGTCCTCGTCTTCCGGTTACTCTGCTGCCTCTCAGGTTTTACTTCTGCTTCCAGCGGCTGCTGCTTAGTGATGTGTCATGCTCAGAAGAGCATACATGACCGGCATGGAGGCCATGCAGCCGGTCACACGCCAGCATACATGACCGGCATGGAGGCCATGCAGCCAGTCACACGCCAGCATACATGACACACGCCAGCATACATGACCGGTATGGAGGCCGTGCAGCCAGTCACACGCCAGCATACATGACACACGCCAGCATACATGACCGGTATGGAGGCCGTGCAGCCAGTCACACGCCAGCATACATGACACACGCCAGCATACATGACCGGCATGGAGGCCGTGCAGCCAGTCACACGCCAGCATACATGACCGGCATGGAGGCCGTGCAACCAGTCACACGCCAGCATACATGACACACGCCAGCATACATGACCGGCATGGAGGCCGTGCAGCCAGTCACACGCCAGCATACATGACCGGCATGGAGGCCATGCAGCCAGTCACACGCCAGCATACATGACCGGTATGGAGGCCATGCAGCCAGTCACACGCCAGCATACATGACCGGCATGGAGGCCATGCAGCCAGTCACACGCCAGCATACATAACCGGCATGGAGGCCATGCAGCCAGTCACACGCCAGCATACATGACACACGCCAGCATACATGACCGGTATGGAGGCCGTGCAGCCAGTCACACGCCAGCATACATGACACACGCCAGCATACATGACCGGTATGGAGGCCGTGCAGCCAGTCACACGCCAGCATACATGACACACGCCAGCATACATGACCGGCATGGAGGCCGTGCAGCCAGTCACACGCCAGCATACATGACCGGCATGGAGGCCGTGCAACCAGTCACACGCCAGCATACATGACACACGCCAGCATACATGACCGGCATGGAGGCCGTGCAGCCAGTCACACGCCAGCATACATGACCGGCATGGAGGCCATGCAGCCAGTCACACGCCAGCATACATGACCGGTATGGAGGCCATGCAGCCAGTCACACGCCAGCATACATGACCGGCATGGAGGCCATGCAGCCAGTCACACGCCAGCATACATGACCGGCATGGAGGCCGTGCAGCCAGTCACACGCCAGCATACATGACACACGCCAGACATACATGACCGGCATGGAGGCCATGCAACCAGTCACACGCCAGCATACATGACACACGCCAGCATACATGACCGGCATGGAGGCCGTGCAGCCAGTCACACGCCAGCATACATGACCGGCATGGAGGCCATGCAGCCAGTCACACGCCAGCATACATGACCGGTATGGAGGCCGTGCAGCCAGTCACACGCCAGCATACATGACCGGTATGGAGGCCATGCAGCCAGTCACACGCCAGCATACATGACCGGGAGGCTCTCACACGCCAGCATACATGACCGGCATGGAGGCCGTGCAGCCAGTCACACGCCAGCATACATGACCGGTATGGAGGCCGTGCAGCCAGTCACACGCCAGCATACATGACCGGCATGGAGGCCGTGCAGCCAGTCACACGCCAGCATACATGACCGGCATGGAGGCCGTGCAGCCAGTCACACGCCAGCATACATGACCGGTATGGAGGCCGTGCAGCCAGTCACACGCCAGCATACATGACCGGTATGGAGGCCATGCAGCCAGTCACACGCCAGCATACATGACGGGGGGGAGGCAACCCAGCATACATGACCAGCATGGAGGCCGTGCAGCCAGTCACACGCCAGCATACATGACCGGTATGGAGGCCGTGCAGCCAGTCACACGCCAGCATACATGACCGGCATGGAGGCCATGCAGCCAGTCACACGCCAGCATACATGACCGGTATGGAGGCCGTGCAGCCAGTCACACGCCAGCATACATGACCGGTATGGAGGCCATGCAACCAGTCACACGCCAGCATACATGACACACGCCAGCATACATGACCGGCATGGAGGCCATGCAACCAGTCACACGCCAGCATACATGACACACGCCAGCATACATGACCGGCATGGAGGCCATGCAACCAGTCACACGCCAGCATACATGACACACGCCAGCATACATGACCGGTATGGAGGCCATGCAGCCAGTCACACGCCAGCATACATGACCGGCATGGAGGCCGTGCAGCCAGTCACACGCCAGCATACATGACCGGTATGGAGGCCGTGCAGCCAGTCACACGCCAGCATACATGACCGGTATGGAGGCCGTGCAGCCAGTCACACGCCAGCATACATGACCGGTATGGAGGCCGTGCAGCCAGTCACACGCCAGCATACATGACCGGCATGGAGGCCGTGCAGCCAGTCACACGCCAGCATACATGACCGGTATGGAGGCCGTGCAGCCAGTCACACGCCAGCATACATGACCGGCATGGAGGCCATGCAGCCAGTCACACGCCAGCATACATGACCGGTATGGAGGCCGTGCAGCCAGTCACACGCCAGCATACATGACCGGTATGGAGGCCATGCAGCCAGTCACACGCCAGCATACATGACCGGCATGGAGGCCGTGCAGCCAGTCACACGCCAGCATACATGACCGGCATGGAGGCCGTGCAGCCAGTCACACGCCAGCATACATGACCGGTATGGAGGCCGTGCAGCCAGTCACACGCCAGCATACATGACCGGTATGGAGGCCGTGCAGCCAGTCACACGCCAGCATACATGACCGGTATGGAGGCCGTGCAGCCAGTCACACGCCAGCATACATGACCGGCATGGAGGCCGTGCAGCCAGTCACACGCCAGCATACATGACCGGTATGGAGGCCGTGCAGCCAGTCACACGCCAGCATACATGACCGGCATGGAGGCCATGCAGCCAGTCACACGCCAGCATACATGACCGGCATGGAGGCCATGCAGCCAGTCACACGCCAGCATACATGACCGGTATGGAGGCCGTGCAGCCAGTCACACGCCAGCATACATGACCGGCATGGAGGCCATGCAGCCAGTCACACGCCAGCATACATGACCGGCATGGAGGCCGTGCAGCCAGTCACACGCCAGCATACATGACACACGCCAGCATACATGACCGGCATGGAGGCCATGCAACCAGTCACACGCCAGCATACATGACACACGCCAGCATACATGACCGGCATGGAGGCCGTGCAGCCAGTCACACGCCAGCATACATGACCGGCATGGAGGCCATGCAGCCAGTCACACGCCAGCATACATGACACACGCCAGCATTCATGACCGGCATGGAGGCCATGCAGCCAGACACACGCCAGCATACATGACCGGCATGGAGGCCGTGCAGCCAGTCACACGCCAGCATACATGACCGGCATGGAGGCCATGCAGCCAGTCACACGCCAGCATACATGACCGGCATGGAGGCCGTGCAGCCAGTCACACGCCAGCATACATGACCGGTATGGAGGCCGTGCAGCCAGTCACACGCCAGCATACATGACCGGCATGGAGGCCGTGCAGCCAGTCACACGCCAGCATACATGACCGGTATGGAGGCCGTGCAGCCAGTCACACGCCAGCATACATGACCGGCATGGAGGCCGTGCAGCCAGTCACACGCCAGCATACATGACCGGTATGGAGGCCGTGCAGCCAGTCACACGCCAGCATACATGACCGGTATGGAGGCCGTGCAGCCAGTCACACGCCAGCATACATGACCGGCATGGAGGCCGTGCAGCCAGTCACACGCCAGCATACATGACCGGCATGGAGGCCGTGCAGCCAGTCACACGCCAGCATACATGACCGGTATGGAGGCCGTGCAGCCAGTCACACGCCAGCATACATGACCGGTATGGAGGCCGTGCAGCCAGTCACACGCCAGCATACATGACCGGCATGGAGGCCGTGCAGCCAGTCACACGCCAGCATACATGACCGGCATGGAGGCCGTGCAGCCAGTCACACGCCAGCATACATGACCGGTATGGAGGCCGTGCAGCCAGTCACACGCCAGCATACATGACCGGCATGGAGGCCATGCAGCCAGTCACACGCCAGCATACATGACCGGCATGGAGGCCGTGCAGCCAGTCACACGCCAGCATACATGACCGGTATGGAGGCCGTGCAGCCAGTCACACGCCAGCATACATGACCGGCATGGAGGCCATGCAGCCAGTCACACGCCAGCATACATGACCGGCATGGAGGCCGTGCAGCCAGTCACACGCCAGCATACATGACCGGTATGGAGGCCGTGCAGCCAGTCACACGCCAGCATACATGACCGGCATGGAGGCCATGCAGCCAGTCACACGCCAGCATACATGACCGGTATGGAGGCCGTGCAGCCAGTCACACGCCAGCATACATGACACACGCCAGCATACATGACCGGCATGGAGGCCATGCAACCAGTCACACGCCAGCATACATGACACACGCCAGCATACATGACCGGCATGGAGGCCATGCAACCAGTCACACGCCAGCATACATGACACACGCCAGCATACATGACCGGCATGGAGGCCATGCAGCCAGTCACACGCCAGCATACATGACACACGCCAGCATACATGACCGGCATGGAGGCCATGCAACCAGTCACACGCCAGCATACATGACACACGCCAGCATACATGACCGGCATGGAGGCCGTGCAACCAGTCACACGCCAGCATACATGACACACGCCAGCATACATGACCGGCATGGAGGCCGTGCAGCCAGTCACACGCCAGCATACATGACCGGCATGGAGGCCATGCAGCCAGTCACACGCCAGCATACATGACACACGCCAGCATACATGACCGGCATGGAGGCCATGCAGCCAGTCACACGCCAGCATACATGACCGGCATGGAGGCCGTGCAGCCAGTCACACGCCAGCATACATGACCGGTATGGAGGCCGTGCAGCCAGTCACACGCCAGCATACATGACCGGTATGGAGGCCATGCAGCCAGTCACACGCCAGCATCTACACACGCCAGCATACATGACCGGCATGGAGGCCGTGCAGCCAGTCACACGCCAGCATACATGACCGGCATGGAGGCCGTGCAGCCAGTCACACGCCAGCATACATGACCGGCATGGAGGCCATGCAGCCAGTCACACGCCAGCATACATGACCGGCATGGAGGCCGTGCAGCCAGTCACACGCCAGCATACATGACCGGCATGGAGGCCGTGCAGCCAGTCACACGCCAGCATACATGACGCATGGAGGCCATGCAGCCAGTCACACGCCAGCATACATGACCGGCATGGAGGCCGTGCAGCCAGTCACACGCCAGCATACATGACCGGTATGGAGGCCGTGCAGCCAGTCACACGCCAGCATACATGACCGGCATGGAGGCCGTGCAGCCAGTCACACGCCAGCATACATGACCGGCATGGAGGCCATGCAGCCAGTCACACGCCAGCATACATGACCGGCATGGAGGCCGTGCAGCCAGTCACACGCCAGCATACATGACCGGTATGGAGGCCATGCAGCCAGTCACACGCCAGCATACATGACCGGCATGGAGGCCGTGCAGCCAGTCACACGCCAGCATACATGACCGGCATGGAGGCCATGCAGCCAGTCACACGCCAGCATACATGACCGGCCATGCAGCCAGTCACACGCCAGCATACATGACCGGTATGGAGGCCATGCAGCCAGTCACACGCCAGCATACATGACCGGCATGGAGGCCATGCAGCCAGTCACACGCCAGCATACATGACCGGTATGGAGGCCATGCAGCCAGTCACACGCCAGCATACATGACCGGTATGGAGGCCATGCAGCCAGTCACACGCCAGCATACATGACCGGCATGGAGGCCGTGCAGCCAGTCACACGCCAGCATACATGACCGGCATGGAGGCCGTGCAGCCAGTCACACGCCAGCATACATGACCGGCATGGAGGCCATGCAGCCAGTCACACGCCAGCATACATGACCGGCATGGAGGCCGTGCAGCCAGTCACACGCCAGCATACATGACACACGCCAGCATACATGACCGGTATGGAGGCCGTGCAGCCAGTCACACGCCAGCATACATGACCGGTATGGAGGCCATGCAGCCAGTCACACGCCAGCATACATGACCGGCATGGAGGCCATGCAGCCAGTCACACGCCAGCATACATGACCGGTATGGAGGCCGTGCAGCCAGTCACACGCCAGCATACATGACACACGCCAGCTTACATGACCGGCATGGAGGCCATGCAGCCAGTCACACGCCAGCATACATGACCGGTATGGAGGCCGTGCAGCCAGTCACACGCCAGCATACATGACCGGTATGGAGGCCGTGCAGCCAGTCACACGCCAGCATACATGACCGGCATGGAGGCCGTGCAGCCAGTCACACGCCAGCATACATGACCGGCATGGAGGCCATGCAGCCAGTCACACGCCAGCATACATGACCGGCATGGAGGCCATGCAGCCAGACACACGCCAGCATACATGACCGGCATGGAGGCCATGCAGCCACTCACACGCCAGCATACATGACCGGTATGGAGGCCGTGCAGCCAGTCACACGCCAGCATACATGACCGGCATGGAGGCCGTGCAGCCAGTCACACGCCAGCATACATGACCGGTATGGAGGCCGTGCAGCCAGTCACACGCCAGCATACATGACCGGTATGGAGGCCATGCAGCCAGTCACACGCCAGCATACATGACCGGTATGGAGGCCATGCAGCCAGTCACACGCCAGCATACATGACCGGCATGGAGGCCATGCAGCCAGTCACACGCCAGCATACATGACCGGTATGGAGGCCATGCAGCCAGTCACACGCCAGCATACATGACCGGTATGGAGGCCATGCAGCCAGTCACACGCCAGCATACATGACCGGTATGGAGGCCATGCAGCCAGTCACACGCCAGCATACAGGCTCGTCCCATTATGTGAGGACAGAGGACAGATGTTCCACTACAGTACAGACAGCAGACAGTGGTCAGGAGTGTGTGAGTGCATGGCATTGTTCTGTAATATAACTGGAAGTGACACCAGCAAGTAAAGCAGCATCTGGCTGCAATTTCATTTATTTTGTTGTTTTATTGTATTGCGCATCTTTTCTTCATCTGTCTGCAGACTACAGATGCAGATTAGCTTGCTCACTATTAGGGCTGAACGATATGGACAAAATTTCATATCTCGATATTCATGCCAGACATCTCAATATTGATACGATATGACTACGGGTTCGTTGAAAACCAAGCACTTTGGTGGAAAGTCTAGTTTTGTTTGTGACTTCCAGAGCTTTATATGCAGGACAAGCGCAGGAGAAATCTAGATCTTTTATATAGTTGCTTTGGCGATATTAATATCTTGAATGTCCATATCTCGATATAGATACGATAACGATATATCTTTCAGCCCTACTCACTATAATCCAGCATGTTTACTGTACATCTGTTGCTACATACAGCAGGGGAAAAAAGTATTCAACACGTCAACATTTTTCTCAGAAAATATATTTCTAGTAGAGCTGTTGACATGAAATGTTCACCTGATGTCGGCAACAACCCAAGTAATGCACACATACAAAGAAATGCTGACATCTATGTCCATAAATGAAGTTGTGTGTAATATAGTAAAACAGAGAATAAATATTAAACACATGAAGAAATGGAGACAAAAAGATGAGAAAGCCAAGAAAGCAGCTGGAGTCTGTCAGTATTTAGAAAGTAATCCTGTCCTCTATCAGAGCAAAGTAATATCAGCTGCTTTAGTCCTGATTGATGCCTTTAAAAAGGTTTCTCATCACCAAGGTGTCAGACAAGAAGCATTGCATGATGGGTAAAAGCAAAGAGCAGCCTTCTTATTGCAAACAGACTGAAGGCATTGGTTCCAGGTGCATTTGTAAACTTGTGAAAGTTCCAGTGAGCACCATTGGGACCATCATCCGGAAGTGGAAAGAACACGGCATGGTCATAAAGCGGCCACGGCCAGGTGCTCCTCACAAGATTTCAGACAGAGGAGTCAGAACAATCATCAGAAAGGTTCTCCAACAGCCCAGGACCACTCGTGGAGAGTGGTCTGGGCTTCTGAGAGTCCAGGTCCAAGTCCAAGTTCAGGTCTAGGTCTGGGTCCAAATCAGGTCAGGATGGTAGAGGGTGGTACGGTGAATGCTGATCTCTGGACAATTCCACGGCCACCGTACCAAATCAGACAAATAAGAAAAACGAGACAAACGAGACAAACAAAGCAAACGGGACAAACGAGACAAACGAGACAAACGGGCCAAACAAGCCACAACAGCCAAATGGGCCAAAATGACACAAATAAAACAAACAAGACAAACAGGCCAAATGAGACAAACGAGACAAACGAAACAAACGAGACAAACGGGTTAAATGAGACAAACGAGACAAACGAAGCAAACGAGACAAACGGGTTAAATGAGACAAACGAGACAAACGTAACAAACGAGACAAATGGGTCAAATGAGACAAATGAGACAAACGAGACAAACGAAACAAACGAGACAAACAAGCCAAAACAGCCAAATCGGCCAAAATGACACAAATAAAACAAACAAGACAAACAGGTCAAATGAGACAAACGAGACAAGCAAAACAAACGAGACAAACGGGTTAAATGAGACAAACGAGACAAACGGGTTAAATTAGACAAACGAGACAAACGTAACAAACGAGACAAATGGGTCAAATGAGACAAATGAGACAAACAAGACAAAGAAAAAAACGAGACAAACGGGTCAAATGAGACAAACGAGACAAATGGTCCAAACCAGGCAAACAGGACAAACGAGACAAACGAAACAAACGGGACAAATGGTCCAAACCAGACAAACGGGCCAAACAAGCAAAATGGGCCAAAACGACACAAACGAAACAAACGACACAAACGAGACAAATGGTCCAAACCAGACAAACGGGACAAACGGGACAAACGAGACAAACGACACAAACGAGACAAATGGTCCAAACCAGACAAACGGGACAAACAAGACAAACGAAACAAACGAGACAAATGGTCCAAACCAGACAAATGGGCCAAACATGAAAAATGGGCCAAAACGAAACAAACGAAACAAACGACACAAACGAAACAAACGACACAAACGTATACGTAAACTGGTTTTAAATGCTGAAAAATCTAAAATGATGCTCTTTTCAAATACACAGATTCCCACTGAAAATATCCCGCCGTTAAGAACTACACGGGGCGAAGATCTCAGCAGCTATAAGTACCTGGGCTTAATTATTGACGAGGAGCTTTCTTTTAAACTCTATCTGAAAATTTAGTCTCCAAACTTAAGCTGAAGCTTAGTTTCTATTTCAGGAACAAATGCCGCTTCTCTCTCAGAGCTCGGAAACTTCTGATCACAGCTGCTGGTTTGCCTGTACTTGATTATGGAGATGTAGTGTACATGTGTGCTTCACAGTTATTTAGTCCTTGATTCCAGTGAAGCATCGTGCACTGAGATTTATCACTGCTTGCAGCCGGCTCACCATCACTGTGATTGGTACTCCATTGCTGGCATGCCGCCCTGCATATCGGGCCACGTATGCACTGGATGATCCTGGTTTTCTCCTTCCAGCTTATTTATGTTCTGTTACTGGGAGATCTGACGGCAGTGATGCCTCACGCTCTAAGACCGGTTCCTTCTCTCTGTTTCCTCGTGTTCGAACAGAAAAGGGAAAGAAAGCTTTCAGCGTTCCTGCTCCCTCTGACTGCAACACTTCTGACAGATCTGACAGATCCTGTTTCACTGAATGCTTTTTGCAACATTTTCAAAAGTCACCATCACATATCCAGTAAACGTCTGTTTTTTCACTGTTATTTGTCACTGTTTTAACTTAATGTCACAGTTATTGCCCTTTATCATTTTAATTGTTATTTTAAAATTTTAAATAAATGTGCATGTGTATGTATATGTTTATGTTTATGTTTATGTGTATGTATATGTGTATGTATGTATATGTGTATGTATATGTGTATGTATGTATATATATATGTATATATATGTGTATGTGTATGTTTATGTTTATGTGTATGTATATGTGTATGTACGTATATGTGTATGTATATGTATGTGCATGTGTATGTATATGTTTATGTGTATGTATATGTGTATGTATGTATATGTGTATGTATATGTATATGTATATGTATATGTATATGTGTATGTATATGTATATGTATGTGTATGTGTATGTATATGTATATGTGTATGTATATGTGTATGTATGTATATGTGTATGTATATGTGTATGTATGTATATGTGTATGTATATGTGTATGTATGTATATGTGTATGTATATGTATGTGATGTGTATGTTTATGTTTATGTGTATGTATATGTGTATGTACGTATATGTGTATGTATATGTATATGTATGTGTATGTTTATGTTTATGTGTATGTATATGTGTATGTACGTATATGTGTATGTATATGTATGTGCATGTGTATGTTTATGTTTATGTGTATGTATATGTGTATGTAGTATATGTGTATGTATATGTATATGTATGTGTATGTTTATGTATATGTGTATGTATATGTGTATGTACGTATATGTGTATGTATATGTGTATGTTTATGTTTATGTGTATGTATATGTATATGTGTATGTATGTATATGTGTATGTATATGTATGTGCATGTGTATGTTTATGTTTATGTGTATGTATATGTGTATGTACGTATATGTGTATGTATATGTATATGTATATGTTTATGTTTATGTTTATGTGTATGTATATGTGTATGTACGTATATGTGTATGTATATGTATATGTATGTGTATGTTTATGTTTATGTGTATGTATATGTGTATGTACGTATACGTGTATGTATATGTATATGTGTATGATAATGTTTATGTTTATGTGTATGTGTATGTACAGTGGGTACAGAAAGTATTCAGACCCCTTTAAACTTTTCACTCTTTGTTTCATTGCAGCCATTTGCTAAAATCAAAAAAGTTCATTTTATTTCTCATTAATGTCACTCAGCTCCCATCTTGACAGAAAAAAACTGAAATGTAGAATTTTTTGCAAAGTTATTAAAAGAGAAAAACTGAAATATCACATGGTCATAAGTATTCAGACCCTTCACTCAGTACTGAGTAGAAGTACTTCTGAGCTGGTACATCCATGAGTCTTCTTGGGAATGATGCAACAATGTTCCACACCTGGATTTGGGATCTTCTGGTTCTTCTTGCAGATCCTCTCCAGTTCTGGCAGCTTGGATGGTGAACGGTGGTGTTCAGCCATTTTCAGGTCTCTCAGAGATGATCAGTTGGGTTTAAGTCAGGGTTCTGGCTGGGCCAGTCCAGAATGGTCCAGAGTGGTTCTGATCCACTCCTTTGTTATTTCAGCTGTGTGTGAGGGTCATTGTCTTGTTGGAAGGTGAACCTTCGGCCCAGTCTGAGCTCCTGAACTCTGGAAGAGCTTTTCTTCCAGGATCTCTGTACTTGGCCGCATTCATCTTTCCTTCAACTGCAACCAGTCGTCCTGTCCCTGCAGCTGAAAAACACCCCCATAGCATGATGCTGCCACCACCGTGCTTCACTGTTGGGATGGTATTGGGCAGGTGATGAGCAGTGCCTGGTTTTCTCCACACATACCGCTTAGAATGAACTCCAGAAAGTTCAATCTTGGTCTCATCAGACCAGAGAATCTTATTTCTCTCAGTCTGGGAGTCCTTCATGTGTTTTTGGCAAACTCTATGCGGGCTTTCATATGTCTGCACTGAGGAGAGGCTTCCATCGGGCCGCTCTGCCATAAAGCCCCGACTGGTGGAGGCTGCAGTGATACTGACTTTGTGGAACTTTCTCCATCTCCCTACTGCATCTCTGGAGCTCAGCCACAGTGATCTTTGGCTTCTTCTTTACTCTCTCACCAAGGCTCTTCTCCCACCATTGCTCAGTTTGGCTGGACGGCCGGGTCTAGGAAGAGTTCTGCTCGTCCCAAACTTCTTCCATGTAAGGACTATGGAGGCCACCGTGCTCTTAGGAACCTTTAGTGCTGCAGAAACTCTTTTGTAACCTTGTCCAGATCTGTGTCTCGCCACAATTCTGTCTCTGAGCTCCTTGGACAGTTCCTTCCATCTCATGATCCTCATTTGCTCTGACATGCACTGTGAGCTGGAAGCTCTTATATAGACAGGTGTGTGTCTTTCCTAATCACGTCCAATCAGTTTCATTAAACACAGCTGGACTCCAATGAAGGAGGAGAACCATCTCAAGGAGGATCAGAAGGAATGGACAGAATATGAGTTAAATATGAGTCACTGCAAAGGCTCTGAATACTTATGACCATGTGATATTTCAGTTTTTCTTTTTTAATAACTTTGCAAATATTTCTACATTTCTGTTCTTTTTCTGTCCACATGGGGTGCTGAGTGACATTAATGAGAAATAAAATTAACTTTTTTGATTTTAGCAAATGGCTGCAATGAAACAAAGAGTGAAAAGTTTAAAGGGGTCTGAATACTTTCCGTACCAACTGTATATGTGTACGTATATGTTTATGTGTATGTATATGTATATGCATATGTGTATGTACATGTGTATGTATATGTACATGTGTATATATATGTTTATGTTTATGTGTATGTATGTGTGTATGTATATGTGTATGTGTATGTATGTGTGTATTAGTATATATATATATATATATATATATATATATATATATATATATGTGTGTATGTGTGTATGCACTGCATGTGTTACTGACATTCCAGCTAATAATTCACAGTGGATCTTCAAATCAGAAAAATATTGATCAGGCATCTGGGCCTGATGTATTTTCACATGATCACAGGAACCTTTTAGGATCTAGAAGTTATCTTAGTCGTACGAACATGTTCATTCGTGTAGATTTCCACGTGTGAGGTACTTTTGACACCTAAACAGACTCATCATACAACTGTGGCTCCATTTAAAAGGGACATAACCGCCTTTCTGACAGGATGAGATTCATCGTTAAACGGGAGAAGAAATGGACCAAACTCTGACAAACTGTGACTGATGGAGGATGTAGACGTAGCGACTGAATGTTCACAGGGACCACAGAAACACGCTTGTACCGACCTGCTCCGAGCTTAGCCAGCGTCCTCAGATCAGCCACGGTGTCGGCTGCAGCCATGGCCTCTGGGAGCCGCAGGGTGAAGGGCAGCACGTCTCTGAGAAGACAACACGTGGTCGTTAGACAGGGGGTAAAGGAGGGCGGGGCTGCACGCATGCCTCACTCTTCCAGCTGCAGGGAAAATGTCCTCCCCCAGAGCCGTTCACGTCATCTTAAAAACTTCCTAAATACGCCTCACACAACCCTTTCACCTGGAAACAAAACCAAGACGTCGCCAGTAAAACTGGTCGGCTGGTGAAGCCGACAACGGTCTGCAGACGTTGGAGCAGACGGAATATAATCCAGATTTACTGGCCTCCCTGCAGCCCAGGCACCCTACCCCCCCCCCAACCCTGGCACATGCAGACAGCAGCCACGATGAGGGCTCACCTCATCACCCTCAACACCAAGGACAATGCTGGAAATAAGTTTGATACTTTTGCATGTTGGACTGTCTTTCCTGTGTTCCAGAAATCAGTCAGTCAATAAATACTATAGTTGTGTTTCTACTGTACCAGCTGGATTTTGGTGTTTTCGTTGACCATGACATTAGTAATAAAGTCCATATCCCATAGTTTATTGGTATGTTATTACCAGTTTACTGCAACATGATACATACTTCAACACTGTTTCTCCAGCATTACGTCAACAATGCGAGACAGAGGATGTCTCTACAGAAGCAGAAGATGTTGCAATGGTAGAAACCCGGACCAGCGGGGGAAGTACGGACCAGCCGTAGATCCTTCCAGAGACCTGCCAGACGACTCACCTGCTGACGCAGCAGAAGGCCACGAGGTGAAACAGGTCTGCAAAGCTCAGGCTGGATCCCTCCAGAGAGAAACCTGCAGGACAGGACACATCCAAGTCACGTTTGACTTAATCTGCTCTGCTCAATCAATTCGGTTTTACTGGGAACGAGACAGACGCGCTGAGAAAGATGGTTTGACGCGAGCAGGGAGTCGTCCGTCTGGGAGGAAGACGATGCTGCAGATGGACGACCGTAATCCTGATCACTGAAGTCTCCGTCCGATCATCACAGACCAGATTTCACTTTTATCTTCTCCCGTCTGTCCCAGCTGAGCGGTAGAGTGCCCCCCGCCCCCCGGCCCACACTGTCATCATGTCACCGTGCTACATTCACCGACTCTGTTCATGTCACACTTGGAGCATCACAGTGTAAAACTTACTGTACTGGCTTTCTTTGACTGGGAATTCTGAGACGGGAGCTGTGGAATCTGGGTCCATGCGCATGGAGATCACCTTCCTCTGCAGGCTGCTCGACCTCCTGACGATGAACGTCTGCAGACGGACAGGAGACACCGTCAGACACGTCCTTCCTGGCTAGTCGCAGTTTCAGCTCATCTGTGAGGAACATCTACATCTGCAGAGACATCGGACCAGGGGCCTGTACGACGAAGCCGGATTTCCTCCTATCGAGGAAACATCAGGGTTTTTCGTCCTATGACGCTGGTTCACTTCTGATCGGGTTCTATCTCCCCGGTAACTTATGCTGAACGCCTAACCTGGTCCGGACCAGGTTAGGTTCTGGATAAGAGATCACCGAGTATAAAAGCCCCCCCCACGCGACCAATTAGTGCTCTTGGAAAATGGCCTGCCACTTTTAGAAGATTCTGTCGACACTGGTGTGCAGATTGTGAGAGAAGTTCTTAGACGAGAGAGAATATTCAGAGATGGTGCAACCTTTTGATCTGCCAGATGATATTTTATATGAAAGATGGAGGTTTTCCTCTGCTGGACTCCGTTCCATCTGTCAGCTGTTGGAGCCGGACATCACAAATGCACCGCATCGCAGAAGCACACCGACACCACAGATGCTCTGCATCACACTGAGGTTTTATTAATGTTACTCATTCAATTAATTTTGATATAAACCAACGCCTCACCTCGAGTGAGAAAAAATTAGTGCCATACTGATGCAGCTGAAGAGCTTAATTTTTGTAGCCGAATTATGCTCATGGTCCCACTCAGTAAAACGTCATTCATTCATTCATTCATTCATTCATTCATTTATTCATTCATTCATTCATTCATTCATTCACTCATTCATTCATTCATTCATTCACTCATTCATTTATTCATTCATTCATTCATTCATTCATTCATTCATTCATTCATTCACTCATTCATTCATTCACTCATTCATTCACTCATTCATTCATTCATTCATTCATTCATTCACTGGTAGTTTGATGCACAGCGTTGGCGACGCTGAAAATGTCTTTGTAATAGCCGCTTTTTCCCTGTGGGCTGCACGAATATTAAATGAAACTCCATTCATACAAAGAGGCAACGTAGAATCTCGTCACTGGTTTGGATTCTATACTTTTGTATTTGTTCTTTACTTGTTCCCATGATCGTCTTGTGCTGCTGGGGGTTGCATCTGAAATAATGTGGGTAAGAGGTCACACATGTAGAAAACATGAATTTATGGAGCCACACCCCCCCCCATGACATCATGGTGAAGGGTTACAAGATGTGCACTATGTGAGCCTGAAACATCTACATGCACAGTATGAGAAGCAGATACACTGAGGAAGCTGTAGTGATGAACACTAAATGATCAGAGTCCGATATCGTTCCACGATCGTACAATCGCACGGACTTCTGCATTAACAGCCAGCATTCTTTCCTGCTGTTGCCGTGGCAACTGTGATGCTGCAGCATAAATGGAGCCATTTATTCTCATTCCTGAATGATAATGTCGTGTCATCATTCAGGAATGATGATGATCCTGAGTTCTTCATATTTGTTAAATATGATCATCTGCTCCTCCATGGTGAAATATGTCGCTCTCTGTTTCTCCATGTCTGTGATTGGTCAGACGCTTCAAACGTGAGCGCGCACTGATCAAGATTGGAAAACCCTGGTTGAGTTACCGAGTTGAAAACCAGCTTCGTAGTACCGTTTATCAAGACCGCGGATGTGTGGTTAAGTTAACCAGGTAACAGAGAGAAATCCCGGGTATGTTGATCCGGCTTCGTCGTCCAGGCCGCTGGTCTGATATCCAGCAGCGTTTGTTTCTACTCACTTCTTCATCTGAAACTGGTGGAAAAGCTGCTCCTGGACCTGTAAATGCAGCCCTGCATGTCGGAAAACAGCTGATTCTGCTGCTGACTCCAGTTCGCTGTTGTTTACTGTTTTTACTGCTGTTTACTGTCATTCATTAATGTTTACTGTGGTTTACTGTCATTTACTATAATTTTATTTATGCTTGCTGTTGTTTACTGTTTTTACTGCTGTTTACTGTCATTCATTAATGTTTACTGTGGTTTACTGTCATTTACTGTAATTTTATTTATGCTTGCTGTTGTTTACTGTTTTTACTGCTGTTTACTGTCATTCATTAATGTTTACTGTGGTTTACTGTAATTTACTGTAATTTTATTTATGCTTGCTGTTGTTTACTGTTTTTACTGCTGTTTACTGTCATTCATTAATGTTTACTGTGGTTTACTGTAATTTACTGTAATTTTATTTATGCTTGCTGTTGTTTACTGTTTTTACTGCTGTTTACTGTCATTCATTAATGTTTACTGTGGTTTACTGTCATTTACTGTAATTTTATTTATGCTTGCTGTTGTTTACTGTTTTTACTGCTGTTTACTGTCATTCATTAATGTTTACTGTGGTTTACTGTCATTTACTGTAATTTTATTTATGCTTGCTGTTGTTTACTGTTTTTACTGCTGTTTACTCTCATTCATTAATGTTTACTGTGGTTTACTGTAATTTACTGTAATTTTATTTATGCTTGCTGTTGTTTACTGTTTTTACTGCTGTTTACTGTCATTCATTAATGTTTACTGTGGTTTACTGTGGTCTAATGTTGTTTACCGTACACAGTAAACGACAGTACATGACCGTAAACTGCAGTTTACTGTTGTTTAATGGACACTAGACTGGGTGACCGAAGTCTGAGGAGACGTGATGGAAATATAATGATGCCTTCATTTAACAAACGTGGAAGATCCATAAATGCAGCAGCCCGGCTCGCTGGTCGGAGTGTCTGGTACATCCGCTAAAGTGTGCGGCTGGAACTTTCATGAAACAGGAACATCACGGATAATTCATGTTATACCGGTCAGTGGAATTCTAACGTGAACTGGCATGCATTATTTCTGTGTATACACACACCTAGTTCTGCTAATGAAATCACTGTCATATTATTCCGCTACGGAAAGACATCACCATAGCAACGTTTAAACCAGTTTCCAGCATAAAATAGTTCCCATACATAAACATATTTAGCAAGTTTATTAAGCGAATAAACATTTGTCATAGAATGTTTACTCTGTGGGACCGTGGTATACGAGGATTAAACAGCTTGGATCTGTGCATGACATTGTTTTAAACTGTGTAATGCACGGCCCATTGTGGTTCAATCCTTATTTAACCGCCGGGGGGGGGGGGGGGGGGGGGGGGGGGGCGTCCATTACCTGATAGAAATTAAAGTGATGAGTGAAGCTGGTCAGCAGCTTTTACAGCAGCTCAGAGTAAATGAGCTCACACTCTTGCAAGTTTGTTTGGTTGTATTTTAAATTTTTGAAAACAAAATCAATATTTGATTCTCCTAAATTATAATTTAGTAAAGTTTTATCTTTTAAACTTCTCCCAGTTTCTTGTTCTTTGATGCTGGTCCAGTCTGACTGGCCGCAACAGCCACGCCCACCAAGGCAGGCACCACAGGTCATCGGCATCTTCATCATGATCATCATCATCATCACAATCATCACACTCATCAGCAGCAGCAGAATCAGCTGTTCTACGGAGAACATCCAGCAGTTCTGCATCCACACACAGCTTTCTCATAAAAGCAGACATAAGCAGACTCTACTGCCACTAATACTACCACTACTACCACTACTACCACTACTGCTACTACTACTGTCATTTATTAGACTCCAAAAAGATTTATTTCCAATACTCAGTGTTACCACAAAGGACTTCTCTGACTTTTATTGCTCAGTAATAAATGTCCTGTAGCAACCAGGAGTTCAGACACTGACGGCTAATTTTTTTTGTTGTGCTGATAAATATCGTGCGCGCTCTCTTCAGCATCTGCGCGCGATCTACAAAGATGACTAATTTTTTTGTTGTGCTGATAAATATCGTGCGCGCTCTCTTCAGCATCTGCGCGTGATCTACAAAGATGACTAATTTTTTTGTTGTGCTGATAAATATCGTGCGCGCTCTCTTCAGCATCTGCGCGTGATCTACAAAGATGACTAATTTTTTTGTTGTGCTGATAAATATCGTGCGCGCTCTCTTCAGCATCTGCGCGTGATCTACAAAGATGACTAATTTTTTTGTTGTGCTGATAAATATCGTGCGCGCTCTCTTCAGCATCTGCGCGCGATCTACAAAGATGACTAATTTTTTTGTTGTGCTGATAAATATCGTGCGCGCTCTCTTCAGCATCTGCGCGTGATCTACAAAGATGACTAATTTTTTTGTTGTGCTGATAAATATCGTGCGCGCTCTCTTCAGCATCTGCGCGTGATCTACAAAGATGACTAATTTTTTTGTTGTGCTGATAAATATCGTGCGCGCTCTCTTCAGCATCTGCGCGCGATCTACAAAGATGACACGCGCCATCTGTAACAGGCGCAAACAGCAGGATTTCAATGAGGATTTAGCTGTGCTATTGCTCTGCCATGGAAAGTTCAGAAGATTATGTGGTAAACAGAAATTCGACCTGATAGAGAGATATTAGTTCCAGAGATGTAACATGAGCCAAATAAAAAATAGAATATAGGATAAATATAACAACAATAAAATAAAAACAATGCAGCAGGTTTCCCTGTGGCTCGTAGAAGAGGCCAGTTTAAGGACGTGAATGAGGAGACGCTGCTGAAGATGGTCTGATGTTACGCATGCAGTGCTGGACCTGCGCGATTGCCCCCCCCCCCCCCCCACACACAGGCGCAAACCTCCTTTGTCCTGTTGGAAATCAGCTCCGGCGGATTATTGCACGTGTAACGAACATAGCGCTCGTTTTAGCGTGCGCAAACCTTTCGTAAATCAGGGCCTTAGTGCTGGTAATTGCTACGTGTTTGCTACTACTATTACTATTACTAGTACCAGTACTACTACTACTCACCCTGGCCGGCCTACTACTACTACTACTACTATTACTATTACTAGTACCAGTACTACTACTACTCACCCCTGCAGGACTATACTACTACTACTACTATTACTACTACTACTACCAGTACTACTACTACTCACCCTGGCCGGCATACTACTACTACTACTACTATTACTATTACTAGTACCAGTACTACTACTACTCACCCCTGCAGGACTATACTACTACTACTACTATTACTATTACTACTACCAGTACTACTACTACTCACCCTGGCCGGCCTACTACTACTATTACTATTACTAGTACCAGTACTACTACTACTCACCCTGGCCGGCTGGCACTACGACTATACTATACTACAGTACTACTACTACTACTACCACTACTACTACTACCCAGTACTACTACTACTCACCCTGGCCGGCCTACTACTACTACTACTAGTACTACTACTAGTACTACTACTACTCACCCTGGCCGGCCTACTACTACTACTACTATTACTACTACTACTACCAGTACTACTACTACTCACCCTGGCCGGCCTACTACTACTATTACTATTACTAGTACCAGTACTACTACTACTCACCCTGGCCGGCTGGCCCTGCAGCGATCTACTACGACTACTACCAGTACTACTACTACGACCAGTACTACTACTACTCACCCTGGCCGGCCTACTACTACTATTACTATTACTAGTACCAGTACTACTACTACTCACCCTGGCCGGCCTACTACTACTACTACTATTACTAGTACCAGTACTACTACTACTCACCCTGGCCGGCTGGCCCTGCAGCTATCTACTACTACAACTACTACTACTACTAGAACTAGTACCAGTACTACTACTACTCACCCTGGCCGTACTACTACTACTACTACTATTACTATTACTAGTTCCAGTACTACTACTACTCACCCCTGCAGGACTATACTACTACTACTACTATTACTACTACTACTACCAGTACTACTACTACTCACCCTGGCCGGCCTACTACTACTATTACTATTACTAGTACCAGTACTACTACTACTCACCCTGGCCGGCCTACTACTACTACTACTATTACAATTACTAGTTTCAGTACTACTACTACTCACCCCTGCAGGACTATACTACTACTACTACTATTACTACTACTACTACCAGTACTACTACTACTCACCCTGGCCGGCCTACTACTACTATTACTATTACTAGTACCAGTACTACTACTACTCACCCTGGCCGGCCTACTACTACTACTACTATTACAATTACTAGTTCCAGTACTACTACTACTCACCCCTGCAGGACTATACTACTACTACTACTATTACTATTACTAGTACCAGTACTACTACTACTCACCCTGGCCGGCCTACTACTACTACTACTACTATTACTATCACTAGTACCAGTACTACTACTACTCACCCCTGCAGGACTATACGACTACTACTACTATTACTACTACTACTACCAATACTACTACTACTCACCCTGGCCGGCTGGCCCTGCAGTGATCTACTACTACAACTACTACTACTACTAGAACTAGTACCAGTACTACTACTCACCCCGGGAGGCTGGCCCTGCAGCGATCTACTACTACTACTACTACTACTATTACTATTACTAGTACCAGTACTACTACTCACCCCCGGAGGCTGGCCCTGCAGCGATCTACTACTACTACTACTATTACTAGTACCAGTACTACTACTCACCCCCGGAGGCTGGCCCTGCAGCGATCTACTACTACTACTACTACTACTATTACTAGTACTACTACTAACCCCCGGAGGCTGGCCCTGCAGCGATCTACTACTACTACTACTATTACTAGTACCAGTACTACTACTCACCCCCGGAGGCTGGCCCTGCAGCGATCTACTACTACTACTATTACTATTACTAGTACCAGTACTACTACTCACCCCCGGAGGCTGGCCCTGCAGCGATCTACTACTACTACTACTATTACTAGTACACACTACTACTCACCCCCCGGAGGCTGGCCCTGCAGCGATCTACTACTACTACTACTATTACTAGTACCAGTACTACTACTCACCCCCGGAGGCTGGCCCTGCAGCGATCTACTACTACTATTACTATTACTAGTACCAGTACTACTACTCACCCCCGGAGGCTGGCCCTGCAGCGATCTACTACTACTACTACTATTACTAGTATCAGTACTACTACTCACCCCCGGAGGCTGGCCCTGCAGCGATCTACTACTACTACTATTACTATTACTAGTACCAGTACTACTACTCACCCCCGGAGGCTGGCCCTGCAGCGATCTACTACTACTACTACTATTACTAGTACTACTACTCACCCCCGGAGGCTAGCCCTGCAGCGATCTACTACTACTACTACTATTACTAGTACCAGTACTACTACTCACCCCCGGAGGCTGGCCCTGCAGCGATCTACTACTACTACTACTATTACTAGTACATACTACTACTCACCCCGGGAGGCTGGCCCTGCAGCGATCTACTACTACTACTACTATTACTAGTACCAGTACTACTACTCACCCCCGGAGGCTGGCCCTGCAGCGATCTACTACTACTATTACTATTACTAGTACCAGTACTACTACTCACCCCCGGAGGCTGGCCCTGCAGCGATCTACTACTACTACTACTATTACTAGTACCAGTACTACTACTCACCCCGGAGGCTGGCCCTGCAGCGATCTACTACTACTACTACTATTACTAGTACCAGTACTACTACTCACCCCCGGAGGCTGGCCCTGCAGCGATCTACTACTACTACTATTACTATTACTAGTACCAGTACTACTACTCACCCCCGGAGGCTGGCCCTGCAGCGATCTACTACTACTACTACTATTACCAGTACTACTACTCACCCCCGGAGGCTGGCCCTGCAGCGATCTACTACTACTACTACTATTACTAGTACCAGTACTACTACTCACCCCCGGAGGCTGGCCCTGCAGCGATCTACTACTACTACTACTATTACTAGTACCAGTACTACTACTCACCCCCGGAGGCTGGCCCTGCAGCGATCTACTACTACTACTACTATTACTAGTACCAGTACTACTACTCACCCCCGGAGGCTGGCCCTGCAGCGATCTACTACTACTACTATTACTATTACTAGTACCAGTACTACTACTCACCCCCGGAGGCTGGCCCTGCAGCGATCTACTACTACTACTACTATTACTAGTACTACTACTCACCCCCGGAGGCTGGCCCTGCAGCGATCTACTACTACTACTACTATTACTAGTACCAGTACTACTACTCACCCCCGGAGGCTGGCCCTGCAGCGATCTACTACTACTACTACTATTACTAGTACCAGTACTACTACTCACCCCCGGAGGCTGGCCCTGCAGCGATCTACTACTACTACTACTATTACTAGTACCAGTACTACTACTCACCCCCGGAGGCTGGCCCTGCAGCGATCTACTACTACTACTACTATTACTAGTACCAGTACTACTACTCACCCCCGGAGGCTGGCCCTGCAGCGATCTACTACTACTACTACTATTACTAGTACCAGTACTACTACTCACCCCCGGAGGCTGGCCCTGCAGCGATCTACTACTACTACTACTATTACTAGTACCAGTACTACTACTCACCCCCGGAGGCTGGCCCTGCAGCGATCTACTACTACTACCATTACTATTACTAGTACCAGTACTACTACTCACCCCCGGAGGCTGGCCCTGCAGCGATCTACTACTACTACTACTATTACTAGTACCAGTACTACTACTCACCCCCGGAGGCTGGCCCTGCAGCGATCTACTACTACTACTACTATTACTAGTACCAGTACTACTACTCACCCCGGGAGGCTGGCCCTGCAGCGATCTACTACTACTACATTATTAATAGTACCAGTACTACTACTCACCCCCGGAGGCTGGCCCTGCAGCGATCTACTACTACTACTAGTACCAGTACTACTACTCACCCCCGGAGGCTGGCCCTGCAGCGATCTACTACTACTATTACTATTACTAGTACCAGTACTACTACTCACCCCCGGAGGCTGGCCCTGCAGCGATCTACTACTACTACTAATTACTAGTACCAGTACTACTACTCACCCCCGGAGGCTGGCCCTGCAGCGATCTACTACTACTACTACTATTACTAGTACCAGTACTACTACTCACCCCCGGAGGCTGGCCCTGCAGCGATCTACTACTACTACTATTATTACTAGTACCAGTACTACTACTCACCCCCGGAGGCTGGCCCTGCAGCGATCTACTACTACTACTAGTACTAGTAGTACTACTCACCCCCGGAGGCTGGCCCTGCAGCGATCTACTACTACTACTACTATTACTAGTACATACTACTACTCACCCCCGGAGGCTGGCCCTGCAGTGATCTACTACTACTACTACTATTACTAGTACCAGTACTACTACTCACCCCCGGAGGCTGGCCCTGCAGTGATCTACTACTACTACTACTATTACTAGTACTAGTAGTACTACTCACCCCCGGAGGCTGGCCCTGCAGCGATCTACTACTACTACTAGTACCAGTACTACTACTCACCCCCGGAGGCTGGCCCTGCAGCGATCTACTACTACTACTACTATTACTAGTACTAGTAGTACTACTCACCCCCGGAGGCTGGCCCTGCAGCGATCTACTACTACTACTAGTACTAGTAGTACTACTCACCCCCGGAGGCTGGCCCTGCAGGACTTGGCGGGCCTGCAGGCGGTTCAGGCCCAGCTGCAGCCAGACCGCGTGAGTGTTCATCAGTCTTTCCAGGACGCCCAGTTTTCGGTGGAGGGAGTCATAGCCAGAGTCTCGGGCTCCTGCGGCGATGCCGGCGTACGGAGAGGCGTGCAGGAAGAGCCCCCCCACCCCATCACTCACCCTGCAAAGACACATCAAGCTTTTTTGTCAACACTGAATGTTGCAAAACTTCTTTTCCGAGAGTGATGGCTGAACTGCTGGACAAACGGAGGGTCTTCCTTCCCATGTGAGCTTAGCAGCGGAAGATGGAGGTCTTTTACAGCAAACTAGCCAGGTGGAAAAAGTTCTGATGTGTAGAGCTGGAGCTCTCTGCCAGGTGACATCATCACAGCAAACAGGACACGTGGGTTTAACCCTTTGAACCCCAGAGGGACCTCGGGATCGTTACTCAACAACAATGGTGATAAACGACGCATTAATGATGGATTAATTATTACAATGTGGCACATGCAGCGGCTTCGCTCGCACCTGATACAAGGCTGTTTTTGTGTTTTGTGTGTACTAAGTCCGTATGTGTGTTCATTCAATTCTAGGGCTGGGAAAAAAAATGGATACACTGAAATATCGCGATATTTTCATATCATATCGATATGTAAAAGTGTGGCATCGATCTATTTTACTAATGAAATCTCACGAGATCTCGTTGTTCAGTCAAGAAATCACGCGGGTTTTCGTGAAATCTCGCGAAATTTCACCGTTATCTTAAAATAAATCAATATTGCATTTTTGAATCTCTATGTGAAATCTGCATATGAAAATATTGTATCCATTCATGACAATGTCGCCTCAGGGTGCTTAAATCAGATTGATAACAGCTAAGCTAAGGAAACCAACAGATTGGACCGAATCTTGACTTGACCCGGTCCAATCCCCCATTCTGAGCAAGCACGGAGTGGTGGCGACAGTGGGAAGGAAAAACCTCCGGCAGAACCCGGCTCAGGTAGGGCGGCCATCTGCCTCCACCGGCTGGGGTGGGGTGTTCATCATTGTCCTGATCGCGCCTTCATGGCTACAGGCGCATATACTCCCGAGAGTTTCTGCTCGACATCTGCAGAAACACGGAACTCCGGTGGATGCAGAAATGCTTTGGGACTATGGGCTCGGATACCTCCCAACTATAGGATAGCCGGCCGGTGCAGCTGGCTATCCGGCCATCACCCTGGCCTACGTACACTCACTGGACAACAAAGTGGACCACATCCGTCTACTCCGGACACACTGCAAGTCTGGGGGGGTGGGGGGCTGTGTCCTTGTGTTTGCGGAAACTTGGCACAACGACAGCATCCCAGATCATGCTATCCAGCTAACATGTTTCCGGGCAGACAGAGTGCTCGTCGCGAGGGGAAAGACTCGCGGCGAGGGACTGTGTTTACATCATCGATGCCTGGTGCCGCAACGTTGAGGTGGTTTACAGACACTGTTCACCACTGGGGGGGTTAAAGATCATCTTTCTACCTGCCCAGGGAATGTACTCCACCAGCACATCAGTGAGCAGTTAACAGCCCCCCTCCCCCAATGCCTTCCTCATCCTGGCTGGGGACTTCAACCATGCCAACCCCAAGAGTGTGTTTCCACAACTACATGGACATGTCAGCTTTCCTACAATGGGTGACAACATCCTGGACAAAATTTACATGACTCAGAAGGGAGCCTACAAAGCCCCCACCCCCGAAACACACTTTGGAGCCTCAGACCACTCCACTGTTATGCTAATCCCTGCATACAGACCACTGGTTGAGGTGACTAAACCAGCCAAGAAGGAGATCCGGGTGTGGCCAGAAGGTCATCAGAGGCTCTCCAGGACTGTTTCTCCACCACCGACTGGAGCATGTTCAGACACGCAGCCACGTACGACGACATCGTAGACCTCCAGGAGAACACCGAGACCGCCACGGCCTACGTGAGGAGGTGCATGGACGACATCGTAGACTTTGAGGAGTACACCAAGACTCTGCAGGACCGAACTGCAGGACGGTAGCTCTGCAGGACCAGACTGCAGGATTATAGCTCTGCAGGACCAGACTGCAGGACGGTAGCTCTGCAGGACCAGACTGCAGGATTGTAGCTCTGCAGGACCAGACTGCAGGATTGTAGCTCTGCAGGACCAGACTGCAGGACGGTAGCTCTGCAGGACCAGACTGCAGGATTGTAGCTCTGCAGGACCAGACTGCAGGATTGTAGCTCTGCAGGACCAGACTGCAGGACAGTAGCTCTGCAGGACCAGACTGCAGGACAGTAGCTCTGCAGGACCAGACTGCAGGACAGTAGCTCTGCAGGACCAGACTGCAGGACAGTAGCTCTGCAGGACCAGACTGCAGGACAGTAGCTCTGCAGGACCAGACTGCAGGACGGTAGCTCTGCAGGACCAGACTGCAGGACTGTAGCTCTGCAGGACCAGACTGCAGGATTGTAGCTCTGCAGGACCAGATTGCAGGTGCAGAACCGGACCTGGGCACCTCAGACTGCGATCTGGAGGAAACACTGTCAAGATGCTTTCCCTCTGAAATGGTCAGGTCCATACGGGGTTTTCATCACGCTTGGTTCACGTTGATGATGTCATCCGTGCAGCAGACACCAGGAAAGTAAACATGGAGAGCAAGTCAGGCCGTAGTCAAGCTGCTTTCTGGTTGCACCTCAGGATGCAACGATTACAGATAACATGATTAACCGTGATCAAATCCTCAACGATTATTAATACCATTTCAAATTCTAATTATTGATAAAACCATGATGATTCCTGAAAAAGTGCTCATCGCTGGAAAAGCAGCAGCAGTCCCAGTTTGCAATGTTTCATTTATGAAAGCCCGCCGTGTGGACAGTCCTAGAGATTTTTCCCCCTTTAAATAGGACAAAGTAGACATCTACAGGGGGTGGACAATGAAACTGAAACACTTGGTTTTAGACCACAATAATTTATTAGTATGGTCAGCTTCAGACTCCGGTTGGTGGCCGTAACTCTCCACTACAACCCCCGAACACGTCCGACACTTTCCTCAACAGCCACAGCATCTGTAGGTATTTTCTTCCTCTACTGTTCCTCTTTTTCTCTGTTTGTTTCATTGATCGTACGTCAGCCTTACAGCTCAACAGTGACCCCGGCCGCCGGTCTTGCTTCGTCCTCTATGTGAAGGGACAGACCCACAAGACCTCTGGAAACAAACCAAATTCCGTGCGTAACCGACGCAGGAGACGGATGAAAGTGTCCGTCTGCGCTTTGCCGGAGCATGAATGGGCCTTTAGTTTTACTGTGGTACAGCAACTGTTAGAAGAGAGGGGAAGGCTGGTAGGCCAGTGCAGGCCAAGCAGGGCTTGGAGGACTTTCAGGGATCTCACTGAGGTCAGGTGTAAAAGCTTTACAGGTCAGTCAGTCACTCATCAAAGCTCTGAAATTCCTTGGAATCAGGAAAGCGACCAGCAGGGAAGGCCTCGGTCTCCATGTAAACCATGCAGGTGATCTGTGCACCCTGCAGCGACTCAGACATAAACCGGGGCCTAAACACCCCGACTGGGCTGCCTCAGATACAGTTTCTGATGTTCTAAGACCCAAAACACCCAACAAACAACATCCACATCCCTTTCAAATGCCTCATTTTCTTTAAAAGGATTCAAATCATCACAAAATTCAAGAGTCTATGCAGTGGAATGGTAGATGGGTCATTATTTATAGAGCAGCAGAATGAAGTCAGAGTTCTCCCAGACATAAGCACCTCAGCAGCTCTGGTTTAATGTTCCAGCAGCAGAGGCACAGGAACCGTCCTTTCCTCCAGCGTGTACGAACCTGTTCATGTACAGCACCGCTTCCACGTGTCAACAACACCATCATCGTTCAGTCTGCTGATGCAAAACGTCGTTGGACAGAAGAGCGTTGCTGACCAAGTCTGGGATCTAAATTATTCCTCCATAAATCCCAGATAAGCACAGTTCCTGACGATGTAGCTGGGAACGCCTTCCAGCCTCTCTGAAGCTTATGCAACACTTCATAGGGTTCCACTTCCAACCAGACTCCCCATCATAACCCTGACATCGTAGCTCTGCTGTCTGCAGAGAAACTTCACTCATATGACTGAGGCTCAAAGGAAAGCTTGCTTCCACGGTCCTTAAACATCCTGGAACAACCAGAGCACCAGTGAAACCAGTGAAACCAGTGCAGCAGTGAACAGCTCACCCCAGGTGTGCATCGGTCCTCTGGTGTCCACCTGCAGCGTCGGCCTTCCTCCCCATGTCTCTGAGGGAACCGATCTCCAGGGCAAACGAGTCAATTAACTACAAAGACAGAAACAACAAGTCCGCTTCAGTCCAGGAGTCTGGTGTAGAAACGCTGCGCGATGATGATGATGATGATGATGATGATGAGACTCACCTTGAAGAAGCTGCCTCTCTCTGGCTGGACGGACGAACCTTTGACCCTGGTGCTCATGTCGTGTTTCTGGACTTGTCTCCGTCTGCTGGACGGTCTGAAGGAAACCAGAAACACGGAGGGAGAGATGTTTGACACCAGGGATGCACAGTCGGCCCCCCTATCGGTATCGGCCCCCCTATCGGTATCGGCCTTAAAACTGAGTATCGCAGATCGGCCACCCCACCAATATTTCACCGGTATCTAACCAATCAGGCCGCTGTTTCTTAAGTCTAAAAAAGACAAAAACTTCTTTTCTACACACTTGATTGATTTGTAGATTTATTTCAGACACTTGAAGAAAATTGACAATTTCAGAAAATAATTCAACAAAAAAACAAACAAGTACCACACAAAAAAAAGTGTTTGGTAAACAAGATTATTCCATATAATAAGCTTATCGTTATATGTACCCTCAGATACAAAATTGATTATTAATAAGTTCATTTATTCGTTAATGTAAATTGTCTGAAAAGGAGCATGAAGTAAAACTTATTTTTCATGCCCCTTCTCCCTGCAATTACACCCAAAACAAGCTACCTGTTTACTTCCATGTCATTGATCTAGATATACCATTCTAAATCCAAATGATACACATATATACATACACATACATACATACAGTATATACACACATATACAGGGGGTGGACAATGAAACTGAAACACTTGGTTTTAGACCACAATCATTTATTAGTATGGGGGGGGGGCCTCCTTTTGTGGCCAATACAGCGGCAATTCGTCTTGGAAATGACATCTCCAAGTCCTGAACAGGTCAGAGGGATTTTAAGCCGTACTTCTTGCAGGATAGTGGCCAGGTCACTACGTGATGCTGGTGGAGGAAAACGTTTCCTGACTCACTCGACAGGAAGGCTTCTTTTCTGGACGCTACCCACTCAGGACACTTGGATTACATTGGACGAGCAGTATGGAGGAATATTGACACGTTTTTGTGGACTTTTATGGACCTTTTTGGCTCGGACCCCGGTGAACTGCATTATATGAAAGTTGGGGAAACGAGAAGCCTTCCTGATCACCGGCTGCATTTGAGATATTAAAAAAGTGCTGCAGAGTCTTTCTCACCATGAGGGGGGTGGAAGATAAAGTTACATCATTCTGTGGGTGGAATATTCCTTTAACCCAATCTGCTACATATCGCAATTCTGTATGTAAAACGGTTTCTAGATCTGTTTGTGTGCATGCTGATGCAAATTTAGTTGAATCATCAGTGTACATAACAATATTAGCCTTATCTGAAATACACAGTAAATCTTTAGTAAAAATGTTGAATAATAACGGTCCACTCGAGAAACTGCCATTAAAAAACAGTCTGTTCTGTTTGACAGGCAACTGGACATCCATGTGAGTGCTGACTGCTCAAAACCATAAGATCGTTTTATAAATAGGTGACGTATATAATTACTTAGATTAGGAATATTTTCTCTTAGTTTGTCTGATTTGTTTAAAAATTAATCATTACGATAATTTGCAATATTAGTGGGCTTAGTTAGATATTCATCACCTATGTCCAGGAAAGATGGAATTGTTACTATCTTACAGTAAAGTTGTTACTAACTCACAGTAAAGTTGGTACTAACTCACAGTAAAGTTGGTACTAACTCACAGTAAAGTTGGTACTAACTCAGAAAAGTTGTTACTAGCTCAAATTAAAGTTGGTACTAACTCAGTAAAGTTGTTACTAACTCACAGTAAAGTTGGTACTAACTCAGAAAAGTTGTTACTAACTCAAATTAAAGTTGGTACTAACTCAGTAAAGTTGTTACTAACTCACAGTAAAGTTGGTACTAACTCAGAAAAGTTGTTACCAACTCACAGTAAAATTAGTACTAACTCAGTAAAGTTGGAACTATCTCAGTAAAGTTGTTACTAACTCAAATTAAAGTTGGTACTAACTCAGTAAAGTTGTTACTAACTCACAGTAAAGTTGGTACTAACTCAAATTAAAGTTGGTACTAACTCAGTCAAGTTGTTACTAACTCACAGTAAAGTTGTTACTATGTCACAGTAAAGTTGGTACTAACTCAGTAAAGTTGTTACTAGCTCAAATTAAAGTTGGTACTAAGTCAGTAAAGCTGTTACTAACTCACAGTAAAGTTGGTACTAACTCAGAAAAGTTGGTACTAACTCACAGTAAAGTTGGTACTAACTCAGTAAAGTTGTTACTTACTCACAGTAAAGTTGGTACTAACTCAGAAAAGTTGTTACCAACTCACGGTAAAGTTGTTACTAACTCACAGTAAAGTTGGTACTATCTCAGTAAAGTTGTTACTAACTCAAATTAAAGTTGGTACTAACTCAGTCAAGTTGTTACTAACTCACAGTAAAGTTGTTACTATGTCACAGTAAAGTTGGTACTAACTCAGTAAAGTTGGTACTAACTCAGTAAAGTTGGTACTACCTCACAGTAAAGTTGGTACTAACTCAGTAAAGTTGGTACTACCTCACAGTAAAGTTGGTACTATCTCACAGTAAAGTTGGTACTATCTCACAGTAAAGTTGGTACTAACTCAGTAAAGTTGGTACCATCTCACAGTAAAGTTGGTACTAACTCAGTGAATTTGTTACTAACTCACAGTAAAGTTGGTACAATCTCACAGTAAAGTTGGTACTAACTCAGTAAAGTTGGTACTATCTCACAGTAAAGTTGGTACTAACTCAGTAAAGTTGGTACTAACTCACAGTAAAGTTGGTACTAACTCAGTACAGTTGGTACTAACTCAGTCAAGTTGGTACTATCTCACAGTAAAGTTGGCACTAACTCAGTAAAGTTGGTACTACCTCACAGTAAAGTTGTTACTAACTCAGTAAAGTTGGTACTAACTCAGTAAAGTTGGTACTATCTCACAGTAAAGTTGGTACTATCTCACAGTAAAGTTGGTACTAACTCAGTAAAGTTGGTACTATGTCACAGTAAAGTTGGTACTAACTCAGTGAATTTGTTACTAACTCACAGTAAAGTTGGTACTATCTCACAGTAAAGTTGGTACTAACTCAGTAAAGTTAGTACTATCTCACAGTAAAGTTGGTACTAACTCAGTAAAGTTGTTACTAACTCACAGTAAAGTTGGTACTATCTCACAGTAAAGTTGGTACTAACTCAGTAAAGTTGGTACTATCTCACAGTAAAGTTGGTACTAACTCTGTAAAGTTGGTACTATCTCACAGTAAAGTTGGTACTAACTCAGTCAAGTTGTTTCTAACTCACAGTAAAGTTGGTACTATCTCACAGTAAAGTTGGTACAAACTCAGTCAAGTTGGTACTATCTCACAGTAAAGTTGGTACTAACTCAGTCAAGTTGTTACTAACTTACAGTAAAGTTGGTAATATGTCACAGTAAAGTTGGTACAAACTCAGTAAAGTTGGTACTACCTCACAGTAAAGTTGTTACTAACTCAGTAAAGTTGTTACTAACTCAGTAAAGTTGGTACTATCTCACAGTAAAGTTGGTACTATCTCACAGTAAAGTTGGTACTAACTCAGTAAAGTTGGTACTATCTCACAGTAAAGTTGGTACTAACTCAGTGAATTTGTTACTAACTCACAGTAAAGTTGGTACTATCTCACAGTAAAGTTGGTACTAACTCAGTAAAGTTGGTACTATCTCACAGTAAAGTTGGTACTAACTCAGTAAAGTTGTTACTAACTCACAGTAAAGTTGGTACTATCTCACAGTAAAGTTGGTACTAACACAGTAAAGTTGGTACTATCTCACAGTAAAGTTGGTACTAACTCAGTGAATTTGTTACTAACTCACAGTAAAGTTGGTACTATCTCACAGTAAAGTTGGTACTAACTCAGTAAAGTTGGTACTATCTCACAGTAAAGTTGGTACTAACTCAGTAAAGTTGGTACTAACTCACAGTAAAGTTGGTACTAACTCAGTACAGTTGGTACTAACTCAGTCAAGTTGGTACTATGTCACAGTAAAGTTGGTACTAACTCAGTAAAGTTGGTACTACCTCACAGTAAAGTTGTTACTAACTCAGTAAAGTTGGTACTAACTCAGTAAAGTTGGTACTATCTCACAGTAAAGTTGGTACTAACTCAGTAAAGTTGGTACTAACTCACAGTAAAGTTGGTACTATCTCACAGTAAAGTTGGTACTAACTCAGTAAAGTTGGTACTATCTCACAGTAAAGTTGGTACTAACTCAGTAAAGTTGGTACTATCTCACAGTAAAGTTGGTACTAACTCAGTCAAGTTGGTACTATCTCACAGTAAAGTTGGTACTAACTCAGTCAAGTTGTTACTAACTCACAGTAAAGTTGGTACTATCTCACAGTAAAGTTGGTACTAACTCAGTAAAGTTAGTACTATCTCACAGTAAAGTTGGTACTAACTCAGTTTAAAGTTGGTACTATCTCACAGTAAAGTTGGTACTAACTCAGTAAAGTTGGTACTATGTCACAGTAAAGTTGGTACTAACTCAGTAAAGTTGGTACTATCTCACAGTAAAGTTGGTACTAACTCAGTCAAGTTGGTACTATCTCACAGTAAAGTTGGTACTAACTCAGTCAAGTTGTTACTAACTCACAGTAAAGTTGGTACTATCTCACAGTAAAGTTGGTACTAACTCAGTGAATTTGTTACTAACTCACAGTAAAGTTGGTACTATCTCACAGTAAAGTTGGTACTAACTCAGTAAAGTTAGTACTATCTCACAGTAAAGTTGGTACTAACTCAGTAAAGTTGGTACTATCTCACAGTAAAGTTGGTACTAACTCAGTAAAGTTGTTACTAACTCACAGTAAAGTTGGTACTATCTCACAGTAAAGTTGGTACTAACTCAGTAAAGTTGTTACTAACTCACAGTAAAGTTGGTACTATCTCACAGTAAAGTTGGTACTAACTCAGTAAAGTTGGTACTATCTCACAGTAAAGTTGGTACTAACTCAGTAAAGTTAGTGCTATCTCACAGTAAAGTTGGTACTAACTCAGTAAAGTTGGTACTAACTCAGTAAAGTTGTTACTAACTCACAGTAAAGTTGGTACTATCTCACAGTAAAGTTGGTACTAACTCAGTAAAGTTGGTACTAACTTGCCGTGACGTCACATTCGCTGTTGAGTCGCGTGCGCTGACCTGAACGATGTGGACCCTAGCAGGTTGTGAAAAGCTGCGCGAGCCGTCCGGGTGGGTTTCTCTCACACACGCGGACTTTTTACCGACTTGTCCGCCAAAAACAAGCTACCTGTGAGTCTGGAAGCCCGGGAAAGAAACAAACAAGTAAACAACATCAACACAAAGACGAAGCCTGACGTCACTCACCACAGAGCAGAGTTATTCCAGACCAGAACCCTCCTGGACTTCACCGGGATGGGGAATCCATGCTCGGACTTTTCCTCTCTGCTTGCGTCACCGACGCGGCGTTACTCCCGTCTCCAGGGAACGACGTGGGAACCAGGACCAGGTCTCCACCGGCTCCGTCCTGGATCCTGGACTCTGAGGAGCTAACGGGGACCAGGTCTCCACCGGCTCGGTCCTGGATCCTGGACTGTGAGGAGCTAACGGGGACCAGGTCTCCACCGGCTCGGTCCTGGATCCTGGACTCTGGAGCTAACCGGAAACGTCGCCGCGTTTCTGTCAAGTTTCCCGACATGGCAGCAACCATCAACTTCCTTCTCTTCTCCAAATTAACTACTTGGCAACTGCTGACGACGCCCACGCGGGGAAAGCAGTCCTCGGAGAATCTGCCTCAGACATGCCTGGTTTCTCTTCAGTGAATGTGTTTTAATCCATTTGTTTATTTGAAAACATTTCCAGAATCTGCAGAATCAGCACATTTTCTCCAAACTCCAACCACAAAACAAAGAGTTAAAAATAAAGGCAGCAGACACGCACTTTCTCCTCATTCATGATTCCATCCTCCACAACCAAGACCACTGCACGGCAGGGTTCTGGTGCACCACACAGGCACAGATGGGGGGTCAGACCTCTGTAGGAAACTCCCCAGAACTGGTCATTACCAATTAATCTCATCTAAAATCAGACTTGCTTCAGAAAAGTTCAGAATTGATGAAATAATTAACAAAGAGGTAAAGTTCATTTAAAGTCCAGATTTTCATCAGATTTCATAGAAAAAGCTAAAAGGTTTACGATTTTGGGCACTTTTCCCCGGGGTGGCCAAGGTATATACATCTATATACACATGTATACTGTATATATATGTGTGTGTATGTATATATATATATATATATATATATATATATATATATATATATATATATATATATATATATATATATATATATATATATATATATATATATATATATATATATATATATATATATACATACATATATATATATATATATATTAGGGCTGTCAAAAAATTTATCCTGATTAATTACCACTTTTAGAACACATTTAGGGTTAAAGGTGTCTCAGCAGGAGTTCTGCATTTATCTTTAGTAGACGACTGAAACTGTGTCCTTACACGTCTCCATAAAGTCCTTCAGTTTAGTCCAGACTGTTGCTGATACGTCCTCACACGCTGACTTCACAACTGTCTTCATGTGAAGATTAACTTCAGGTCTGAGTCCTGGACTACACTCAGATTTCTAGCTTGGTTTTAGCCTTTAAATTGTCAAACAAAAGTTAATGTATTTTCTGCATATAGCAGTACTAATAAAAAAAACATGTCTTGTTTGACAATAGGATTAATTTAGGATTGGCCTTCCTGTGTGGAGTTTGCATGTTCTCCCCGTGTATGCGTGGGTTCTCTCCGGGCACTCCGGCTTCCTCCCACCATCCAAAGACATGCATGTTTGGTTAATTGATCACTCTAAATTGCCCCTAGTAATGACTGTGAGCGTGAATGTCTGTCTGTCTCTTTGTGTTGGTCCTGCGACAGACTGGCGACCTGTCCAGGCGTACCCTGCCTCTCGCCTGATAACAGCTGGGATAGGCTCCAGCAACCCCCGCGACCCTGAACTGGATAAGTGGTACAGAAAATGAATGAATGAATGTATATATATATATATATATATATATATATATATATATATATATATATATGTATGTATGTATGTATACAGATTGAAGCTGTATGGGGTATCTCATGTGTAAAATGAGAAGGGACGGTAGTTTGAAACCCTGTGAAGCAGCAGCTTTCTTTCCCCAATCGCAATATCTCAGCGAGAAAAGCTTAAAAGTGGTATTTTCAACTTCAGATTCTCCGATCTTCTACATTCCAACTGTCTGGTCTTGCTGGTTTCTAAAATGAGGAAAATTGGCTTGGAAGCAGCTTGGGGGGGGTCTCTGTAACTGATTGAGTGCCTCACAGTTTTCGGGTTAACGTATGAGGGTGGCCAGTGATTGGCCTGTTCCAGTTCCCCCCAGACATCCCTGCACGGTTCTAGCCCCCCCCCAAACATCCCTGCAGCTGTTCCAGTTCCCCCCAGACATCCCTGCATGGTTCTAGCTCCCCCCCAAACATCCCTGCAGCTGTTCCAGTCCCCCCACACATCCCTACATCAGTTCCAGTTCCCCCCCCCAAACATCCCTGCAGCTGTTCCACTTCCCCCCAGACATCCCTGCACGGTTCTAGCTCCCCCCAGATATTCCTGCAGCTGTTCCAGTTCCCCCCAGACATCCCTGCATGGTTCTAGCTCCCCCCAAACATCCCTGCAGCTGTTCCAGCTTCCCCAGACATCCCTGCACTGTTCTAGCTCCCCCCCAGACATCCCTGCAGCTGTTCCAGTTCCCCCCAGACATCCCTGCACAGTTCTAGCTCCCCCCAAACATCCCTGCAGCTGTTCCAGTTCCCCCCAGACATCCCTGCACAGTTCTAGCTCCCCCCCCCCAAACATCCCTGCAGCTGTTCCAGTTCCCCCCAGACATCCCTGCACGGTTCTACTCCCCCCCAGATATTCCTGCAGCTGTTCCAGCTTCCCCCCAGACATCCCTGCATGGTTCTAGCTCCCCCCAGACATTCCTGCACGGTTCCAGCTCCCCCAGACATCCCTGCATGGTTCTAGCTCCCCCAGATATTCCTGCAGCTGTTCCAGCTCCCCCCAGACATCCCTGCATGGTTCTAGCTTCCCCCCAGATCCCTCACTTCCTACCCCCCAAACATCCCTGCAGCTGTTCCAGCTCCCCCCAGACATTCCTGCAGCTGTTCCAGCTCCCCCCAGACATCATTCCTGCAGCGGTTCCCTCAGCTTTCCTTCCCCCCAGACATCCCTGCATGGTTCTAGCTCCCCCCAGATATTCCTGCAGCTGTTCCAGCTCCCCCCAGACATCCCTGCATGGTTCTAGCTCCCCCCAGATATTCCTGCAGCTGTTCCAGCTCCCCCCAGACATCCCTGCATGGTTCTAGCTCCCCCAAACATCCCTGCAGCTGTTCCAGTTCCCCCCAGACATCCCTGCATGGTTCTAGCTCCCCCCAAACATCCCTGCAGCTGTTCCAGTTCCCCCCAGACATCCCTGCATGGTTCTAGCTCCCCCCAGATATTCCTGCAGCTGTTCCAGTTCCCCCCAGACATCCCTGCAAGGTTCTAGCTCCCCCCCAAACATCCCTGCAGCTGTTCCAGCTTCCCCCCAGACATCCCTGCATGTTCTAGCCCTCCCCCTCCATGCAGCTGTTCCATCCCCCCAGACATCCCTGCACAGTTCTAGCTCCCCCCCCCCAAACATCCCTGCAGCTGTTCCAGTTCCCCCCAGACATCCCTGCACGGTTCTAGCTTCCCCCCAAACATCCCTGCAGCTGTTCCAGCTTCCCCCAGACATTCCTGCAGCTGTTCCAGCTTCCCCCCAGACATCCCTGCACAGTTCTAGCTCCCCCCCCAGACATCCCTGCACAGTTCTAGCCCCCCCCCCCCCCAAACATCCCTGCAGCTGTTCCAGCTTCCCCCAGACATCCCTGCATGGTTCTAGCTCCCCCCAGATATTCCTGCAGCTGTTCCAGCTCCCCCAGACATCCCTGCATGGTTCTAGCTCCCCCCAGATATTCCTGCAGCTGTTCCAGCTCCCCCCAGACATCCCTGCATGGTTCTAGCTCCCCCCCAGATATTCCTGCAGCTGTTCCAGCTCCCCCCAGACATCCCTGCATGGTTCTAGCTCCCCCCCAAACATTCCCTGCAGCTGTTCCAGCTTCCCCCCAGACATCCCTGCATGGTTCTAGCTCCCCCCAGATATTCCTGCAGCGGTTCCAGCTCCCCCCAGACATCCCTGCATGGTTCTAGCTCCCCCCCCCCCCCCCCCCCAAACATCCCTGCAGCTGTTCCAGTTCCCCCCAGACATCCCTGCATGGTTCTAGCTCCCCCCAGATATTCCTGCAGCTGTTCCAGCTTCCCCCCAGACATCCCTGCACTGGTTCTAGTCCCCCCAGATATTCCTGCAGCTGTTCCAGCCTCCCCCCAGATATTCCTGCAGCTGTTCCACCACCCCCCAGATATTCCTGCAGCTGTTCCAGCTTCCCCCCAGCCATCCTTGCAGTGGTTCCAGCTCCCCAGAGTGATCCCTGCATCGGTTTCAGGACCCCGTTTCAAATGTTATCACTTTTTTAAAAGGTGCCATGACATCAAATTCCCCTTTTCTGGGGGTTTTGGGGGTCGAATCTGATCTGTTGTGCTCTGATGAGGTCATGTGAATGTCCAGAGTGAGAATCAAAGTTCCTGTTTCTGGTCTGTCAGCTTGTCAGTCCACTTTCTTACTTCTTTATCTCTAGTTCACACACGAGCCACACACGAGTTGAATCAGACAGCAGCTTATCATTCTACTCTATCATTCTACGTAGTTCTATCATTCTACGTAGTTCCATCATTCTACGTAGTTCCATCATTCTACGTAGTTCTATCATTCTACGTAGTTCCATCATTCTACGTAGTTCCATCATTCTACGTAGTTCTATCATTCTACGTAGTTCTATCATTCTACGTAGTTTTAGCATTCTACGTAGTTTTATCATTCTACGTAGTTCCATCATTCTACTAGTTCTGTCATTCTACGTAGTTCCGTCATTCTACGTAGTTCCATCATTCTACGTAGTTTTATCATTCTACGTAGTTCTATCATTCTGAGTAGTTCTATCATTCTACGTAGTTCTATCATTCTACGTAGTTCTATCATTCTATGTAGTTCTATCATTCTACGTAGTTCCGGCATTCTACGTAGTTCCATCATTCTATGTAGTTCTTCCATTCTAAGTAATTTAATTGCTCCAATAAGAGCACACTATCAAGTGAACAGCGCCCCCCCCCCCCCCCCCCCCCCTCCTCTCTCCTAACGGTCTATGCACCGTCCGCTCCCCCCTCCCCTCCCTGTCTGATTCAGCTTTGTGTATGGAGCTAGTAGTAACTTCTGTGCAGTCAGGTCTGGATTTTCAAACAAATGGATTTAAAAGAAAACTTCTGCAGCAGCACTGAGGGAGGGGGCCACAACCTTGTCATTACCTGTAAGTTTATTTATTTTTCTAAATGCTGTCTTGTCTGATAAACGTAGCTCACACTGTCTGAAGTGCCCATGTTGCTAACAGCTAGCCTTTAGCAGCTAGCCTCCGACCGCAGCTTGACCTAGATTCTCCAAATAAGGTCATAGCCAAATAAGGTGTAGCCAATCAAAATGAAGTCAACATGGTCTCCGGGTAAAGCTCCATATCATCACCGGACCCAACTGTATTACTGAGGAAGTGAGGTCTGGCGTTTCAAAACAATACTCCGCTGTAAAAAATGCTGTTTTTTTCTTTGGAGTATTTATGCAGTAATGCCAACAACATGAACTAGTTTTTACTGCTATGTCATCACTCCTTTAAATCCTTAAATGGTCTCATGGTCTTGCTCCCCCCTTCCTGTCTGAGATGCTGCATCTGCAGGAAAGTGTTTGAGCTGGATGATGAAGTCCTTGTCCATCATCTAACGGTAGATTCGGATCTTCAGTCTAAAAGTCGTGAAAAACCTTGCAAACAAATTGAAATGTAATCTGATAAACTCCAGAAACATCAGGAATTCACTAACTATAGAAGCCTCACATACTCAGCACTGATTATTCCTCATCTTCTGTGCTGCATGTTTCGTTGTCTCAGGCCTGCAAAACATCCCTGAACCAACTTGAGCCGCTCTATCAGAGTTCTATAAAACGATCTGATCAGAAACCTCGCTGGTGTCATCATTCTCATATACTGACCACGTCTGTGAAGCTTTGAAAGCCTTACTAAGTACAATCAGCTTTCTACATTGTTCAAGATAATTCATGACATTGCTGCTCCACCACTGAGGAAAGAAACCGACGTACACGGTCGGACCCCGGAGCAGATTGCTTTGCTCAGGCTGTTAAACCTCCTTTGATCCGTCATCTTCCTGTTCCAGAGCCAGAGGCCTTTGGACTCTTCCACGTGTTATCTTATGTACGAACTACAGGGGGTGGACAATGAAACTGAAACACCTGTCATTTTAGTGTGGGAGGTTTCATGGCTAAATTGGACCAGCCTGGTGGCAAATATTCATTAATTGCACATTGCACCAGTAAGAGCAGAGTGTGAAGTTCAATTAGCAGGTAAAAAGCACAGTTTTGCTCAAAACATTGCAATGCATACAACATTATGGGTGACATATCAGAGTTCAAAAGAGGACAAATTGTTGGTGCACGTCTTGCTGGCGCATCTGTGACCAAGACAAGTCTTTGTGATGTATCAAGAGCCACAGTATCCAGGGTAATGTCAGCATACCACCAAGAAGGACGAACCACATCCAACAGGATTAACCGTGGACGCAAGAGGAAGCTGTCTGAACGGGATGTTCGGGTTCTAACCCGGATTGTATCCAAAAAACGTAAAACCACAGCGGCCCAAATCCCGGCAGAATTAAATGTGCACCTTAGCTCTCCTGTTTCCACCTGAACTGTCTGTCGGGAGCTCCACAGGGTGAATATACACGGTCGGGCTGCTATAGCCAAACCTTTGGTCACTCATGCCAATGCCAAACGTCGCTTTCAATGGTGCAAGGAGCGCAAATCTTGGGCTGTGGACAATGTGAAACATGTATTGTTCTCTGATGAGTCCACCTTTACTGTTTTCCCCACATCCGGAAGAGTCACAGTGTGGAGAAGCCCCAAAGAAGCGTACCACCCAGATTGTTGCATGGCCAGAGTGAAGCATGGGGGTGGATCAGTGATGGTTTGGGCGGCCATATCATGGCATTCACTTGGCCCAATACTTGTGCTAGATGGGCGTGTCACTGCCAAGGACTACCGAACCATTCTGGAGGACCATGTGCATCCAAAGGTTCA
>JALJCO010010817.1:0-130000 GCA_023101725.1 Atherinomorus stipes | reverse complement strand
CGTTGATGATGGAACAGTCCGTCTGCTGTGCCGTTGATGATGGAACAGTCTGTCTGCTGTGCCGTTCATGATGGAACAGTCTGTCTGCTGTGCCGTTGATGATGGAACAGTCCGTCTGCTGTGCCGTTCATGATGGAACAGTCTGTCTGCTGTGCCGTTCATGATGGAACAGTCTGTCTGCTGTGCCGTTCATGATGGAACAGTCTGTCTGCTGTGCCGTTCATGATGGAACAGTCTGTCTGCTGTGCCGTTCATGATGGAACAGTCTGTCTGCTGTGCCGTTGATGATGGAAGTCTGTCTGCTGTGCCGTTCATGATGGAACAGTCTGTCTGCTGTGCTGTTCATGATGGAACAGTCTGTCTGCTGTGCCGTTGATGATGGAAGTCTGTCTGCTGTGCCGTTCATGATGGAACAGTCTGTCTGCTGTGCCGTTGATGACGGAACAGTCTGTCTGCTGTGCCGTTGATGATGGAACAGTCTGTCTGCTGTGCCGTTGATGATGGAACAGTCTGTCTGCTGTGCCGTTCATGATGGAACAGTCTGTCTGCTGTGCCGTTGATGATGGAACAGTCTGTCTGCTGTGCCGTTGATGATGGAACAGTCTGTCTGCTGTGCCGTTCATGATGGAACAGTCTGTCTGCTGTGCCGTTCATGATGGAACAGTCTGTCTGCTGTGCCGTTGATGATGGAACAGTCTGTCTGCTGTGCCGTTCATGATGGAACAGTCTGTCTGCTGTGCCGTTCATGATGGAAGTCTGTCTGCTGTGCCGTTGATGATGGAACAGTCTGTCTGCTGTGCCGTTCATGATGGAACAGTCTGTCTGCTGTGCCGTTGATGATGGAACAGTCTGTCTGCTGTGCCGTTGATGATGGAACAGTCTGTCTGCTGTGCCGTTCATGATGGAACAGTCTGTCTGCTGTGCCGTTCATGACGGAACAGTCTGTCTGCTGTGCCGTTCATGACGGAAGTCTGTCTGCTGTGCCGTTGATGATGGAACAGTCTGTCTGCTGTGCCGTTCATGATGGAACAGTCTGTCTGCTGTGCCGTTGATGATGGAACAGTCTGTCTGCTGTGCCGTTCATGATGGAAGTCTGTCTGCTGTGCCGTTGATGATGGAACAGTCTGTCTGCTGTGCCGTTCATGATGGAACAGTCTGTCTGCTGTGCCGTTGATGATGGAACAGTCTGTCTGCTGTGCCGTTGATGATGGAACAGTCTGTCTGCTGTGCCGTTGATGATGGAACAGTCTGTCTGCTGTGCCGTTGATGATGGAACAGTCTGTCTGCTGTGCCGTTGATGATGGAACAGTCTGTCTGCTGTGCCGTTCATGATGGAACAGTCTGTCTGCTGTGCCGTTCATGATGGAACAGTCTGTCTGCTGTGCCGTTCATGATGGAACAGTCTGTCTGCTGTGCCGTTCATGATGGAACAGTCTGTCTGCTGTGCCGTTGATGATGGAAGTCTGTCTGCTGTGCCGTTCATGATGGAACAGTCTGTCTGCTGTGCCGTTGATGATGGAACAGTCTGTCTGCTGTGCCGTTGATGATGGAACAGTCTGTCTGCTGTGCCGTTCATGATGGAACAGTCTGTCTGCTGTGCCGTTCATGATGGAACAGTCTGTCTGCTGTGCCGTTCATGATGGAACAGTCTGTCTGCTGTGCCGTTCATGATGGAAGTCTGTCTGAGGTAAAAAACCAACACTGATTTCATCACCAAAAGACAAACAGTGTTCAGAGGTCAGCTGCTGCAGAAGCAGCCCCCAGAACACAGGTTCAGACCCCCCTGCTGGAGACACACACACCAGCAGCAATAATGATAGGCCTAACAACAACAACAACAACAATAACAACAACAATAATGATAATGATGATGATGATGATGATAACAACAACAATAATGATAATGATGATGATGATAACAACAACAACAACAACAATAATAATAATATTTCAGTCAGTCTCTTCTCGCACAGTGCCCCCCCTCCTCCCCCTCCTCCGCCACCTTGGTTCAGTCCATCACAACCAAGATGGCCGCCTGAGTTGTGACGCTGAAGTTGACTTTTCTCTCTGGTCGCCATCAGCTCCTCTGCGGCGGGATCGCTGCCTCCGGAGCACGAACACGGTGAGTCCCGCGTGGCAGGCAGGTGTGCTGGCAGGCAGGTGTGTCGTGCATCGGAGATGGAGCCGCGTCCCTGAGCGCAGCCTGAGCGGCTGCCGTAGCCTCGCGGCTAACTCCGCTTCCAGGTCTCCTGGTCTCCAGACCCGCTCTGTCCGGGAACCGCTGCTGCAGGCCGGGCTGGCGTCTGCGTGTGGCCGCTGCAGGAGGGGGGGGAGGCGGGGAGAAGCCTCAGGTGTGAGGAGGTCCGTGGAAGGAGGCGCGAGGAGCTGGCGTTAGCTCCACATGCTAACGTTAGCCGCTAGCGTTTACCTGGGATGCAGGGTCCGAGGCGCGCGCCGCGATCCTCACCAGATCCATCAGCACCTCCGCGTGCGTGCGTGCGCGTGTTTGTGTGAGTGTTGGCCAGCTCAGGGGTCTGTTTGCTTGCAGCTCGCGCAGGACCGTTAATGTCGTCAGAGTTTATTTACATGTTGGTCCTGGACCCGAACAGCTTCCGTCCTACCGGGACCCAGAAGTTCTGTCAGGTTGGATGGTGAACGGTGATGTTCAGTCATTTTCAGGTCTTTCAGAGATGCTCAGTTGGGTTTAAGTCAGGGTTCTGGCTGGGCCAGTCCAGAATGGTCCAGAGTTGTTCTGATCCACTCCTTTGTTATTTCAGCTGTGTGTGAGGGTCATTGTCTTGTTGGAAGGTGAACCTTCGGTCCAGTCTGAGCTCCTGAACTCTGGAAGAGCTTTTCTTCCAGGATCTCTGTACTTGGCCGCATTCATCTTTCCTTCAACTGCAACCAGTCGTCCTGTCCCTGCAGCTGAAAAACACCCCCATAGCATGATGCTGCCACCACCGTGCTTCACTGTTGGGATGGTATTGGGCAGGTGATGAGCAGTGCCTGGTTTTCTCCACACATACCGCTTAGAATGAACTCCAAAAAGTTCAATCTTGGTCTCATCAGACCAGAGAATCTTATTCAGGGTTCCCACACGTCCTGGGAAACCTGGAAAATGATTGGACATCTTTCCAATCATGGAAAACACATGGAAAATGAGAAAAAGAGTAAAATTGTCCTGAAAAAGCTTGCGTTGTCCTGGAAAATTGTTCTTCTTCACGCCGCCTCGTCGCCGTTTCGTCCCCATTTTGTCGCAGCTTCATCGCTGTTTCGTCACTAATACGTAACTGTTTCGTCGCCGTTTTGTTGCAGCTTTGTCGCCGTTATGTTACCGTTTCGTCGCCGCTTCGTCTCCCACCATTGCTCAGTTTGGCTGGACGGCCGGGTCTAGGAAGAGTTCTGCTCGTCCCAAACTTCTTCCATGTAAGGACTATGGAGGCCACCGTGCTCTTAGGAACCTTTAGTGCTGCAGAAACTCTTTTGTAACCTTGTCCAGATCTGTGTCTCGCCACAATTCTGTCTCTGAGCTCCTTGGACAGTTCCTTCCACCTCATGATCCTCATTTGCTCTGACATGCACTGTGAGCTGGAAGCTCTTATATAGACAGGTGTGTGTCTTTCCTAATCACGTCCAATCAGTTTCATTAAACACAGCTGGACTCCAATGAAGGAGGAGAACCATCTCAAGGAGGATCAGAAGGAACGGACAATCTGTGAGTTAAATACGAGTGCCACTGCAAAGGATCTGAATACTTATGACCATGAAATATTTCAGTTTTTCTTTTTTTAATAAATTTGCAAAAATTTCTATATTTCATTTTTTTCTGTCAAGATGGAGCTGAATGACATTAATGAGAAATAAAATGAACTTTTGATTTTAGCAAATGGCTGCAATAAAACAAAGAGTGAAAACTTTAAAGGAACATTCCACCCACAGAATGATGTAACTTTATCTTCCACTTCCCCTCATGGTGAGAAAGACTCTGTAGCACTTTTTAATATCTCAAATGCAGCCGGCGATCAGGAAGGCTTCTCGTTTCCCCCCAATAGAGTTCACCAGGGTCCGAGCCAAAAGGTCCATAAAAGTCCACAAAATATTCCTCCATACTGCTCGTCCCATGTAATCCAAGTGTCCTGAGTGGGTAGCGTCCAGAATTTACAGGAAACCACATAATTTAGTAGATTTTTAGAGACTAAACAGTACTACATCTCCTGCGAGCACGCCGATGCGCGTTCATGAAACTACGGAAGCCTCGGTGTTCAGAGCCTACTCTGCCAATAATACAAGCATAGAAGAAGAAATTCACTGCTTACATTGTGCTAAGAGCGACAGAGCTCCATACAAACCGGGACAAACACAGGAGGGGTCTGATATTGATCTAAAAGAAAGAAAGAAAAAGAAAAGAGAACGTGCGATCTCGTCTGCTGTGGCTTCCGTAGTTTCGTGAACGTGCATCGGCGTGCTTGCTAGCCATGCGATGTAGTCTTGTTTAGACTCTAAAAATATACTAAATAGCGTAGTTTCAAGTAAAGTAGTTTCAAGAGTTTATCTCTGGAAGAATGATCAGGATGAAGGATCGGAATGTGCCGCTAAGTGGCTGCAGTTTGTAACGGCTCTCTCTTAGCTTTTGAGTTTTTCATTTCAAATTTGTCTGTACACGGCTTCAAGACGGTCCATGCAGAAATAAACAGCTCAGCGGGAAGCTAAAGGGAGGCGGAATTGCAGTGCTGGTCAATCAGCGCTGGTGCCATCCAGGACACGTCACTGTCAAGGAGAAGATCTGCACATGACTTCGAACTGTTAGCTGTGAGTTTCCTTCCATACTATTTACCCAGAGAGTTTGCCTGTTATTCTGGTAGCGGTTTATATAATACCAGTTACCGCACCAGAGACAGCCTGTGATGTCATCAGCTCCGTTGTATCTAAACTACAAACACAGCATCCAGGGGAGATTGCCGTGCTGAGCTGCGTCGGCAGAAGTTCATCATTTTCAGTGTAACAGGAGGGACAGCTTTACCAGGGAGCAGTGGATTATATTTATCAGTGAGGATGTGCAGTCGGTAAGTGTTGCTGCTGTGTAACTTATTATCTTTTGTGTCAGAGACCAGTAAACGGTGGTAGACGAGTGGACAAGCTGCTAATGTAGCTACAGAAGCTAACAGTGTTTGGTTAGCTTCACGTCAGACGTCCGCTCCTTATATCCATCAGAGTCCAGCCCTTTTACTCCGGATCCTCTCCATCAGCCGCACCGTTACGTTTTTATCACGTTTTTCTCTGCTGGGACATCATTTCCTTCACCTGCTCTGTCCTGATAAAACTTTGTTTTGGCTTTGACGTTTGCCTCGTGAGACAGGTCTGATTCTTGTGCGTATTCTTGCAACAAACAAAAGTTGGGGATAAAAAGAGGTTAAAATGAGCTCATTAAAATTTTCGTCCCACCCAACTATGATTAAAAGTTCATTTGAAGATCATTTGAGAAGGATTGTGTCTGTAAAACAGCAGGTTATGACACCTTCAAAAGGGACTTGGCAGGAATTTAAAAAACAAACAAACATGAATGTCCCTTTTTTCATACTAATGGGTGATGAAGCGCTAAATACCAAAAAGAACATTTCCACCACGTTTCTCTCCGTTACCTTGAACAGGCTGTGTGCTGCATAAAGCTGCAATTCGGTGTCTGAATTTCCCGCGCTGCCCTGCAGACGTGACGTCACATGATGCTGCATCCGCAGTTTGGATGCAGGAAAAAGACGGTCACGTTAAATTCAAACACTGTAAGCGATAGTTCTGGATTCGTCTGCCATCAGAAAACGATCCAGATCAACTGAAAGACACTAAAATGTGGAACTACGAAGAAAAAGGTGAGTAAACAACATTATAGCTTCAGTTTGTGCTCCCGTGACGGCTTGGTGGGGGCTGCAGGTACCTGAAGCGCCAGTCGCAGCAGTTGCAGCAGTCAGCAGTCGCGAGTTTCGTTTCTTAATCTTGCCTCAAGTTCCTTTAAGAATGCATACAGCTCCTCTGCCCTGCCTCCTTTAGGAAGATCAGATCATAATCTGGTTCTTCTCACTTCCACCTACAAGCCCATCGTTCAGCAGCAACCAGTCATTAGGAGGATGATTAAAACCTGGTCTACTGAGGCTGAAGATGCTCTGAGAGGGTGCTTTGAGGCCACAGACTGGAATGTCCTCTGTGAACCTCATGGAGATGACATCAACACCATGACTGAGTGTGTGACAGATTACATAAACTTCTGTGTGGACAACATCGTTCCAACAAGAACAGTGAGGTGCTTCCCCAATAACAAACCCTGGATCAGCAGTGACCTGAAAAAGCTGCTAAACATCAAAAAGAAAGCTTTCAGGGATGGAGACAGGGAGTTACTGAAGACCACACAAAAACAACTGAAAACACAGACTAAGAAGTGAAGGAGGACGACAGGAAGAAGTTGGAGAGCAGCTCCAGCAGAACAACGTGAGGGTGTGTGGTCGGGAATGAAGAAGATCACTGGCTTCAAGTTAAAGGGGGACCAGACTGATGGAGGTCTGGACAGAGCTAACGAACTGAACATGTTCTTCAATAGGTTCAGTTCCCCCCTGCCGACAACCCAACACACCACACACCCTCCATGAGCCCACAGCTTTCCTGTCCCACCCCCACTCTGTCACCCTGCACCTCAGTCATGGACCTGAACACAGCCTCCTCTCCCCCCACATCAGGACATCCTGAGACCTCCTCTCCCCCACATCAGGACATTCTGAGACCTCCTCTGTCTCCACATCAGGACATCCTGAGACCTCCTCTGTCTCCACATCGCACATCCTGAGACCTCCTCTGTCTCCACATCAGGACATCAGAACCTCCTCTGCCCTCCACATCAGGACACATCTGAGACCTCCTCTGCCTCCACATCCAGGACGTCCTGAGACCCCCTCTGTCTCCACATACTAGGACATCCTGAGACCTCCTCTGTCTCCACATCAGGACATCCTGAGAACTCCCTGTCTCCACATCGGGACATCCTGATACCCTCCTCTGCCTCCACATCAGGACGTCCTGAGACCCCCTCTGCCTCCACATCTGCACATCCTTTGACCTCCTCTTGTCTCCCACATCAGGGCATCCTGAGGACCTCCTCTGTCTCCACAGTCAGGACATCCTGAGACCTCCCCTTCTGTCTCCACATCCAGGACATCCTGAGACCTCCTCTGTCTGCCCCATCATTGTACATCCTGAGACCTCCTCAAGTCTCCACCTCCAGCCTGACTGTCTCCTGTGACCAGCTCAAGAAACAACTGGAGAAACTAACCGAAGTGAAGGCTGCAGGTCCAGATGGTATCAGTCCCAGAGGTACTCAGACCCGCTCAGAACAACTATGTCCGGTTCTCAGCACCTTTTTAACGGACCTGATTCTGCAGAGTTTATCTGGAAGGATGCAAACGGACCTGATTCTGCAGAGTTTATCTGGAAGGATGCAAACGGACCTGATTCTGCAGAGTTTATCTCTGGAAGGATGCAAACGGACCTGATTCTGCAGAGTTTATCTGGAAGGATGCAAACGGACCTGATTCTGCAGAGTTTATCTGGAAGGATGCAAACGGACCTGATTCTGCAGAGTTTATCTCTGGAAGGATGCAAACGGACCTGATTCTGCAGAGTTTATCTGGAAGGATGCAAACGGACCTGATTCTGCAGAGTTTATCTCTGAAGGATGCAAACGGACCTGATTCTGCAGAGTTTATCTCTGGAAGGATGCAAACGGACCTGATTCTGCAGAGTTTATCTCTGGAAGGATGCAAACGGACCTGATTCTGCAGAGTTTATCTGGAAGGATGCAAACGGACCTGATTCTGCAGAGTTTATTTCTGGAAGGATGCAAACGGACCTGATTCTGCAGAGTTTATCTCTGGAAGGATGCAAACGGACCTGATTCTGCAGAGTTTATTCTGGAAGGATGCAAACGGACCTGATTCTGCAGAGTTTATCTGGAAGGATGCAAACGGACCTGATTCTGCAGAGTTTATTTCTGGAAGGATGCAAACGGACCTGATTCTGCAGAGTTTATCTCTGGAAGGATGCAAACGGACCTGATTCTGCAGAGTTTATCTGGAAGGGATGCAAACGGACCTGATTCTGCAGAGTTTATCTGGAAGGATGCAAACGGACCTGATTCTGCAGAGTTTATTTCTGGAAGGATGCAAACGGACCTGATTCTGCAGAGTTTATCTGGAAGGATGCAAACGGACCTGATTCTGCAGAGTTTATCTGGAAGGATGCAAACGGACCTGATTCTGCAGAGTTTATTTCTGGAAGGATGCAAACGGACCTGATTCTGCAGAGTTTATTTCTGGAAGGATGCAAACGGACCTGATTCTGCAGAGTTTATCTCTGGAAGGATGCAAACGGACCTGATTCTGCAGAGTTTATCTGGAAGGATGCAAACGGACCTGATTCTGCAGAGTTTATCTCTGGAAGGATGCAAACGGACCTGATTCTGTAGAGTTTATCTCTGGAAGGATGCAAACGGACCTGATTCTGCAGAGTTTATCTCTGGAAGGATGCAAACGGACCTGATTCTGCAGAGTTTATCTCTGGAAGGATGCAAACACTTGCTGCATCCTTTGCTATCACTCCAAATCAACACCCAGATAATCTGGCCTCCACTTTTAAAGCTGCAGTCACACAGGCTGAGATGCGTTGCAGGTCCTCTGAAGCAGCACTGCTTGTGCGTTTTTCCCACAGCACCTGAATGCATCAGATGGTCGCTGATGCTGAGTGTAGCTCAGCTGTGGATATGAAAGCAGAGGCAGATGCGGTGGAGGACGTCTAATGATTTCTGATATGTAGCAACAGGTGAGCTGCTGCTTCATCTTCATCCGCGCAGGTAGGTGGAACATCAGGGATCACCATCAGCTTCCCCAAATTTTTATGTGGCTCAGTTAAAAACTGGTGTAAATGTGTTTTGACTAGAGATGCACTGATCAGCATCTGCCGATACCGATTTTGCTGATCACAACGTCAAATCCATAAATTCTCCAATATTGTTTTAGGCACATAACATTGACACTGTTATTAATTATAAAAATTAGGAGATGGGAAAGTATTATGAATTGACGTGTTTTATTGTAGACGTGTTTTATAAGGCAATCTGCAATATTTCAGACTCTAGGAGAGACTCTTGGAGACAACGTGGACTCAGTTTACATAGAGTGAGTGTATTTTACTAGCTGAAGCATTCTTGTGGTAATTATGTGTACAACCTAAAACTGTACAGCCATTGTCTTCTCCTTGGCCGCTTCTTCCTACTGTTTCCCCTCTTCTCTGGTTTTTCCTTTTGCTGGTCACATGTCAGCGATACAGCTCAATACTGACCCCACAGTTTCTGCTGGTATCGCACCGTCTTCTGCGCCAAGTGGTGGACTCAGTGGGAGGCTGAAAACGCACCAAATCACACACATAACTGACAGAGGAGATGGAAGAAGCTGTCCGCCCGTCGCATATCCGTCTGCGTATCCGTCTGCGTATCCGTCAGCTTATCCGTCTGCGTATCCGTTAGCTTATCCGTCTGCGTATCAATCTGCATATTCGTCTGCGTATCCGTTAGCTTATCCATCAGCGTATCCGTTTGCGTATCCGTCTGCGTATCCGTTAGCTTATCCATCAGCGTATCCGTCTGCGTATTCGTTAGCTTATCCATCAGCGTATCCGTCTGCGTATCCATCAGCGTATCCGTCTGCGTATCCATCAGCACATCCGTCTGCATATCCGTTAGCTTATCCATCAGCGTATCCGTTAGCTTATCCATCAGCGTATCCGTCTGCATATCCGTTAGCTTATCCATCAGCGTATCCGTCTGCATATCCGTTAGCTTATCCATCAGCGTATCCGTCTGCGTATCCATCAGCACATCCGTCTGCATATCCGTTAGCTTATCCATCAGCGTATCCGTCTGCTTATCCGTTAGCTTATCCATCAGCGTATCCGTCTGCATATCCGTTAGCTTATCCATCAGCGTATCCGTCTGCATATCCGTTAGCTTATCCATCAGCGTATCCGTCTGCATATCCGTCTGCGTATCCGTTAGCTTATCCCTCAGCTTATCCGTCAGCTTATCCGTCAGCTTATCCATCAGCGTATCCGTCAGCTTATCCGTCTGCGTATCCGTTAGCTTATCCGTCAGCGTATCCGTCAGCTTATCCATCTGCGTATCCGTCAGCTTATCCATCAGCGTATCCGTCTGCATATCCGTCTGCGTATCCGTTAGCTTATCCGTCAGCGTATCCGTCAGCTTATCCATCTGCGTATCCGTCAGCTTATCCATCAGCGTATCCGTCTGCGTATCCGTCTGTCTGCTCTAGGTCTCCATCTGCCCTCCTGCTGGGCGACTTCAACATCCATGTTGACTCCTCCAGCTGCAGCTTGGCTGCAGAGTTCCTCAGTTCTGGACTGCTTCAACTTCACCCAGCATGTACAGGGCCCCACCCATGTCAAAGGTCACACACTTGACTTCAACTTCACCCAGCATGTACAGGGCCCCACCCATGTCAAAGGTCACACACTTGACTCTAACTTCACCCAGCATGTACAGGGCCCCACCCATGTCAAAGGTCACACACTTGACCTAGTATGTTCTACTGGTTCGCCTCCCTCCCATCTGCAGTGCCTGGATCTAGCAGTATCTGACCATCATGCTATCCAGTTCCACATTTCAGTCCTCTCACTCACACTGCACACCAGACGGACCATGGCTTTTAGGAACATGAAGTCGGTGAGTCCTCCTGCTCCTACTTGAGGCTCACCTGGCCCAGGTCCCACCTGACACTCTGCTTGATGGCCTGGTCAACCACTACAACACAGCTCTATCTAGTGGGCTCGATTCTCTGGAGCCGCTTAAACACGGGTCTGTCTTGTATGTCTGCCCCGCCCCTTGGTTCACCTCTGATCTCCACATCATGACGACCACTGTCGCCGATTGGAGCAGCTCCACAAACGAACCGGCCTCACTGTCCATCGGCTGGCTTTTGCAGATCATGTGAGGTCTTACAAGGAGGAACTCTCTAAGACCAAAGTCAAATACTACTCCATCCTAATCGAATCACAGCAAAACCACCCTAGGACACTTTTCTCCACCATCAACCATCTGCTCCGCCCTCCTGCCACTTCCCCCACTGCTGATGAGTCTGAATGCTGCTCCAAATTTCTGGAGTTTTTCAGTGCTGAGGTGGATACCATTCACCAGAAACTTTCTGCATCAGACCTTTCCTCCCCTAATGGGTCTCCGCTACCGAGTGGTTCCACCACTCGGATCCCGCTGACATCACGTCTATGAGGGGTTTTCCAGAAAATAACTAAGGAAAACATCGGATATTTACGTGAAAACTTGTCTGATTGATGTGATCTTAGTTTGTCATGAATCTAAAAATTGGGCAAATTCTAATAAACTTCAGTGCTGGCTGAGACAAACCAGCCCCCCTCGATTTGTGTCCAGATATGACTGAGTTTGTAGTGACTTTGCTGCTGCTGCTGTGGACAAAAAATTTCGTTATATTTTAAATATAAATCAATTCCTTTTGTGAATTTATTCTTTAAAAAAGGTAATTAAAGACCAAAAAAAGCTTTGTTGATTAAGATCAGGACTGTTTAAAATGGATAAAATAGAGATAAAATCCAAACATACCCCCCCTACAGCTGGTTAGTGGTTAGTCTGACTATGTGAGGATGAGAAAACCACAGTTCAACTTCCTTCACTATACGCCTGTTTAACAAGTTGTTTTGTGAATATTATTTTTTATGGCATAGAGTGCCATCACTCACATAAATGTGAAGGACCTCTTCATTTTCTATCTCTAGAAAAATCTTTTAATAGCCTATATTTATCCATCCGCTATATGTATACACGCATTTAATTTTTTTTTTTTCGCAAGGGGGGTTATCGGCCGATTAATCGGCTATCGGCGTTTTCCTGCTCCAAACTATCGTTATTATATCGGCCTTTAAAAATCCACTATCGGTCGACCTCTAGTATGGAGGAATATTGACAAGTTTTTGTGGACTTTTATGGACTTTTTTGGTTCAGACCCCAGCCAACTCCATTATATTAAAGGTGGGGGGAAACGAGAAGCCTTCCTGATTGCCGGCTGCATTTGAGATATTAAAAAGTGCTCCAGAGTCTTGCTCACCATGAGGGAAGTGGAAAATAAAGGTAAATCATTCTGTGGGGGAACTATTCCTTTAACAACTTTTGGCCGATCTCCAACCTTCCATTCTTCAACAAGATCCTGGGAAGAGCAGTGCCGGCCCAGCTCCATCAGCATTAATCCGACCATGAGCTCTATGAACCTCTGCAGTCAGCATACAGAACTCGCCACAGCACTGAGACCGCTCTGATCAAAATCACCAACGACCTCCTCACCGCTGCAGACCCCGGTAAAATCAGCACCCTCATCCTCCTTCATCTCGCCGCTGCTTTCGACACCGTTTTTTCCAACCTCCTCGAATGCCTTACTGACCTCCTTGGCATCTCTGGATCTGCACTGTCATGGTTTCAGTCATATCTCACTGACAGAACTCAGTCTCTCACCATCCATGCCCGCCCCGCCCCGCCCCGCCCCCCCAGTCAATCATGGTGTACCTTAAGGCTCTGTGGTTGGTCCCACTCTCTTCACCACCCACCTGCTACCACTCAGCCAGATCATACGTCACCATGGTCTCAATTTCCACTGCTACGCTGATGACACCCAACTCTATCTCAGCACCTTACCATCCTCTCACCTCCCCCCACAGTCTCTGGTCAACTGCCTCCACGCCATAAAATCCTAGATGACAACCAATTTCCTCAAACTCAGACTGAGCTCATGGTTGTGGCCCCCAAGCCACTGCCCAGGAAGGTTGGAGATCTCCTCATCAATGTGGATAGTTTCTCCATCACACCATCCTCTGAGGTCCACAACCTGGGTGGGTGTCATTTTGACTCCACCCTTTCCTTCAGTTCCATATCAAATCCATCACTAAATCCGCCTTCTACCACCTCAGAAACATCTCCCGACTCCGTCCCTCACTCTCTGACTCTGTGGCAGAAACTCTCATCCATGCCTTCATCACTTCCCGGCTGGACTACTGCGATGGGGTCCTCTCCGGGGTTCCAAACAAAGCCCTGGACCGGCTCCAGTATGTGCAGAACTCAGCTGCCAGGGTTTTCACCCGCGCCAAGGCCTAGCAGCACATCACCCCCACGCTCATCCATCTCCACTGGCTCCCTGTCAAGTTCCGTATTCAATATAAACTCCTTCTACTCGCCTACAAATCCCTTCATGCACTCGCCCCCCAGTACCTGTCTGACCTCCTTCACCAACACACTCCCTCCCGGAACCTGCAGTCTTCTGACATGGGTCTCCTTGTCATTCCCCAGACCAGGCTGAAGACCTTCGGCGACAGAGCCTTTAGTGTGGCTGCCCCCACCCTCTGGAACTCTCTCTCTGGCTGAAATCCGTAACTCCCCTTCTCTGGACTGCTTCAAGACACAACTCAAAACCCACCTTTTCTCCCTGGCCTTTCCTGATTAACTGGTTCCCTTCCTTGTTGTTTTGTCCTTGTGGTGTTTTTATGTATTTCCTTTGTAAAGCGACCTTGGGTTCCTTGAAAGGCACTTTCAAGTTCAAGTTATTATTGTTATTATTTTTATTATTAAACATAAAAAAAATCTGTTATTGGTTGCACATGCACGAGTAGATGAAAAATTTACTCACATTGTCTCACGTTTTAGTTGCAAAATGCGAGCATTTGGTCACAGTCTGGAGCCCTGGTCCTAGAGATTTGGATCTGAGGGTTTTCAGGTTTTTCTGGTGCCTCTTTGTCTCAGTGCCCCTTGTTTACCCCTCTGCCTTATGTCCCTGTCCCGTATCATTTCATTTATCTATTTATTTTTTGTCCTACAGCGGTTCGGATGACCTGACCAGGCGACCGGAGAGCCTCCATGTTCAGACCAACAGCGTTGACAGTCCCACTGCCGAAAGACGTCTCAGATATGGACACATACACCAGTAAAGAGATCTACAGAGCTGGCTGAAGCAGAGACCTGAGCAGGCAGCAGGTCGCTGAGGTTGCACCGTGGCTTCCCTCCCCTCCCCAGCCTCCGTTCAGCCATCCTGAGGTTGCACCGTGGCTTCCCCCCCCTCCCCAGCCTCCGTTCAGCCATCCTGAGGTTGCACCGTGGCTTCCCTCCCCTCCCCAGCCTCCGTTCAGCCATCCTGAGGTTGCACCGTGGCTTCCCTCCTCTCCCCAGCCTCCGTTCAGCCATCCTGAGGTTGCACCGTGGCTTCCCTCTTCTCCCCAGCCTCAGTTCAGCCATCCTGAGGTTGCACCGTGGCTTCCCTCCTCTCCCCAGCCTCCGTTCAGCCATCCTGAGGTTGCACCGTGGCTTCCCTCCCCTCCCCAGCCTCCGTTCAGCCATCCTGAGGTTGCACTGTGGCTTCCAGCCTCCGTTCAGCCATCCTGAGGTTGCACCGTGGCTTCCCTCCCCTCCCCAGCCTCCGTTCAGCCATCCTGAGGTTGCACCGTGGCTTCCCTCTTCTCCCCAGCCTCCGTTCAGCCATCCTGAGGTTGCACCGTGGCTTCCACCCTCTCCCCAGCCTCTGTTCAGCCATCCTGAGGTTGCACCGTGGCTTCCCTCCCCTCCCCAGCCTCCGTTCAGCCATCTGGGTGCGTTTCTCTGCTCTCCAGAGCCGGGTGATGTTGGCCATGGTGACCTAGTGTAAATGGCTCTGCATCAGCACGGCTCAGTGACAGTATCTGCTGCTCAGCTCTCCCCCTGCCACCCCTTCTCCACATCTCCGCTGCCGCCCGCTGACCGTTGCACCCCCCTGCTCCAGCATCATGGTGGGTACAGGCCCGGGTGTTTGGAAGCTGGTGCGCGGCGTCCGTCAGCCGGAGCTGTACCGCCTCATCCTGGCGCTGATCATCTTCTGCTTGCTGTCCATGGCTCTGCTAGCTTACTACGTCTCCAGCAGCCCCAAAATCAAGGAGCCCCCACCTTTACCCTTCAGTGACTGTGGTGGAGGCGGGGGGGTGCCGGTGGGGGAGGGCGCGGGGGCGGACGCTGGAGGGACGGGCGGCCAGAGGGCGCCGCTGTTCCTCCCCGGGCGTCAGGGACAAGCGCGGCCGGTGAAGGCGGTGGACAACTCCAGGACAGCGCTGGTGGTTCTGGTGTTCGTGGAGAGCATCTACTCCCAGCTGGGCCAAGAGATCGTGGCCATCTTAGAGTCCAGTCGCTTCCACTACCGCACGGAGATCGCTCCGGGGAAGGGCGACATGCCCACGCTGACGGAGCACAGCCGCGGACGCTACGCGCTCATCATCTTTGAGAACGTGCTGAAGTACGTCAACCTGGACGTGTGGAACCGGGACTTGCTGGACAAGTATTGCACCGAGTACGGAGTCGGTGTGGTCGGCTTCTTCAAAGCCAACGAAAACTCGCTCCTCAGCGCTCAGCTCAAAGGCTTTCCCCTGTTCCTGCACTCGCACCTCGGACTCAGGGACTACCGCATCAACCCAAGTGCTCCCCTGCTCTACGTCACCAAGCCCAACCAGGTGGAGCAGGGCCCCCTACCCGGGGACGACTGGACCGTGTTCCACTCCAACCACTCCACCTATGAGCCTGTTCTCCTCGCTGCCACCAGGTCCTCGGAGGCCTTGGCTCATTTTGGCCCCAGCCCTCTGAGGGCCCTCCACGCCACCGTGATCCAGGACATGGGCCTTCACGACGGCATCCAGAGAGTTCTGTTTGGAAATAATCTCAACTACTGGCTCCATAAGCTGGTGTTCGTGGATGCCATCGCCTACCTGACGGGACGGAGACTATGTCTGTCCTTGGACCGCCACATTCTGGTGGACGTGGACGACATATTTGTGGGCAAAGAAGGAACTCGTATGAAGGTGTCTGACGTGGAGGTAAGTGGACGAAGTTGAACTCTGACCTGGCAAGCACATACACGGGTATTAGGGCCGCCACGATGAGTCCACTCATCGTCCACTCATCGTCCACTCATCGTCCACTCACCGTCCACTCACCGTCCACTCACCGTCCACTCATCGTCCACTCACCGTCCACTCACCGTCCACTCACCGTCCACTCATCGTCCACTCATCGTCCACTCACCGTCCACTCATCGTCCACTCACCGTCCACTCACCGTCCACTCACCGTCCACTCATCGTCCACTCATCGTCCACTCACCGTCCACTCATCGTCCACTCACCGTCCACTCACCGTCCACTCATCGTCCACTCATCGTCCACTCATCGTCCACTCACCGTCCACTCACCGTCCACTCATCGTCCACTCATCGTCCACTCACCGTCCACTCATCGTCCACTATCAAAAAAGTTGGTGACTAATTTCATAATCATCTCATTGTTTTAGTGTTTCCGCGAGGATTTTTTGTAGCTGTGACGCTATTGTGGGGGGGTGGGGGGGGGCACGACTTGTAACATAAAAAACAGAGTATCTGCAGGAATTCTGAGGTGAATTTCAACACCTGAGACTTTGACCGCATCCTTAATTTACTGACACACAGCAGAATTAAAGGTTGAATCTGGAACACGGACAGAACGGAGACATCACGCGTGTTTAGGTCGTAGTTGCAACGGCAGAAAAACACCTCCAGCCGCGGGGGGGCAGGAATCTGCCGATACGACAGTGTCCCACAGTCTGCAGCATGTCCCACAGTCTGCAGCATGTCTTCCACAGTCTGCAGCATGTCCAACAGCGTGTCCAACAGTCTGCAGCATGTCCCACAGTCTGCAGCATGTCCCACAGTCTGCAGCATGTCCAACAGCGTGTCCAACAGTCTGCAGCATGTCCCACAGTCTGCAGCATGTCCCACAGTCTGCAGCATGTCCCGCAGCATGTCCCACAGTCTGCAGCATGTCCCACAGTCTGCAGCATGTCCCACAGTCTGCAGCATGTCCCACAGTCTGCAGCATGTCCCACAGTCTGCAGCATGTCCAACAGTCTGCAGCATGTCCCACAGTCTGCAGCGTGTCCCACAGTCTGCAGCATGTCCCACAGTCTGCAGCATGTCCCACAGTCTGCAGCATGTCCAACAGTCTGCAGCATGTCCCACAGTCTGCAGCATGTCCCACAGTCTGCAGCGTGTCCCACAGTCTGCAGCATGTCCAACAGTCTGCAGCATGTCCCACAGTCTGCAGCATGTCCCACAGTCTGCAGCGTGTCCAACAGTCTGCAGCGTGTCCCACAGTCTGCAGCGTGTCCCACAGTCTGCAGCATGTCCCACAGTCTGCAGCATGTCCCACAGTCTGCAGCATGTCCCACAGCGTGTCCAACAGTCTGCAGCATGTCCCACAGTCTGCAGCATGTCCCACAGTCTGCAGCATGTCCCACAGTCTGCAGCATGTCCCACAGTCTGCAGCATGTCCCACAGTCTGCAGCATGTCCCACAGTCTGCAGCGTGTCCCACAGTCTGCAGCGTGTCCCACAGTCTGCAGCGTGTCCCACAGTCTGCAGCGTGTCCCACAGTCTGCAGCATGTCCCACAGCGTGTCCAACAGTCTGCAGCGTGTCCCACAGCGTGTCCAACAGTCTGCAGCATGTCCCACAGTCTGCAGCATGTCCCACAGTCTGCAGCATGTCCCACAGCGTGTCCAACAGTCTGCAGCATGTCCCACAGCGTGTCCCACAGTCTGCAGCATGTCCCACAGCGTGTCCAACAGTCTGCAGCATGTCCAACAGTCTGCAGCATGTCCCACAGTCTGCAGCATGTCCCACAGCGTGTCCAACAGTCTGCAGCGTGTCCCACAGCGTGTCCAACAGTCTGCAGCATGTCCCACAGTCTGCAGCATGTCCCACAGTCTGCAGCATGTCCCACAGCGTGTCCCACAGTCTGCAGCATGTCCCACAGCGTGTCCAACAGTCTGCAGCATGTCCAACAGTCTGCAGCATGTCCCACAGTCTGCAGCATGTCCCACAGTCTGCAGCATGTCCCACAGCGTGTCCAACAGTCTGCAGCATGTCCCACAGTCTGCAGCATGTCCCACAGTCTGCAGCATGTCCCACAGTCTGCAGCATGTCCAACAGTCTGCAGCATGTCCCACAGTCTGCAGCATGTCCAACAGTCTGCAGCATGTCCCACAGTCTGCAGCATGTCCCACAGCGTGTCCCACAGTCTGCAGCATGTCCCACAGTCTGCAGCATGTCCAACAGTCTGCAGCATGTCCCACAGTCTGCAGCATGTCCCACAGCGTGTCCAACAATCTGCAGCATGTCCAACAGTCTGCAGCATGTCCCACAGTCTGCAGCATGTCCCACAGTCTGCAGCATGTCCCACAGTCTGCAGCATGTCCCACAGCGTGTCCAACAGTCTGCAGCATGTCCCACAGTCTGCAGCATGTCCCACAGTCTGCAGCATGTCCCACAGTGTGCAGCGTGTCCCACAGTCTGCAGCGTGTCCCACAGTCTGCAGCATGTCCAACAGTCTGCAGCATGTCCAACAGTCTGCAGCATGTCCCACAGTCTGCAGCATGTCCAACAGTCTGCAGCATGTCCCACAGTCTGCAGCATGTCCCACAGTCTGCAGCATGTCCCACAGTCTGCAGCATGTCCCACAGTCTGCAGCATGTCCCACAGTCTGCAGCATGTCCAACAGTCTGTAGCACCTGCAGACGCAGTAAACCGCTCCACCTTCATCCCTCTGTCGTTCAGACGCAGTAAACCGCTCCACCTTCATCCCTCCGTCATTCAGACGCAGTAAACCGCTCCACCTTCATCCCTCCGTCATTCAGACGCAGTAAACCGCTCCACCTTCATCCCTCCGTCATTCAGACGCAGTAAACCGCTCCACCTTCATCCCTCCGTCATTCAGACGCAGTAAACTGCTCCACCTTCATCCCTCCGTCATTCAGTCGCAGTAAACCGCTCCACCTTCATCCCTCCGTCATTCAGACGCAGTAAACCGCTCCACCTTCATCCCTCCGTCATTCAGACGCAGTAAACCGCTCCACCTTCATCCCTCCGTCGTTCAGACGCAGTAAACCGCTCCACCTTCATCCCTCCGTCGTTCAGACGCAGTAAACCGCTCCACCTTCATCCCTCCGTCGTTCAGACGCAGTAAACCGCTCCACCTTCATCCCTCCGTCGTTCAGACGCAGTAAACCGCTCCACCTTCATCCCTCCGTCGTTCAGACCCAGTAAACCGCTCCACCTTCGTCCCTCCATCATTCAGACGCAGTAAACTCCTCCACCTTCATCCCTCCGTCGTTCAGACGCAGTAAACCGCTCCACCTTCATCCCTCCGTCGTTCAGACGCAGTAAACCGCTCCACCTTCATCCCTCCATCATTCAGACGCAGTAAACCGCTCCACCTTCATCCCTCCGTCATTCAGACGCAGTAAACCGCTCCACCTTCATCCCTCTGTCGTTCAGACGCAGTAAACCGCTCCACCTTCATCCCTCCGTCATTCAGACGCAGTAAACCGCTCCACCTTCATCCCTCCATCATTCAGTCGCAGTAAACCGCTCCACCTTCATCCCTCTGTCGTTCAGACGCAGTAAACCGCTCCACCTTCATCCCTTCGTCGTTCAGACGCAGTAAACCGCTCCACCTTCATCCCTCCGTCATTCAGTCGCAGTAAACCGCTCCACCTTCATCCCTCCATCATTCAGATGCAGTAAACCGCTCCACCTTCATCCCTCCGTCGTTCAGATGCAGTAAACTCCTCCACCTTCATCCCTCCGTCGCTCAGACGCAGTAAACCGCTCCACCTTCATCCCTCCATCATTCAGTCGCAGTAAACCGCTCCACCTTCATCCCTTCGTCGTTCAGACGCAGTAAACCGCTCCACCTTCATCCCTCCATCATTCAGACGCAGTAAACCGCTCCACCTTCATCCCTCCATCATTCAGACGCAGTAAACCGCTCCACCTTCATCCCTCTGTCATTCAGACGCAGTAAACCGCTCCACCTTCATCCCTCCGTCGTTCAGATGCAGTAAACCGCTCCACCTTCATCCCTCCATCATTCAGATGCAGTAAACCGCTCCACCTTCATCCCTCCGTCGTTCAGATGCAGTAAACCGCTCCACCTTCATCCCTTCGTCGTTCAGATGCAGTAAACCGCTCCACCTTCATCCCTCCGTCGTTCAGACACAGTAAACCGCTCCACCTTCATCCCTCTGTCGTTCAGATGCAGTAAACTCCTCCACCTTCATCCCTCCGTCATTCAGATGCAGTAAACCGCTCCACCTTCATCCCTTCGTCGTTCAGATGCAGTAAACTCCTCCACCTTCATCCCTCCATCATTCAGACGCAGTAAACCGCTCCACCTTCATCCCTCCATCATTCAGACGCAGTAAACCGCTCCACCGTCATCCCTCCGTCGTTCAGACGCAGTAAACCGCTCCACCTTCATCCCTCTGTCGTTCAGACGCAGTAAACCGCTCCACCTTCATCCCTCTGTCGTTCAGACGCAGTAAACCGCTCCACCTTCATCCCTCCGTCGTTCAGATGCAGTAAATTCCTCCACCTTCATCCCTCCGTCATTCAGATGCAGTAAACCGCTCCACCTTCATCCCTCTGTCGTTCAGACGCAGTAAACCGCTCCATCTTCATCCCTCTGTCGTTCAGACGCAGTAAACCGCTCCATCTTCATCCCTCCGTCATTCAGATGCAGTAAACCGCTCCACCTTCATCCCTTCGTCGTTCAGATGCAGTAAACTCCTCCACCTTCATCCCTCCGTCGTTCAGATGCAGTAAACCGCTCCACCTTCATCCCTTCGTCGTTCAGATGCAGTAAACTCCTCCACCTTCATCCCTTCGTCGTTCAGATGCAGTAAATTCCTCCACCTTCATCCCTCCGTCGTTCAGATGCAGTAAACCGCTCCACCTTCATCCCTTCGTCGTTCAGATGCAGTAAATTCCTCCACCTTCATCCCTTCGTCGTTCAGATGCAGTAAATTCCTCCACTTTCATCCCTTCGTCGTTCAGATGCAGTAAACTCCTCCACCTTCATCCCTTCGTCGTTCAGATGCAGTAAACTCCTCCACCTTCATCCCTCCGTCATTCAGATGCAGTAAACTCCTCCCACCTTCATCCCTTCGTCGTTCAGATGCAGTAAATTCCTCCACCTTCATCCCTTCGTCGTTCAGATGCAGTAAACTCCTCCACCTTCATCCCTCCGTCATTCAGATGCAGTAAACTCCTCCACCTTCATCCCTTCGTCGTTCAGATGCAGTAAATTCCTCCACCCTTCATCCCTCCGTCATTCAGACGCAGTAAACCGCTCCACCTTCATCCCTCCGTCGTTCAGACGCAGTAAACCGCTCCACCTTCATCCCTCCGTCATTCAGACGCAGTAAACCGCTCCACCTTCATCCCTCCGTCGTTCAGATGCAGTAAACCGCTCCACCTTCATCCCTCCGTCGTTCAGACGCAGTAAACCGCTCCACCTTCATCCCTTCGTCGTTCAGACGCAGTAAACCGCTCCACCTTCATCCCTCCGTCATTCAGTCGCAGTAAACCGCTCCACCTTCATCCCTCCATCATTCAGATGCAGTAAACCGCTCCACCTTCATCCCTCCGTCGTTCAGATGCAGTAAACTCCTCCACCTTCATCCCTCCGTCGCTCAGACGCAGTAAACCGCTCCACCTTCATCCCTCCATCATTCAGTCGCAGTAAACCGCTCCACCTTCATCCCTCCGTCGTTCAGACGCAGTAAACCGCTCCACCTTCATCCCTCCATCATTCAGACGCAGTAAACCGCTCCACCTTCATCCCTCCATCATTCAGACGCAGTAAACCGCTCCACCTTCATCCCTCTGTCATTCAGACGCAGTAAACCGCTCCACCTTCATCCCTCCGTCGTTCAGATGCAGTAAACCGCTCCACCTTCATCCCTCCATCATTCAGATGCAGTAAACCGCTCCACCTTCATCCCTTCGTCGTTCAGATGCAGTAAACCGCTCCACCTTCATCCCTCCGTCATTCAGATGCAGTAAACCGCTCCACCTTCATCCCTTCGTCGTTCAGATGCAGTAAACTCCTCCACCTTCATCCCTCCATCATTCAGACGCAGTAAACCGCTCCACCTTCATCCCTCCATCATTCAGACGCAGTAAACCGCTCCACCGTCATCCCTCCGTCGTTCAGACGCAGTAAACCGCTCCACCTTCATCCCTCTGTCGTTCAGACGCAGTAAACCGCTCCACCTTCATCCCTCTGTCGTTCAGACGCAGTAAACCGCTCCACCTTCATCCCTCCGTCGTTCAGATGCAGTAAATTCCTCCACCTTCATCCCTCCGTCATTCAGATGCAGTAAACCGCTCCACCTTCATCCCTCTGTCGTTCAGACGCAGTAAACCGCTCCACCTTCATCCCTCTGTCGTTCAGACGCAGTAAACCGCTCCACCTTCATCCCTCCGTCGTTCAGACGCAGTAAACCGCTCCATCTTCATCCCTCTGTCGTTCAGACGCAGTAAACCGCTCCATCTTCATCCCTCCGTCATTCAGATGCAGTAAACCGCTCCACCTTCATCCCTCTGTCGTTCAGATGCAGTAAACCGCTCCATCTTCATCCCTCTGTCGTTCAGACGCAGTAAACCGCTCCATCTTCATCCCTCCGTCATTCAGATGCAGTAAACCGCTCCACCTTCATCCCTTCGTCGTTCAGATGCAGTAAACTCCTCCACCTTCATCCCTCCGTCGTTCAGATGCAGTAAACCGCTCCACCTTCATCCCTTCGTCGTTCAGATGCAGTAAACTCCTCCACCTTCATCCCTTCGTCGTTCAGATGCAGTAAATTCCTCCACCTTCATCCCTCCGTCGTTCAGATGCAGTAAACCGCTCCACCTTCATCCCTTCGTCGTTCAGATGCAGTAAATTCCTCCACCTTCATCCCTTCGTCGTTCAGATGCAGTAAATTCCTCCACTTTCATCCCTTCGTCGTTCAGATGCAGTAAACTCCTCCACCTTCATCCCTTCGTCGTTCAGATGCAGTAAACTCCTCCACCTTCATCCCTCCGTCATTCAGATGCAGTAAACTCCTCCACCTTCATCCCTTCGTCGTTCAGATGCAGTAAATTCCTCCACCTTCATCCCTTCGTCGTTCAGATGCAGTAAACTCCTCCACCTTCATCCCTCCGTCATTCAGATGCAGTAAACTCCTCCACCTTCATCCCTTCGTCGTTCAGATGCAGTAAATTCCTCCACCTTCATCCCTCCGTCATTCAGACGCAGTAAACCGCTCCACCTTCATCCCTCCGTCGTTCAGACGCAGTAAACCGCTCCACCTTCATCCCTCCGTCATTCAGACGCAGTAAACCGCTCCACCTTCATCCCTCCGTCGTTCAGATGCAGTAAACCGCTCCACCTTCATCCCTCCGTCGTTCAGACACAGTAAACTCCTCCACCTTCATCCCTTCGTCGTTCAGATGCAGTAAACCGCTCATATGGAAGTGTGTTTTTAACTGAACGATCTCGTTCTCTGCAGGCGCTGCTCAGCACTCAGTCGAAGCTCAGAACTCTGGTTCCTAACTTCACCTTTAACTTGGGCTTCTCAGGGAAGTTCTACCACACAGGTACGGAGCGTGCTGATCTGTACGCGCTGCAGAGACGCGTTTCCTGATGATGCTAACGTGTTGTATGCAGGCACGGATGAGGAGGACCAGGGAGACGACATGCTGCTGCAGCACCGCATGGACTTCTGGTGGTTCCCTCACATGTGGAGCCACATGCAGCCTCACCTCTTCCACAATGTGAGCGTTCTGGCCGAGCAGATGAGGTTGAACAAGCTCTTCGCACAGGTCAGGAACATCCCAGAGGTCTCTTATAAAAATGTCACTGTGACGTCTCATTCTTTGTTTTTATGCTACAGAATGTTTCATATTCAAATCTGCGTCTTTCCAAACATGGTAAGCAAGCGTACTTAAACTTCTGCTCCCCTCCGTCCTCCGCCTGCTCCTCCAGGACCACGGCATCCCCACCGACATGGGCTACGCGGTGGCTCCGCACCACTCCGGGGTTTACCCCGTCCACAGCCAGCTCTACGAGGCCTGGAAGTCTGTGTGGGGGATCAAGGTGACCAGCACCGAGGAGTACCCCCATCTGAGGCCGGCTCGCTACCGCCGAGGCTTCATCCACAACGGGATCCAGGTCCGTGCTCAGACCCGACCAAGTCTCTCTCCCCACCCATGGTTTCACGGCTAAACTTTCTGGTTTAGTACATATGAAAGTAATACTCTAGAGTACTCATATCTGAGTAACAGTAAAAATACTGTGTTAGACCTCCTGTAGAGTCCAGCGAGACCCAGCTGATGACCGGCATCAGAACCACGTCACAGGGACTTCACATCGTGCTTAGAAGACATGTAGCAGACACGGTGGATTCAGATGGGTCTGAGGTTTCAGACTGTTCCTGGTACCGCTGTTTCAGGAACCAGGTCCGGACTGAAACCTCGAACACTTCGGTATCAGGTCAAAATCTCAGCTGTGATCCTACAGACCAGAACCTGAAGTCCCCTGATTCCCCAGGTTAACAGAGACCTCTGAGGCTGGTTTATCAGAGATCAGACCCGATGAGTCCGGCTGTTCTGTGTCCAGGTGTTGCCGAGACAGACCTGCGGCCTGTTTACTCACACCATCTTCTACAACGAGTATCCAGGAGGATCCAAAGAGCTGGACAAGAGCATCCGAGGAGGAGAGCTGTTCCTCACGGTCCTCCTGAACCCGGTAAGACCTCCGTCCTGCAGCAGGATCCGGACCTGACTGTCTCACACGCTGCTGGGGACGGGGGGAGGGGTGGGGACGATGGGGGCGATGGGGACGGTGGGGACGGTGGGGACGATGGGGACGGTGGGGACGATGGGGACGATGGGGACGGTGGGGAGATGGGGGCGATGGGGACGATGGGGAGGCGGTGGGGACGATGGGGAAGATGGGGACGGGGGGAATGGGGAAGATGGGGACGATGGGGACGATGGGGAAGATGGGGACGATGGGGACGATGGGGAAGATGGGGACGGTGGGGACGATGGGGACGATGGGGACGGTGGGGACGATGGGGAAGATTTGGGGAAATGGGGACGGTGGGGACGATGGGGGGAGGGGAAGATGGGGACGGTGGGGACGATGGGGGCGATGGGGAAGATGGGGACGATGGGGACGATGGGGAAGATGGGGACGGTGGGGACGATGGGGAAGATGGGGACGATGGGGACGATGGGGAAGATGGGGACGGTGGGGACGATGAGGGAAGATTTGGGGAAGATGGGGACGGTGGGGACGATGGGGAAGATTTGGGGGAAGATGGGGACGGGGGGGGGATGGGGACGATGGGGAAGATGGGGACGATGGGGAAGATGGGGACGATGGGGAAGATGGGGACGGTGGGGACGATGGGGAAGATGGGGACGATGGGGACGATGGGGAAGATGGGGGGGGGACGGGGAAGATGGGGAATGTGGGGAAGATGGGGGGGGGGGGACGGTGGGGACGATGGGGAAGATGGGGACGGTGGGGGGGATGGGGACGATGGGAACGATGGGGACGGTGGGGACGATGGGGAAGATGGGGACGGTGGGGACGGTGGGGACGATGGGGAAGATGGGGACGGTGGGGGCGATGGGGAAGATGGGGACGGTGATCAAACATCAGCATGCACTGCTGGGATCCTGAACCCGGTAAGACCTCCGTCCTGCAGCAGGATCCAGACCTGACTGTCTCACATGCTGCTGGGGACGATGGGGACGGTGGGGACGATGATAAAACATCAGCATGGACGTCGCTGCTGGAATCCGGTCCCGATAAGGACCTGATGATACTTTCTCTGCATCTTCATCACAGCTTACGTTAAAATCAGAAACAATGGGCTAAATGCCCGGCTCCACTTCTATTTCAGACAGCACCTTTGCTTCCTGTCTGTTGTGACTGGACGAACTGATAACTCGTGTGTCTGCCTCAGTAACTGGCCAGACCCCTGGGTAATTAGTTCACCCAGTAATAAGACAGGGCAAGTGCGTCTAAATTCAGGAGTAGTGGGCATTTAGCCCATTGAATTCACAGTTCACATCCTCACAAACTACAGACGGTCTGATCAGGTTTTCTGGGATACCGATCACCGATCAGAACCGATCACCTAAAGCTTCAGCGATCAGAACCGATCACCGATCAGAACCGATCACCTAAAGCTTCACCGATCTGATCACCGATCAGAACCGATCACCTAAAGCTTCACGACTGATCACCGATCAGAACCGATCAATCACATGGAACAATATGACTAATATTAATATTATTTCACTCTTTTCCCCATTAATTCATCCTCTCATGATGCCTGTAGTCTTTATGTTCACTGTGTACTTATTCACATATACGACTAGAGTACCTTTATGTACTGCAGAACAGTACCTTTATGTACCTTTATTCATTTTATTTCTTTAATTAAACATTTGTCTATTACACCATTCCATTTCATACTGCTGGGCCTGACAAGGGAGAAATGAAAGTTAAAGGAGTGATGACATAGCAGTAAAAACTAGTTTATGTTGTTGGCATTACTTTATATGTAAATACTCCAAAGAAAAAAAACAGCATTTTTTACAGCGGAGTATTGTTTTGAAACGCCAGACCTCACTTCCTCAGTAATACAGTTGGGTCCGGTGATGATATGCAGCTTTACCCGGAGACCACGTTGACTTCATTTTGATTGGCTACACCTTATTTGGCTATGACCTTATTTGGAGAATCTAGGTCAAGCTGCGGTCGGAGTTTGCTAAAGGCTAACTGCTAGCAACATGGGCACTTCAGACAGTGTGCTACGTTTATCAGACAAGACAGCATTTAGAAAATAAATAAACTTACAGGTAATGACAAGGTTGTGGCCCCCTCCCTCAGTGCTGCTGCAGAAGTTTGCTTTTAAATCCATTTGTTTGAAAATCCAGACCTGACTGCACAGAAGTTACTACTAGCTCCATACACGAAGCTGAATCAGACAGGGAGGGGAGGGGGGGGGAGCGGACGGTGCATAGACTGTTAGGAGAGAGAGAGGGGGGGGCGCTGTTTACTTGATAGTGTGCTCTTATTGGAGCAATTAAATTACGTAGAATGATAGAACTACGTAGAATGATGGAACTACGTAGAATGATGGAACTACGTAGAATGATGGAACTACGTAGAATGATGGAACTACGTAGAATGATAGAACTACGTAGAATGATAGAACTACATAGAATGATGGAACTACGTAGAATGATAGAACTACATAGAATGATGGAACTACGTAGAATGATGGAACTACGTAGAATGATGGAACTACGTAGAATAATAAGCTGCTGTCTGATTCAACTGTTTCTGAGCAGAGAGACAAAGCTGACAGACCATAAACAGGAACTTTGATTCTCACTGTGATATTCACATGACCTCATCAGAGCACAGTAGATCAGATTATTCACCTAAAACCTCAGAAAAGTGAAATTTGATGTCACGGCACCTTTAACAGAGGTAATGATAGAAAGAATGGAACTGAGAGAAAGGAGTACAGGAAGAGTGATGGAACAGAGAGAGAGAAGAGAAAACATGTAGAATCCACTTGAACACTAGAATGATGGATCTGTACAGAAATCCCTAGAACAACCAAGAGTGCTGGTGGAAAACAAAACTAACAATCCCCTACAGGATGGACCTGCAGGTGGATAAATATCCTCAGATCATACAAACACACGCAGAACTACGTAGAGAAGAGGTAGAACCTAGTCATCGCAATGGTGAAGTAGTAGAATGATGGAACAACGTAGAATCGAATGGGAAGTACGAAGAATGGTACAACCTAGTCATCGCAATGTGGAAGTAGTAGAAGAGGTACAACCTAGTCAGAGTAATGGGAACTAGAGAAGAGGTAGAACTAGTCAGAGCAATGATGGAAGTAGAGAAGAGGTACAACCTAGTCATCGTGGGAACTACGTAGAATGATGGAACTAGTAGGAATGATGGAACTACGTAGAATGAAGGAAACCTACGTCAGAATGATGGGAAGCTACGAGAATGATGGTACAACCTAGTCAGAGCAATGATGGAAGCTATGTAGAATGATGGTAGCAACGTAGAAGAGGAACTACGTAGATCAGAGCAATGATGGAAGCACGTAGAATGATGGTAGAACCTAGTCAGAGCAATGATGGAACTATGTAGAATGATGGAACAACCTAGTCATGATGGAACTGGTAGAATGAGAGAACTACGTAGAATGATAGAACTACGTAGAATGATAGAACTACGTAGAATGATGGAACTACGTAGAATGATAGAATGGAAGAATGATAAGCTGCTGTCTGATTCAACTGTTTCTGAGCAGAGAGACAAAGCTGACAGACCAGAGAACAGGAACTTTGATTCTCACTCATGACATTCACATGACCTCATCAGAGCACAGCAGATCAGATTAGACCCCAAAACCCCAGAAAAGAGAAATTTGATGTCACGGCACCTTTAACAGAGGTAATGATAGAAAGTGGAACAGAGAGAAAGGAGTAAGGAAGAGGAAGAGAGAGAGAGAGAAAGAGAAAACATGAATCCACTTCCACAGTTCACTGGTGCATCTGTGACAGAAATACAACCTAGTCAGAGCAAGAACAACATTCCAAGGTCTCTGTCGGAAAACAAATCTAACAACCCCTACAGGAGGACCTGCAGGTGGAAAATATCCTCAGACAACAAACACACGCAGAACACGCAGAGAAGAGGTACAACCTAGTCAGCGCAATGGGAAGTAGAGAAGAGGTACAACCTAGCCATCGCGATGGGAAGCAGAGAAGAGGTACAACCTAGTCATCGCAATGGGAAGCAGAGAAGAGGTACAACCTAGTCATCGCAATGGGAAGTAGAGAAGAGGTACAACCTAGTCATCGCAATGGGAAGTAGAGAAGAGGTACAACCTAGTCAGCGCAATGGGAAGCAGAGAAGAGGTACAACCTAGTCATCGCAATGGGAAGTAGAGAAGAGGTACAACCTAGTCAGCGCAATGGGAAGTAGAGAAGAGGTACAACCTAGTCATCACAATGGGAAGCAGAGAAGAGGTACAACCTAGTCATCGCAATGGGAAGTAGAGAAGAGGTACAACCTAGTCATCGCAATGGGAAGCAGGACAGACCATGGCGCCAGGGGGCACACCTCGTGTGTAAACGGGGGGCCTCACTAAAAGAACGACACGGGGGGCCACTCACTGAGGTGTAACAACCTAGACATCGCAATGGGACCAGTAGAGAAGAGGTACACCCTAGTCAGCGAATGGGAAGCAGAGAAGAGAAACAACCTAGTCATCGCAGGGAAGTAGAGAAGAGGTACAACCTAGTCATCGCAATGGGAAGCAGAGAAGAGGCCTACAACCTAGTCATCGCAATGGGAAGTAGAGAAGCGGTACACCCTAGACACACAGTAGATGGGCAGCAGAGAGACGGGTACACCCTAGACGTCGCACACAGTAGACGCGCAGAAGTAGACGCGACACAGTCGATGCGCAATGCGAAAGTAGACAAGAGCACACACTAGACGCGCACACAGTAGACGCGCAGACAGAGACAACCAGTCATCGTAATGGGCAGTACAGTAGACGCGCACACAGTAGACGCGCAATGGGAAGCACAGAAGAGCGTACACAGTAGACGGGCACACATAGACGGCAGACAGTAGAAGAGGCACAACCTAGACATCGCAATGGGAAGCAGACAAGTAGACGTGCACACAGTAGACATCACAATAGACGGGCACACAGTAGACGTTACAACCTAGTCATCGCAGATGGAACACAGTAGACGGCACACAGAGACGTGCACACAGTAGACGTCGCAAAAAGTAGAGAAGAGGACACACTAGACGCGCACATAGGAGACGTAGCACACAGAGACGGGCACACAGTAGACGCGCACACAGAGAAGAGGTACAACCTAGACGCGCACACAGTAGACGCGCACAGAGAAGACGGGCACAACCGTAGACACGCAAAGGGAAGCAGTGCACAGTGTAAACATGCATAAGTAGAGGGGCTCCGTGGTGATACAGTCATGCAGATGCAGCCTAGACGCGCAAACAGTAGACGCGCACACAGAGACGCGCACGACACAGACGCGCACACAGCAGCCGCACACAGCAGACGCGCCATTTCACTAGACGCGCGCACAGTAGACGGCGCGACACGCGGGGGGGCCACATCGCTGACGTGTTAACAGCCCGACACGCGCACAGTAGACGCGCATACACTAGACGTGTACACGGACACGGGCACACAGAGATGGCACACAGGGGACGGCACACAGTCGCGCATACAGTCCAGAACGTGCACGAGTAGACGCGCAAATCACACGCAGACGCGCAGACCAGTAGACGCGCAGACAGTGCATGTGCAGACAGTAGACGCGCAGACAGTAGACGTGCATACAGTAGACGCGCACACAGTAGACGCGCACACAGTAGACGGGCACACAGTAGACGTGCACACAGTAGACGCGCACACAGTAGACGCGCACACAGTAGACGCGCACACAGTAGACGTGCACACAGTAGACGTGCGCACACAGTAGACGCGCGCACAGTAGACGGGCGCACAGTAGACGCGCGCACAGTAGACGTGCACAGTAGACGCGCGCACAGTAGACGCGCGCACAGTAGACGCGCGCACAGGAGACGCGCGCACAGGAGACGTGCACACAGTAGACGGGCACAGAGTAGACGTGCACACAGTAGACGGGCACAGAGTAGACGTGCACACAGTAGACAGGCACACAGTAGACGCGCACACAGTAGACGCGCACACAGTAGACGCGCACACAGTAGACGCGCACACAGTAGACGAGCACACAGGAGACGTGCACACAGTAGACGTGCACACAGTAGACGTGCACACAGTAGACGTGCACACAGTAGACGTGCACACAGTAGACCGGCACACAGTAGAAGGGCACAGTAGACGCGCACAGTAGACGGGCACACAGTAGACGCGCACACAGTAGACGGGCACACAGTAGACGCGCACACAGTAGACGGGCACACAGTAGACGCGCACACAGTAGACGCGCACACAGTAGACGCGCAGACAGTAGACGCGCAGACAGTAGACGCGCAGACAGTAGACGCGCAGACAGTAGACGCGCAGACAGTAGACGCGCAGACAGTAGACGCGCAGACAGTAGACGCGCACACAGTAGACGGGCACACAGTAGACGCGCACACAGTAGACGGGCACACAGTAGACGGGCACACAGTAGACGGGCACACAGTAGACGCGCACACAGTAGACGGGCACACAGTAGACGGGCACACAGTAGACGGGCGCACACAGTAGACGGGCACACAGTAGACGGGCACACAGTAGACGGGACACAGTAACGCACACAGCAGTAGACGCGCACACAGTAGACGGGCACACAGTAGACGTGCACACAAGTAGACGGGCACACAGTAGACGCGCACACAGTAGACGGGCACACAGTAGACGTGCACACAGTAGACGCGCACACAAGTAGACGCGCAGACAGTAGACGCGCAGACAGTAGACGGGCACACAGCAGACGGGCACACAGCAGACGGGCACACAGTAGACGGGCACACAGTAGACGCGCACACAGTAGACGGGCACACAGTAGACGGGCACACAGTAGACGGGCACACAGTAGACGGGCACACAGCAGACGGGCACACAGTAGACGCGCAGACAGTAGACGCGCAGGCAGTAGACGGGCACACAGTAGACGGGCACACAGTAGACGCGCACACAGTAGACGCGCACACAGTAGACGCGCACACAGCATCCTGGACCTCTAACTTCTGACCGGTTTCCTTGGGTCCAGATCAGCATCTTCATGACTCACCTGTCCAACTACGGCAACGACCGCCTGGGCTTGTACACCTTCGAGTCTTTGGTGAAGTTTGTCCAGTGCTGGACAAACCTGAGACTGCAGACGCTGCCTCCTGTCCAGCTGGCCGAGAAGTACTTCCAGATCTTCCCCGAGGAGAGAGACCCGCTCTGGCAGGTGGGTTTTCTGGAGTTGTTGGTCCTGGATTAAAACCTGCTTTAGTCGTAGATCTAGTGGATGTTGGTGGACATCCTGCACCCTAAACGCATCATGGAAAAATGAAACTGTGTTTTTCAGAACCCTTGTCATGACAAGAGACACAAGGACATCTGGTCGAAAGAAAAGACCTGTGACAGACTTCCCAGGTTCCTCATCATTGGACCACAGAAAACCGGTAACGCTGCTGCCTCCAGTCTGGGCTGGTTTTTATCCGTATCCAGGTCTGTCTCTGTCTTCAGAGACAGACCTGAGACTAACCCTAACCCCTGTCCTACATCTCTTCTTTAAGGCACTACAGCACTTCATTCATTCCTGAGCCTCCACCCAGCCGTCACCAGCTCCTTCCCCAGCCCCACCACCTTCGAGGAGATCCAGTTCTTCAGTGGAGCCGCCTATGAAAATGGGATTGACTGGTAAAACCTCCGCTCTCCCAGCAGGTGTCAACGTCTGCAGCTGTTGCAGAAACCAGTCAGCCGCCTGGCTGCGTGAAGAAGCCTCTGACTGAACACTGCTCCCTCACTGTGTCGTGTAGACCAGTGGTTTTCAAACTGGGGGTTGGGACTAGGGGTGTCGATATCTCCACGTGTAAATGGGTACACGGATAAAAAATCCTTCCTCCTTTCATTTCTCACCAACTCTATATTTTTAGGGGGGGGGGGGTAATGTTGCCTGAACGGTTCAGATAATAACTAACTATCCGCATAGATATCAGATGCCCGGGCCGCGATGTTGCGTTGATATTTGTATCTATAATAAACGCAGACACAGCCTGACGCGTCACCTCAGGTTGACTCGGGACGCGGTGGCGGAGAACACGAGCAGAGCACCGGCGCTGCTTCGTTCTGCCGTAGCGACTCTGTTCACGCCGTCAGAGATCCAGAAACTTCCGCTGGAAGTTACAGATGTTTTTGTCTATGGATCAGCAAAAACGGGCATGCTTTTAGTGATCGGGAGAGCTGATTGGACGACTACTGCATCCGTACAGTGGAAACATCATAATAGGTGAATTTCAATGCTAGTTAGCAGAGCTAGCTTTAGCTGTTACTAACCGGGTTTGATGTATATTTTTTAAACTCTCAAAACGCTCAAAACACGGTGCGGCCGACGCCCTAAACGCTCAAAACACGCTGCACCAGACGCCCTAAACGCTCAAAACACGGTGCGGCCGACGCCCTAAACGCTCAAAACACGCCGCACCAGACGCCCTAAACGCTCAAAACACGGTGCGGCTGACGCCCTAAACGCTCAAAACACGGTGCGGCCGACGCCCTAAACGCTCAAAACACGGTGCGGCCGATGCCCTAAACGCTCAAAACACGCCGCACCAGACGCCCTAAACGCTCAAAACACGGTGCGGCCGACGCCCTAAACGCTCAAAACACGCCGCACCAGACGCCCTAAACGCTCAAAACACGGTGCGGCCGACGCCCTAAACGCTCAAAACACGCCGCACCAGACGCCCTAAACGCTCAAAACACGGTGCGGCCGACGCCCTAAACGTTCAAAACACGCCGCACCAGACGCCCTAAACGCTCAAAACACGGTGCGGCCGACGCCCTAAACTCTCAAAACACGGTGCGGCCGATGCCCTAAGCGCTCAAAACACGGTGCGGCCGACGCCCTAAGCGCTCAAAACACGGTGCGGCCGACGCCCTATACGCTCAAAACACGGTGCGGCCGACGCCCTATACGCTCAAAACACGGTGCGGCCGACGCCCTATACGCTCAAAACACGGTGCGGCTGACGCCCTAAACTCTCAAAACACGGTGCGGCTGACGCCCTAAACGCTCAAAACACGGTGCGGCCGACGCCCTAAACTCTCAAAACACGGTGCGGCCGACGCCCTAAACTCTCAAAACACGGTGCGGCCGACGCCCTAAACTCTCAAAACACGGTGCGGCCGACGCCTTAAACGCTCAAAACACGGTGCGGCCGACGCCCTAAACTCTCAAAACACGGTGCGGCCGACGCCCTAAACTCTCAAAACACGGTGCGGCCGACGCCCTAAACGCTCAAAGCACGGTGCGGCCGACGCCCTAAACGCTCAAAACACGGTGCGGCCGACGCCCTAAACTCTCAAAACACGGTGCGGCCGACGCCCTAAACTCTCAAAACACGGTGCGGCCGATGCCCTAAACGCTCAAAACACGCCGCACCAGACGCCCTAAACGCTCAAAACACGGTGCGGCCGACGCCCTAAACGCTCAAAACACGGTGCGGCTGACGCCCTAAACTCTCAAAACACGGTGCGGCCGACGCCCTAAACGCTCAAAACAGGAATTGCCAGACGCCCTAAACGCTCAAAACAGGAATTGCCAGACGCCCTAAACGCTTCAAACGCACTACAAGATGGTTCAATACTTTTGACGTGCGTTTACATAGACTTGGCATGTAAACCTGCCGCGGTTGGTCTGAACGCACCATTCGACAACCGTCTGGGCCGTCGGGGACCGTCCATCCCAACTTCCCAGGAACTGTTTGCTCCTGTTTGTGTTTTTTGGATGCAGATGTCTTGTTTCACCATGTTGTTCCTCTGAAGTGAATTCCTTGGAGACTGCAGGACGCCAGACCCAGGACTGACCTCTGCCCCCGTGCTCTCCGCAGGTACATGGACTTCTTCCCATTCCCCTCCAACGTCAGCACCGACTTCATGTTTGAGAAAAGTGCCAACTACTTTGACACGGATGTTGCTCCGAAACGAGCGGCGGCCCTGTTGCCCAGAGCCAAGATCCTGGCCGTGCTCATCAACCCGTCTGACCGGGCCTACTCCTGGTACCAGGTGGGAACCTCGGCGCTGCTGGGTGGTCCTCTCTGGCTGGAGGGTCCTTGATTGTTTCTGTCTGTGTTCCTGAGGGCAGCACCAGAGGGCCCACCAGGACCCGGCAGCCCTCAACAACACCTTCCACGCTGTGGTGACGGCCGGACCTGCGTCCCCCAGAGATGTGCTCGCACTTCAGAGACGCTGCCTTTATCCCGGGATCTACGCCACCCACCTGGAGCACTGGCTGCAGTACTACCAGCCCAGCCAGGTAGCGGATTTGACCGGTCCGGTCTTCCTGCTGGTCTCTCATCTGCTAATGAGTCCCACCTGTTTCTGTGTTTCCCAGCTCCACATCGTGGACGGGGCCCTGCTCCGGTCACACCCGGCACAGGTGATGGAGGGGATCCAGAAGTTCCTCGGTGTCACGCCCGCCTTCAACTACACGCAGGCCCTCATGTTCGTAACACGCCAGGATAGGGGTAGAGTAGACCTGGTCCCAGACCCGGTCCCAGACCCGGTCCCAGACCCGGTCCCAGATCTGGTCCCAGACCTGGTCCCAGACCCGGTCTCAGACCCGGACCCGGTCCCAGACCCGGTCCCAGATCTGGTCCCAGACCTGGTCCCGGACCTGGTCCCGGACCTGGTCCCGGACCCGGTCCCAGAACCGGTCCCGGACCCGGTCCCGGACCTGGTCCCAGACCTGGTCCCGGACCCGGTCCCAGAACCGGTCCCAGACCCGGTCCCAGACCTGGTCCCAGACCCGGTCCCAGAGCGGTCCCAGAGTTGGTCCCAGACCCGGTCCCAGACCCGGTCCCAGACCAGGTCCCAGACCAGGTCCCAGACCCGGTCCCAGACCCGGTCCCAGACCCAGACCCGGCCCCAGACCCGGCCCCAGACCCGGTCCCAGACCCGGTCCCGGACCCGGTCCCAGACCCAGACCCGGCCCCAGACCCGGCCCCAGACCCGGTCCCAGACCCGGTCCAGGACCCGGTCCCAGACCCGGTCCCGGACCTGGTCTCAGAGTTGGTCTCCGACCCGGTCCCAGACCTGGTCCCAGACCTGGTCTCAGAGTTGGTCTCAGACCCGGTCCCAGACCCGGTCCCAGACCCGGTCCCGGACCTGGTCTCGGTCTCAGCCCGCCCAGTTGTCCCAAGTGGCCCAGTGGCCCAACCTGGTCCCAACCCGGCCCAACCTGTCTCAACCTGTCTCAGACCGCCCAACCTGGTCCCAGACCCGGTCCCAGACCTGGTCTCAGAGTTGGTCTCAGACCCGGTCCCAGACCTGGTCCGAGAGTTGGTCTCAGACCCGGTCCCAGACCTGGTCCCAGAGTTGGTCCCAGACCTGGTCCCAGACCCGGTCTCAGAGTTGGTCCCAGACCTGGTCCCAGAGTTGGTCCCAGACCCGGTCCCAGACCTGGTCCCAGACCTGGTCCCAGAGTTGGTCCCAGACCTGGTCCCAGACCCGGTCCCAGACCTGGTTCCAGACCTGGTCCCAGAACCGGTCCCAGACCCGGTCCCAGACCTGGTCTCAGACCTGGTTCCAGACCTGGTCCCGGACCCGGTCCCAGACCTGGTCTCAGACCCGGTCTCAGACCCGGTCCCAGACCTGGTCCCAGACCTGGTCCCAGTCCCGAACCCGGTCCCAGAACCGGTCCCAGACCCGGTCCCAGACCTGGTCCCAGACCCGGTCCCAGACCCGGTCCCAGACCTGGTCCCAGACCCGGTCCCAGACCCGGTCCCAGACCTGGTCTCAGACCTGGTTCCAGACCCGGTCCCAGAGTTGGTCCCAGAGTTGGTCTCAGACCCGGTCCCAGACCCGGTCCCAGACCTGGTCTCAGACCCGGTCCCAGACCCGGTCCAGACCTGGTCTCAGACCTGGTTCCAGACCCGGTCCCAGAGTTGGTCTCAGACCCGGTCTCAGACCCGGTCCCAGACCTGGTCTCAGACCTGGTCCCAGACCCGGTCTCAGACCCGGTCTCAGACCTGGTCTCAGACCTGGTTCCAGACCCCGGTCCCAGAGTTGGTCCCAGACCCGGTCCCAGACCCGGTCCCAGACCCGGTCCCAGAATTGGTCCCAGACCCGGTCCCAGACCTGGTCCCAGACCCGGTCCCAGAATTGGTCTCAGACCCGGTCCCAGACCCGGTCCCAGACCCGGTCCCAGACCTGGTCCCAGACCCGGTCCCAGACCTGGTCTCAGACCCGGTCCCAGACCTGGTCCCAGAGTTGGTCTCAGACCTGGTCTCAGACCCGGTCCCAAACCTAGTCCCAGAGTTGGTCTCAGACCTGGTCTCAGACCCGGTCCCAGAGTTGGCCTCAGACCTGGTCCCTGCTCTGACCTGGTCCCAGACCTGCCCAGGTCCAGTTCCCTAGTCCTGCAGACTCTGAAGCACTCGTCCTCCAACAGCCCTGAATCAGATGAACAGTTGGTCTCCAGCCTCTGCAGGGTTGCATGAGTTCAGACGTCTGATCCAGGGGGGTCGGAGGAGGGGGGTCCGAGTCTGCAGGACCGGGGGACTGGACCGGGGGACTGGACCTGGGGTTCCTGCTCCAGAGAATCTGCTGGATGCCAATGAGACCATTAGATATTCTGTTCTGTAAGCAACATGGGAACAAAGGTTCTGACGTCTCTGGTGTCTGCAGGTACGACGACAGCAAAGGTTTCTGGTGTCAGCGGGTGGAAGGAGGCCGAGCCAAATGTCTGGGGAAGAGTAAAGGCAGGAGGTACCCAGAGATGAGCCCTGAGGTACACCTTCACCTGAACAGTGTTCTGTTGCATGTTTTCTTTATCATCCTCGTTCCTGATAAGGAGCCATGCTCCGTAAAATAGAAGTCCAGCGTACGGTGGATCTCAGCAACATGTTTAATAGAACTTCTGTAGAACTTCTGTAACATGATTTTTACTCTGGTTCTGACCCTCTGTGTGTGTGTGTGTGTGTGTGTGTGGGTGTGTGCGCTGCATTTGTGTGTGTGTGTGTGCGTGTGTACGTGCGTGCGCTGCATTTGTGTGTGTGTGTGTGCGTGTGTACGTGCGTGCGCTGCATTTGTGTGTGTGTGTGTGCGTGTGTACGTGTGTGCGCTGCATTTGTGTGCGTGTGTGTGCGTGCGTGTGTGTGCGTGTGTACGTGCGTGTGCTGCATATGTGTGTGCGTGTGTACGTGCGTGCGCTGCATTTGTGTGTGTGTGTGTGCGTGTGTACGTGCGTGCGCTGCATTTGTGTGTGTGTGCGCTGCGTGTGTGTGCGTGCGCTGCATATGTGCGTGCGTGTGTGCGTGTGTACGTGCGTGCGCTGCTTTTGTGTGTGTGTGTGTGCGTGTGTACGTGCGTGCGCTGCATTTGTGTGTGTGTGTGTGCGTGTGTACGTGCGTGCGCTGCATTTGTGTGTGCGTGTGTACGTGCGTGCGCTGCATTTGTGTGCGTGTGTGTACGTGCGTGCGCTGCATTTGTGTGTGTGTGTGCGTGTGTACGTGCGTGCGCTGCATTTGTGTGCGTGTGTGTGCGTGCGTGTGTGTGTGCGTGTGTACGTGCGTGCGCTGCATTTGTGTGTGTGTGTGCGTGTGTGTACGTGCGCTGCATATGTGCGTGCGTGTGTGCGTGTGTACGTGCGTGCGCTGCATTTGTGTGTGTGTGTGTGCGTGTGTACGTGCGTGCGCTGCATTTGTGTGTGTGTGTGTGTGCGTGTGTACGTGCGTGCGCTGCATTTGTGTGTGTGTGCGCTGCGTGTGTGTGCGTGCGCTGCATATGTGCGTGCGTGTGTGCGTGTGTACGTGCGTGCGCTGCATTTGTGTGTGTGTGTGTGCGTGTGTACGTGCGTGCGCTGCATTTGTGTGTGTGCGTGTGTGTACGTGCGTGCGCTGCATTTGTGTGTGTGTGCGCTGCGTGTGTGCGTGTGTGTGTGCGTGCGCTGCATATGTGCGTGCGTGTGTGCGTTTGTACGTGCGTGCGCTGCATTTGTGTGTGTGTGTGTGTGCGCTGCGCGTGTGTGTGTGCGTGCGCTGCATATGTGCGTGCGTGCGTGCGTGTGTGTGTGTGTGTATGTATGTGCGTGCGCTGCATTTGTGTGTGTGTGTGCGTGCGTGCGTGTGTGTGTGTGTGTATGTGCGTGCGCTGCATTTGTGTGTGTGCGTGTGCGTGCGCTGCATTTGTGTGTGTGTGCGTGTGTGTACGTGCGTGTGTGTGTGTGTGTATGTGCGTGCGCTGCATTTGTGTGTGTGCGTGCGTGTGTGTGTATGTGCGTGCGCTGCATTTGTGTGTGTGCGTGCGTGCGTGTGCGTGCGCTGCATTTTTGTGTGTGCGTGCGTGCGTGTGCGTGCGCTGCATATGTGCGTGCGTGTGTGTGTGTGTGTATGTGCGTGCGCTGCATTTGTGTGTGTGTGCGTGTGCTGCATATGTGCGTGCGTGCGTGTGTACGTGCGTGCGCTGCATTTGTGTGTGTGTGTGTGTGTGCGCTGCATATGTGCGTGCGTGTGTGTGTATGTGCGTGCGCTGCATTTGTGTGTGTGTGCGTGTGCTGCATATGTGCGTGCGTGCGCTGCATACGTGCGTGCGCTGCATACGTGCGTGCGTGCGTGTGTGCGTGCGTGCGCTGCATTTGTCTGTGTGTGCGTGCGTGCGTGCGCTGCATATGTGCGTGCGTGCGTGTGTGTGTGTGCGCTGCATATGTGCGTGCGTGCGTGCGCTGCATATGTGCGTGCGTGCGTGTGTGTGTGTGCGCTGCATATGTGCGTGCGTGTGTGTGTGTATGTGCGTGCGCTGCATTTGTGTGTGTGTGCGTGCGTGCGCTGCATATGTGCGTGCGTGCGTGTGTGTGTGTGCGCTGCATATGTGCGTGCGTGTGTGTGTGTATGTGCGTGCGCTGCATTTGTGTGTGTGTGCGTGTGCTGCATATGTGCGTGCGTGCGTGTGTACGTGCGTGCGCTGCGTGTGTGCGTGTGCGTGTGCTGCAGGCGCGCGTCTTTCTTGCAGACTATTACCGCGACCACAACATGGAGCTGCTCCGCATGTTGAACCGGCTCGGCCAGCCGCTGCCATCGTGGCTTCGTCAAGAACTCCAGAGCACCAGCTGGAGCTGAGACCTGCACCCGACCCACGTCTGAGGTCGGGCCCAGAACCGGTCTGCAGCGTCCTTCCTCTGTGGCTGGGGGGGACCGTATAATCTCTGAAGCTCTGGCTCCTGTTAGATCCATGTGGACTCCATCCTCCTGATCCTCCTGCAGCACCGCGGCCTCAATCTGAGTCCAGGACTCGGCGATACTGAACACACGAGGGTCCAGGAGGACCGGCTCAGATGAGCCAGTCTAAGCTGAGATGGGGGGGTGTTAGCTGGACACACACAGGCATCTCATGATTGTTACGGTTGGAGGCCGGGGGTGGGGGGCCAGATCAATCAGCAGTCTGGTCCCCTTCCCTCTTCAAGTCCAACCTTTCCTGTGACATCAGAAGGAGGCGGAGCCTGCACCATGACTGCAGGGTTGCAGCTCGGCTGTAGCCTGATGTGATTGGTCCACCGGGTTCCATCTTTCTGTACTCACGGCTGCACGCGGCTGGGACCGGGACCGGCAGCCAGGACCGGGACTGACAGCCGGGGCCGGCAGCCAGGACCGGCAGCCAGGACCGGCAGCCGGGTCCGGGGCCGGCAGCCGGGACTGGCAGCCGGGACCGGCAGCCAGGACCGGGACCGGCAGCCGGGTCCGGGACCGGCAGCCGGGACCGGGACCGGCAGCCGGGACCGGCAGCCGGGACCGGGACCGACAGCTAGGACCGGGACCGGCAGCCCGGACCGGGACCGGGACCGGGACTGGCAGCCAGGACTGGGGCCGGCAGCCGGGACCGGGACCGGCAGCTAGGACCGGGACCGGCAGCCCGGACCGGGACCGGCAGCCCGGACCGGGACCGGGACCGGGACTGGCAGCCAGGACTGGGGCCGGCAGCCGGGACCGGGATCGGCAGCCGGGGCCGGCAGCCGGGACTGGCAGCCGGGACTGGCAGCTAGGACCGGGACCGGCAGCCCGGACCGGGACTGGCAGCCAGGACTGGGGCCGGCAGCCGGGACCGGGATCGGCAGCGGTCCTCGGACCCAGCTCCACCTGCAAACAGGACCTGAGCGTGCTCGGTGGTGTGTTCATGGTGCGGGCTCTGATCTGGTGGGACCGTGCCGGACGTTTCCAACATCTACCTGCTTTATTACCTGTAACTGGCACTGACGTGTCCGGCTTCGTGCAACACGCGGACTGAGACCGGGTCCGGTGTCCGGATCATCCCCGTTTCTCCATCGGTGTGGATGCAAACGCAGCAAACGTCTCCTGGAGGACATGAACAGTTCAACCGTGTGCCTTTCAGACTGCTCGTCTGCTTCTGGCTGACGTGCATAAAAGATGAAAACGGCAGAAATAAAGTCGGCTTGTAAGAAGCTGGAGCAGCGAGCGGAAACAGAACTGAGACGAAGCTTCAGTTTTAGCATCATGCCGTATTTATTCGTTCATGACGGACAGATGGTCCAGAAAGGAGCCGTCATGTCCACGTTTTCTGGCTTTTACAGCAAATACGAGCTCATAGATGATGGAGGATCTTCAGGTTCCCAAAGTCTGGCACCAGGACCATCAGGTGTCGCACTGCAGGTGAGCTGGTCTCACCCCCAACCCTGCAGAGGAGAGACCGGCTCACCTGCAGAGACCGGCTCACCTGCAGAGACCGGCTCACCTGCAGAGGAGAGACCGGCTCACCTGCAGAGGAGAGACCGGCTCACCTGCAGAGGAGAGACCGGCTCACCTGCAGAGACCGGCTCACCTGCAGAGACCGGCTCACCTGCAGAGACCGGCTCACCTGCAGAGACCGGCTCACCTGCAGAGACCGGCTCACCTGCAGAGACCGGCTCTCCTGCAGAGACCGGCTCTCCTGCAGAGACCGGCTCACCTGCAGAGGAGAGACCGGCTCACCTGCAGAGACCGGCTCACCTGCAGAGACCGGCTCTCCTGCAGAGACCGGCTCACCTGCAGAGACCGGCTCTCCTGCAGAGACCGGCTCACCTGCAGAGACCGGCTCTCCTGCAGAGACCGGCTCTCCTGCAGAGACCGGCTCACCTGCAGAGACCGGCTCACCTGCAGAGACCGGCTCTCCTGCAGAGACCGGCTCTCCTGCAGAGACCGGCTCTCCTGCAGAGACCGGCTCACCTGCAGAGGAGAGACCGGCTCACCTGCAGAGACCGGCTCTCCTGCAGAGACCGGCTCTCCTGCAGAGACCGGCTCACCTGCAGAGACCGGCTCTCCTGCAGAGACCGGCTCACCTGCAGAGACCGGCTCACCTGCAGAGACCGGCTCTCCTGCAGAGACCGGCTCTCCTGCAGAGACCGGCTCTCCTGCAGAGACCGGCTCACCTGCAGAGGGAGAAACCGTCTCACCTGCAGAGACCGGCTCACCTGCAGAGGAGAGACCGGCTCACCTGCAGAGACCGGCTCACCTGCAGAGACCGGCTCACCTGCAGAGGAGAAACCGTCTCACCTGCAGAGACCGGCTCACCTGCAGAGACCGGCTCACCTGCAGAGACCGGCTTACCTGCAGAGACCGGCTCACCTGCAGAGACCGGCTTACCTGCAGAGACCGGCTCACCTGCAGAGACCGGCTCTCCTGCAGAGACCGGCTCACCTGCAGAGACCGGCTCACCTGCAGAGACCGGCTCTCCTGCAGAGACCGGCTCTCCTGCAGAGACCGGCTCTCCTGCAGAGACCGGCTCACCTGCAGAGGAGAAACCGTCTCACCTGCAGAGACCGGCTCACCTGCAGAGGAGAGACCGGCTCACCTGCAGAGACCGGCTCACCTGCAGAGACCGGCTCACCTGCAGAGGAGAAACAGGCTCACCTGCAGAGACCGGCTCACCTGCAGAGACCGGCTCACCTGCAGAGGAGAGACCCGGCTCACCTGCAGGGGAGAGACCGGCTCACCTGCAGAGACCGGCTCACCTGCAGAGACCGGCTCACCTGCAGAGGAGAAACCGGCTCACCTGCAGAGACCGGCTCACCTGCAGAGACCGGCTCTCCTGCAGAGACCGGCTCTCCTGCAGAGACCGGCTCTCCTGCAGAGACCGGCTCACCTGCAGAGGAGAGACCGGCTCACCTGCAGAGACCGGCTCACCTGCAGAGACCGGCTCACCTGCAGAGGAGAGACCGGCTCACCTGCAGAGACCGGCTCACCTGCAGAGACCGGCTCTCCTGCAGAGACCGGCTCTCCTGCAGAGACCGGCTCACCTGCAGAGACCGGCTCACCTGCAGAGACCGGCTCACCTGCAGAGACCGGCTCACCTGCAGAGGAGAAACCGTCTCACCTGCAGAGACCGGCTCACCTGCAGAGACCGGCTCACCTGCAGAGACCGGCTCACCTGCAGAGACCGGCTCACCTGCAGAGACCGGCTCACCTGCAGAGACCGGCTCACCTGCAGAGACCGGCTCACCTGCAGAGACCGGCTCACCTGCAGAAACCGGCTCACCTGCAGAGGAGAAACAGGCTCACCTGCAGAGACCGGCTCACCTGCAGAGACCGGCTCACCTGCAGAGGAGAGACCGGCTCACCTGCAGAGACCGGCTCACCTGCAGAGACCGGCTCACCTGCAGAGGAGAAACCGGCTCACCTGCAGAGACCGGCTCACCTGCAGAGACCGGCTCACCTGCAGAGACCGGCTCACCTGCAGAGACCGGCTCATGGGAACCTGCTCCGGCTTGTTGGACAGTGAGAGGAACGAATGTCTCCGAGACTTCGGCGCCCGGAAACGCCCCCGTTGCGGCTGTAATGGTCATTCCTGGCTCTCCATCTGAGGAGGAACCGGCAGATGTGGCAGCAGAAGAGAACCGGACGTGAGAACCGGACGTGAGAACCGGACGTGAGAACCGGACGTGAGAACCGGCAGAGACGCAGCCGAAGCTGCTGAACTCTTGTTTCTGGAATAATGTCAGAAAGGCCAACACTGTATCATCTCTAATAAAGTCCAGCGAGGCTGAAAACACCGTCTGTTGCTTCTTTCTCCTTCAGACTCCGGTAAGACCTGAACGCTGGATCATCCATTCATCTATGTTCTGTTCCGCGTATCCGGTTCAGGTTGCTGGAGTCTATCCAGAGGCAGGTACACCTGGACAGGCGTCCCGTCTGTCCCAGAACACGGCGGTGTGTGAATCCTCTCCGACCTTCGCTCCTGACATACTTCTGGTCTGGTAAAATCAGTATTTTGTTGGGACAAAAGGCTGGATCTGATAGCGTTGATCTTACTTCTGAAGTGGTCTGCAAAGTCATCACATGCAGCATCTGATGCTGTTGTTAAAATCTGTGTTGATTAAAAGATTTATTGTTTTAAAAAGGAATTTTGCAGTGAGGTTTGAGAAGGGGAGTGTTCTTGCCTGTTTAACAGCTTTGTTGTAAATTGTTTTTTTTAAATGGATGGTCAGTTTGGTTTTTCTCCAGTTCCTCTGGGCTTTTCTGCAGATCCTTATATTATTCATTTGCTCACTCCACCGTGGTGGTTTGGATTTGGTTCTTACTGTTTTTGTATTAAATGGAGCCACAGCATCAATGGCTGTCATTACTCTGCTGTTATAATCGTTTACAATAGATTCACAAGATCCAGGTAGAAACTGTGGAGGAGTTTGGCTTAAAATATCAATCAAATTTGCAGCCACTTCAGAAGTAATATATGGCTTCCTCACAGTTCTCACGGTGGCCTCCCGCCGGCTAAAACTGGTGATGTTAAAACACACAGTGGTGGTCTGACACAGCAGTAGGCCGGCCGTGAGTTAGGACCAGGTCCAGGTGTGTCCTCTGGTGTGAGTCGGCTGTGTGACGTGTTGTTTAAAATCTACGGAAGCGTATTGCTGTCAAAGAGGGGAAAAACTTTAGAACATGATAATATATTGTACAAACGTGATAATTACGTTGTACAAATGTGATAATTACGTTGTACAAACGTGATAATTACGTTGTACAAATGTGATAATTATGTTGTACAAACGTGATAATTACGTTGTACGAATGTGATAATTATGTTGTACAAACGTGATAATTACGTTGTACAAATGTGATAATTATGTTGTACAAACGTGATAATTACGTTGTACAAATGTGATAATTATGTTGTACAAACGTGATAATTACGTTGTACAAATGTGATAATTATGTTGTACAAACGTGATAATTACGTTGTACAAACGTGATAATTACGTTGTACAAACGTGATAATTATGTTGTACAAACGTGATAATTGTGTTGTACAAACGTGATAATTATGTTGTACAAACGTGATAATTACGTTGTACAAACGTGATAATTACGTTGTACAAACGTGATATTTATGTTGTACAAACGTGATAATTACGTTGTACAAACGTGATAATTACGTTGTACAAACGTGATAATTATGTTGTACAAACGTGATAATTACGTTGTACAAACGTGATATTTATGTTGTACAAACGTGATAATTACGTTGTACAAACGTGATAATTATGTTGTACAAACGTGATATTTATGTTGTACAAACGTGATAATTACGTTGTACAAACGTGATAATTACGTTGTACAAACGTGATATTTATGTTGTACAAACGCGATAATTATGTTGTACAAACGTGATAATTATGTTGTACAAACGTGATAATTGAGTTGTACAAACGCGATATTTATGTTGTACAAACGTGATAATTACGTTGTACAAACGTGATAATTATGTTGTACAAACGTGATAATTACGTTGTACAAACGTGATAATTATGTTGTACAAACGTGATAATGGCGTTGTACAAGCGTGATAATGACGTTGTACAAGCGTGATAATTACGTTGTACAAGCGGATAATTATGTTGTACAAACAGCGAAATTACGTTGTACAAACGTGATAATTATGTTGTACAAACGTGATAATTACGTTGTACAAGCGTGATAATTATGTTGTACAAACGTGATAATTATGTTGTACAAACGTGATAATTGCGTTGTACAAGCGTGATAATTACGTTGTACAAGCGTGATATTTATGTTGTACAAACGTGATAATTATGTTGTACAAACGGAAATTACATTGTACAAACGGATAATTACATTACAACAAACGTACAACGAAAACATTACACGAATTACATTGACAACGTAAATACTTGACAAACGGAAATACGTGACAAACGGATTTATTTTACAACGTGAAAGACGTTGTACAAGCGGAAATTACGTTGACAAACGTGAATTTATATTTAACGGAAATTTTTGACAACGGAAATTACGTTGTACAACGGAAATACGTTACAAACGGAAATTTGTTGACAAACGGAATTTGTTGTACAAACGGAAATTTGTTGTACAAACGTGAATTTATTTGTACAAACGTGATAATTACGTTGTACAAACGTGATATTATGTTGTACAAACGTGATAATTATGTTGTACAAACGTGATAATTATGTTGTACAAACGTGATAATTACGTTGTACAAACGTGATAATTATGTTGTACAAACGTGATAATTATGTTGTACAAACGTGATAATTATGTTGTACAAACGTGATAATTACGTTGTACAAGCGTGATAATTATGTTGTACAAGCGTGATAATTATGTTGTACAAACGTGATAATTACGTTGTACAAACGTGATAATTAGTGTTGTACAAACGTGATAATTGTGTTGTACAAGCGTGATAATTATGTTGTACAAACGTGATAATTATGTTGTACAATTTACGTTGATAATTATGTTGTACAAACGTGATAATTATGTTGTACAAGCGTGATAATTACATTGTACAAACGTGATAATTATGTTGTACAAACGTGATAATTACGTTGTACAAGCGTGATAATTACGTTGTACAAGCGTGATAATTATGTTGTACAAACGTGATAATGACGTTGTACAAGCGTGATAATTACGTTGTACAAACGTGATATTTATGTTGTACAAGCGTGAAATTGTGTTGTACAACGAAATTACGTTTACAAACGGATAATTACGTTGTACAAACGTGATAATTATGTTGTACAAACGTGATAATTGTATTGTACAAACGTGATAATTGTGTTGTACAAACGGATATTTATGTTGTACAAACGGATAATTACGTTGTACAAACGTGATATTTATGTTGTACAAACGTGATAATTATGTTGTACAAACGTGATAATTATGTTGTACAAACGTGATAATTACGTTGTACAAACGTGATAATTATGTTGTACAAACGTGATAATTATGTTGTACAAACGTGATAATTACGTTGTACAAACGTGATAATTATGTTGTACAAACGTGATAATTACGTTGTACAAACGTGATAATTACGTTGTACAAACGTGATAATTACGTTGTACAAACGTGATAATTGTGTTGTACAAGCGTGATAATTATGTTGTACAAACGTGATAATTACGTTGTACAAACGTGATAATTGTGTTGTACAAACGTGATAATTACGTTGTACAAACGTGATAATTACGTTGTACAAGCGTGATAATTACGTTGTACAAGCGTGATAATTGTGTTGTACAAACGTGATAATTGTGTTGTACAAACGTGATAATTACGTTGTACAAACGTGATAATTATGTTGTACAAACGTGATAATTACGTTGTACAAACGTGATAATTGTGTTGTACAAGCGTGATAATTATGTTGTACAAACGTGATAATTGTGTTGTACAAACGTGATAATTACGTTGTACAAACGTGATAATTACGTTGTACAAACGTGATAATTATGTTGTACAAACGTGATAATTGTGTTGTACAAACGTGATAATGACGTTGTACAAACGTGATAATTACGTTGTACAAACGTGATAATTACGTTGTACAAACGTGATAATTGTGTTGTACAAACGTGATAATGACGTTGTACAAACGTGATAATTATGTTGTACAAACGTGATAATTGTGTTGTACAAACGTGATAATGACGTTGTACAAACGTGATAATTACGTTGTACAAACGTGATAATTGTGTTGTACAAACGTGATAATTACGTTGTACACACATGACAAATGTGATCATTCAGATCATACTCCGGAACAGAAGGTGGCGGTAATGTCATACCCCGGCACACTGTTCCGGAGAAAACCCACATAAGGAGGAGAAGATCATCCAGTTTGTGCTTTATGGGGAAAAGTTGTCATGTGGTGACCGTGAGTAATGGTAAAACATATGGATACTCCCTTGCTACGATTCCTACGAAACCGGGCGTACCAGAGGAGTGGCTCTCGCGCATGGAAGAGGATCATGTAAGTCCGTTTTCCCTAATTTATGGTTATCAGTTTGTATTTTATCATCGTATACGTGATAAGGCGAGTCCTTTCGTTCTGGCTGGCATACTTTAGCCTGCTGTTTTACTGATGCACAGCTGAGAACACCCTGATGGCTTCCAGTTAAAGTGATCACGTTTAATAGCAGCAGTCCATTTAGCTCGTCATTCAGGGTCAGCAGGCGGCCTCAGACAAATGTATCATTATTTTCTATTTGAGGCCAAATGTGAGCTGTAGGCTAGCACCCAAGCTCATAGCAGTACTTTAAACTTGCTATGATGATCTTTTTGCCACCACGCCAGTGTGCCTGTCACGTCATTGTGGACAACACATGAGAATAGTCTACAACACGAATGTCCAAAGTAGAGATGCACCAATTCAGGTTTTTTCCAATCCGATACAGATCCCTGGGCTGAACATATCAGCCAATACCCGATACCGATCCGATACTACTGTGAATGAATGAACTGTGTCTCGCCATGTAAGGGAAGGCATCAAGCATTTTATTTATTAACAAATAAAGTGCAAATTTATGATATTAATAAAAACAGAAATGATTGGATTGGAATGCTGGATAAGCCGCATTTATCTGATATCCGATCCAGGTATTGGTTCGGTGCATCTCTAGTCCAACGTTAGTCCTTGAGGGCAGCTGTCCTGCAGGTTTTCTGTCCCTTCCTGCTCCAACACACCTGACAAGTGAATGAATCTAACAGCCTATGAAGCTCTGCAAAATGACTCATTAATTTGAGTCCGGTGTGTTGGAGCAGGGAGGCATAAAAACCTGCTGGATTGTGGCCCTTGAGGACCAGAGCTGGACACCCCTGGTCTATAAGATGCTGACTCAAACTAAATCATTATTTAGATTTTTTTTTTTCCTAATAAATGATTCATATTCACTTTAATTATGGGTGATTTAGCTTGTGTAAAATAGATTTAAACGTCATTCTGTATAAGAGAAAATGAAAAAAATATTGTGTCCATGTGCACTACACACTCTTTGTGTTGCCACAGGATGTTGCACTAGGTACCCAACCTGTCTTTTAATTCTAACATGAATTTCTGTCTACACAGATTGATGCAACAGTTATTGACTGTATGGATGATGACACTCTCTCCGGTTACATTCCAACGTATGGGGATAGGATCGCAGCAAGACGCTTCTGTCTAGAAAAAAAAGGCACAAATACAAAAGATTCCAAAAAACATTCTCTGCTTGAAAAACTAAAGAAGAAGATGGGCATTGATACTGATGATACAAACTCAGATGTAGGTGAAACAAGAACAACAAAACGGAAAAGAACATACGCACAATCCAACAAATGGGCTGAAAAAAAGACCAGAAGAATTGTTGTGGATAAAATGTTTTCCCAAGAAAAGGACGAGAAAGGCTTGGTAGGGTCTGGTGATAGAAGGATTTATTATCAATACAGAGTGACAGAGGTAGAAGACCCCTCTTCCCTCTTCGACCATACTTCTTATAGGGGAGCGAAACCCCTTGAGACAAAGGCTCGGATTAGATCAAAACCATATAAGACAATTAATTAAACATAGACACACTATTGCCCATATCAGATTTAAATGTCATGCCTATAATAATATTATCCTAAACTCTTCTTACTTGGTAAACACCACCACCTGCTCCTGCCATACACTTTCCTTGACCTCTATTATACCACAGTTTATCTGTAGTTTATGAGAACAAAGAAATACCCACAGAATCAGGTCGGGATGGATTCATAATGGCAAACAAGTTAGAGCACGCAAGGGGGAGGAACAAGAGCACTTGATGTACCCAAAGATGCAAAGAAATCAGATCTTATGGATTATTCCAAAGAACTTTTCTTCCCAAATGGAAAATGCAGATTTGGAAGGTTTGAAACATTCAGTCATGACATATTAGACTTCCAGGAAGAAGCTGTGTTGGATGACGATATCACAGTCGGAGAATTGTACTCTGTAATTAGATTGGGAAAGTTGCGATTTTACTTTTGCACTAAAAGCAAGATCAGCTTGGATGAGGAGGAACATGGTGGAGAGGAATCTGATGAAAGTAATCTGCAAATGACCGACATGGATAAAGATAACCAAGTAAGTGAAAGCATTGTCAGATTTTGAAATCAATCCAGATGCACTGTCTGACGAATGTGAGGTGTTCTTTGGACCAGTCACCAATGGAGAGCCCATGACTGGAGAACTTGATGACACTTTGGTTTTGAGACACCCATCATTCTTCCTTCTTCACTGACCTCCCTCCCCCCACAACACCAAATTCACCCATCATGCCAGAAGAAGAAGCAACCACCAGAACTGCTTCTTTTAAAAAAAAACTACACAGGAGCAATTTTCTTAAGGAGATGATAACACAGTTTAAGGATGAAACACTCCTTAGACAAAACCTGAAATTCAGTTTCATAGATGAAATGGGAGCTGATGCAGACGGTGTCTCAAGAGACGTGTATGCCACATTTTGGACTGAGTTTATGGACCGCATAGCAGAGGGGGAGGAAGTGAGGGTTCCATCATTGCCTAATAGATGGCAAAAGCAAGAGTGGAAATCCATAGGCCGGATACTGCTTAAGGGTTTTAAAGATCATGGATACTTTCCTTGTCGTCTTGCCCCTGCTTTTTCAGTCGCTCTCATGTTTGGTGAGAGTGAAGTCACAGAAGAAATGCTGTTTGAAAGCCTTCTCCTGTTCATCAGTCAGTCAGACAGGGATCTTGTGACCAGTGCCTTAAAATCAGACTGTCTAGATGAGGACATGGACGAACTTATTGATCTTTTGGATCGCTTAAATGTAACAACACTTCCAACCAAAGAAAATTTAAAAGGAATCCTTTTAAATGCAGCACACAAGCACCTGATCCAAAAGCCAAGATATGCTGCAGAACAATGTCTTCAACTGCGAGCCACACTTTAAAGGGATCATTTTCTAGCCCACAAGCTGTCCTGCAGATGTATGAAGAAAAAAAGCCAACAAGTAAAAGGATTTTGAAGTTGCTAGATGCCTCTCCTACAACTCAGGCAGAGAATCAGAGCTTCCGTTATTTACAGCAGAACATAAGAGGACTTGATGATGCAGGACTCAGAAGAATGCTAAGATTTGTTACGGGGTCTGATATAATCTGTGTAAACAGAGTTGAGGTGGTCTTCACATCAATAGAAGGTCTTGCAAGGCGACCTATTGCACACACTTGTGGACCAGCTCTGGAACTTCCATGGACATGGTTCATACCCAGAACGTCGTTGTGAAATGGACAGCACACTGCTTAATCAAAACTCCTCTGAGTTCAGCATTGTTTAGATCAGACTTGCGAATCCACAGTGATATTAGGTTGAGGTGGATCGCAGTGAGTGATAACTGCATTTACTGTTTTCCTTTTGTTTCATTTGATTACAGTTTGATATTACCAACATTGAAATGTAGCATTTTTATTCTTTTCTGCTACCCAGGAGAATAAGTCATGCAAATTTTCATTTAAGTTTAGCACAACCATGTTTGTGTAAATTTCAACACTTGACAAGATTCTGCAGATTTAAACATTAAGAACACTGCAGAATCTTGTCACGTTTTTCCTGTTTGAGGAGGAATGCTCATCTGGATGGACCCTTATACTAAGATACTCTATGACGCCACCTACATTTGTCATGTACATACACATTTTATAGATGGCACTTACCCCACTTGGGACCTTTACTGCAGCTGATTTATATTTTCCATTAAAACATTAAGTTTAATCTCCTTATATGACATTTAGCACCAAAAAATACATTTAAAGGAGATAAATAAACAATAGTGTCCAGTCAGTTCATATGCACAAAGTTAAGTTGTATGAAAAGGAAGAGCAATATACAGAAAAAAAAGGGTGTTGTATGCAAACCCTGTAATACGAATAAATCTTCATGGCGAAGGACAGAAAATATGTTTAGCTTTCACATTTTAGAGAAGTGTAAAATGCATTGTGCCTTTTTTTTCAATCAGGCATGTTGAAGCACTCCCTTTCTGATCTAAAACTGAAGGTTTGTGTTCACAACAGAAATATGCACAAGTCTGGAAGCATTTGATTTTATTTTGATTAGATTTTTGTTTCAGTTAATACAAAAGCTTTCTCTTGTTTCTACAGAGTGCAATGATTTCTTTAAAGGGCAACAGTTGATATGTGATTTATTATTGCACAGTTGGGAAGTTTATAAGAACAAGTTCACTGTTCACTTTCAAAGTGGTCTAAGGCTTCAGTAACAAAGAATATATTGAAATGTCAGTAGCTGTTCTGCATGTTTTTTCAAGTTACATGGCAATAAATGCACCTGGGCAGTTGTTGGTTAACGTGAAAAATAAATGAATTTTTCACAACAGTTTGGTTGATTTATGCTCATATTCACATCAGCAATTCAACTATTGTAATAATAGGTTATGAAATAACGACACTCAAATTTTTTAAGATATATTGACAGGCTACTGAAAAACTTAAGGCATTTCTAAGTCTGTTAAATGAATGACATTTATGATGTCATAGTCATGATATGCCTCATCATTTCATTCCATAACTCAGCAGCTACCCCCCCCCCCCCCCCCCCCCCCCAAAAAAAAAGCATCATCAATTGGTCAGTTGCTTTTTCTGTTTTTGTCTCATATTTCCAATGAGTTCACAACAGTTCATTGGTTACTTGTTCGGACTTCTTCATGGCAGTGACACCACTGGGCTCCTCTGTAGTGTTCAGGGGGCCATTTTCAAATATTTGCCATGTTTTCATTCAGTGTATATACACATCAATGGCAAGAAGCATCATCTTAATGAGACAGGTCTCTGCACAGTTCATAAGGCCATAAGTATGTGTGCTCTCAGGAAGATGTACAGCTCAATGACTTCATCCGCTGTGGTTGGTGAGAGTAAGACGTCCTCAGACATGATATGGCAACACAAGCTGAAAACTGTTTCATCACAAGGATAAGTTCCTCTTTGTTGACATTCCTGTTTACAGGCCCCCACTGCCTCCCGCGACGCCTCCACCAGGTGTTCTTGTCCACCAAACAGGTGTGGGATGGTGTACATAAGAGCTGGACGTCCACTTGGAGCCACTGCATTTCTGCTGTGGCGGATGATGTGTGTGTTCCACAAGTGGGAAACTGTTGCAGCTCCTCCTGTAGATAAATAATCAGTTAAAATTTGTATTATTGAACATTCAGAATCTTTTTGTGGTGTGCACACTTTCTCTGGTAAAAAAAACAAAAACTTTTGATACCAGTACAATGCAGATGGAGTGATTTATTATTGATATATATATGTGCCATCTACAGCAGGTCCATGTGAGGTTACTGCCAAGAACTAAAAACAATTGATTGCTGAACAAAGAGCAAAAATGCTCTTTTAATTGTAGACTACTGTTTGTCTTCCTCCATTCTTTTGCAAAAACACGAATGCATTCACACAAAGAAAATTAAGACTTTGATGTTCTGACATACCTCAACGTTCTTCAGACAAGAAAACAGAACAAGCTGCTTGTCCAAAAAGTCACCAGAGAAATAGTCATTGTTTTTAAGTTCCTGAAAGCGATTCATCCACTGTTGAGCAGGATGAGTCCTCAAAAAGCCCCACCAGCTTTCTAATGTTCTACTGGGAATAAAACATGTTTATGTTCTACTGGGAATAAAACATGTTTATGTTCTACTGGGAATAAACATGTTTATGTTCTACTGGGAATAAAACATGTTTATGTTCTACTGGGAATAAAACATGTTTACGTTCTACTGGGAATAAAACATGTTTATGTTCTACTGGGAATAAAACATATTTATGTTCTACTGGGAATAAAACATGTTTATGTTCTACTGGGAATAAAACATGTTTACGTTCTACTGGGAATAAAACATGTTTATGTTCTACTGGGAATAAAACATGTTTACGTTCTACTGGGAATAAAACATGTTTATGTTCTACTGGGAATAAAACATGTTTATGTTCTACTGGGAATAAAACATGTTTATGTTCTACTGGGAATAAAACATGTTTATGTTCTACTGGGAATAAAACATGTTTATGTTCTACTGGGAATAAAACATGTTTATGTTCTACTGGGAATAAAACATGTTTACGTTCTACTGGGAATAAAACATGTTTACGTTCTACTGGGAATAAAACATGTTTATGTTCTACTGGGAATAAACATGTTTATGTTCTACTGGGAATAAAACATGTTCATGTTCTACTGGGAATAAAACATGTTTATGTTCTACTGGGAATAAAACATGTTTACGTTCTACTGGGAATAAAACATGTTTATGTTCTACTGGGAATAAAACATATTTATGTTCTACTGGGAATAAAACATGTTTATGTTCTACTGGGAATAAAACATGTTTATGTTCTACTGGGAATAAAACATGTTTATGTTCTACTGGGAATAAAACATGTTTATGTTCTACTGGGAATAAAACATGTTTACGTTCTACTGGGAATAAAACATGTTTACGTTCTACTGGGAATAAACATGTTTACGTTCTACTGGGAATAAACATGTTTACGTTCTACTGGGAATAAAACATGTTTATGTTCTACTGGGAATAAAACATGTTTACGTTCTACTGGGAATAAAACATGTTTACGTTCTACTGGGAATAAAACATGTTTACGTTCTACTGGGAATAAAACATGTTTATGTTCTACTGGGAATAAAACATGTTAATGTTCTACTGGGAATAAAACATGTTTATGTTCTACTGGGAATAAAACATGTTTACGTTCTACTGGGAATAAAACATGTTTACGTTCTACTGGGAATAAACATGTTTACGTTCTACTGGGAATAAAACATGTTTACGTTCTACTGGGAATAAAACATGTTTATGTTCTACTGGGAATAAAACATGTTTACGTTCTACTGGGAATAAAACATGTTTACGTTCTACTGGGAATAAAACATGTTTACGTTCTACTGGGAATAAAACATGTTTACGTTCTACTGGGAATAAAACATGTTTATGTTCTACTGGGAATAAAACATGTTTACGTTCTACTGGGAATAAAACATGTTTATGTTCTACTGGGAATAAAACATGTTTATGTTCTACTGGGAATAAAACATGTTTACGTTCTACTGGGAATAAAACATGTTTACGTTCTACTGGGAATAAACATGTTTACGTTCTACTGGGAATAAAACATGTTTATGTTCTACTGGGAATAAAACATGTTTACGTTCTACTGGGAATAAAACATGTTTACGTTCTACTGGGAATAAAACATGTTTACGTTCTACTGGGAATAAAACATGTTTATGTTCTACTGGGAATAAAACATGTTTATGTTCTACTGGGAACAAAACATGTTTATGTTCTACTGGGAATAAAACATGTTTATGTTCTACTGGGAATAAAACATGTTTACGTTCTACTGGGAATAAAACATGTTTACGTTCTACTGGGAATAAAACATGTTTACGTTCTACTGGGAATAAAACATGTTTACGTTCTACTGGGAATAAAACATGTTTATGTTCTACTGGGAATAAACATGTTTATGTTGTACTGGGAATAAACATGTTTACGTTCTACTGGGAATAAACATGTTTATGTTGTACTGGGAATAAACATGTTTATGTTCTACTGGTAATAAAACACGTTTATGTTCTACTGGGAATAAACATGTTTATGTTTTACTGGGAATAAAACACGTTTACGTTCTACTGGGAATAAAACATGTTTATGTTCTACTGGGAATAAACATGTTTATGTTCTACTGGTAATAAAACACGTTTATGTTCTACTGGGAATAAACATGTTTATGTTTTACTGGGAATAAAACATGTTTACGTTCTACTGGGAATAAAACATGTTTATGTTCTACTGGGAATAAACATGTTTACGTTCTACTGGGAATAAAACATGTTTATGTTCTACTGGGAATAAACATGTTTACGTTCTACTGGGAATAAAACATGTTTATGTTTTACTGGGAATAAAACATGTTTACGTTCTACTGGGAATAAAACATGTTTATGTTCTACTGGGAATAAACATGTTTACGTTCTACTGGGAATAAAACATGTTTATGTTCTACTGGGAATAAACATGTTTACGTTCTACTGGGAATAAAACATGTTTATGTTCTACTGGGAATAAAACATGTTTACGTTCTACTGGGAATAAAACATGTTTATGTTCTACTGGAAATAAACATGTTTATGTTCTACTGGGAATAAAACATGTTTATGTTCTACTGGGAATAAACATGTTTATGTTCTACTGGGAATAAAACATGTTTACGTTCTACTGGGAATAAAACATGTTTACGTTCTACTGGGAATAAAACATGTTTATGTTCTACTGGGAATAAAACATGTTTATGTTCTACTGGGAATAAACATGTTTACGTTCTACTGGGAATAAAACATGTTTATGTTTTACTGGGAATAAAACATGTTTACGTTCTACTGGGAATAAAACATGTTTATGTTCTACTGGGAATAAAACATGTTTACATTCTACTGGGAATAAAACATGTTTATGTTCTACTGGGAATAAAACATGTTTATGTTCTACGGGAATAAAACATGTTTATGTCCTACTGGGAATAAAACATGTTTATGTTCTACTGGGAATAAAACATGTTTATGTTCTACTGGGAATAAAACATGTTTATGTTCTACTGGGAATAAAACATGTTTACGTTCTACTGGGAATAAAACACGTTTATGTTCTACTGGGAATAAAACATGTTTATGTTCTACTGGGAATAAAACATGTTTACGTTCTACTGGAAATAAAACATGTTTATGTTCTAGTGGGAATAAAACATGTTTATGTTCTACTGGGAATAAAACATGTTTATGTTCTACTGGGAATAAAACATGTTTACGTTCTACTGGGAATAAAACATGTTTATGTTCTACTGGGAATAAACATGTTTTTGTTCTACTGGGAATAAAACATGTTTATGTTCTACTGGGAATAAAACATGTTTATGTTCTACTGGGAATAAAACACGTTTATGTTCTACTGGGAATAAAACATGTTTTTGTTCTACTGGGAATAAAACATGTTTACGTTCTACTGGGAATAAAACATGTTTATGTTCTACTGGGAATAAAACATGTTTATGTTCTACTGGGAATAGAACATGTTTATGTTCTACTGGGAATAGAACATGTTTATGTTCTACTGGGAATAAAACATGTTTATGTTCTACTGGGAATAAACATGTTTACGTTCTACTGGGAATAAAACATGTTTATGTTCTACTGGGAATAGAACATGTTTATGTTCTACTGGGAATAAAACATGTTTACGTTCTACTGGGAATAAAACATGTTTACGTTCTACTGGGAATAAAACATGTTAATGTTCTACTGGGAATAAAACATGTTTGTGTTCTACTGGGAATAAAACATGTTAATGTTCTACTGGGAATAAAACATGTTTATGTTCTACTGGGAATAAAACATGTTTATGTTCTACTGGGAATAAAACATGTTTATGTTCTACTGGGAATAGAACATGTTTATGTTCTACTGGGAATAAAACATGTTTACGTTCTACTGGGAATAAAACATGTTTACGTTCTACTGGGAATAAACATGTTTATGTTCTACTGGGAATAAAACATGTTTATGTTCTACTGGGAATAAAACATGTTTACGTTCTACTGGGAATAAAACATGTTTACGTTCTACTGGGAATAAAACATGTTTATGTTCTACTGGGAATAAAATATGTTTATGTTCTACTGGGAATAAAACATGTTTACGTTCTACTGGGAATAAAACATGTTTACGTTCTACTGGGAATAAAACATGTTTATGTTCTACTGGGAATAAAACATGTTTACCTTCTACTGGGAATAGAACATGTTTAAGTTCTAATGGGAATAAAACATGTTTACGTTCTACTGGGAATAAAACATGTTTATGTTCTACTGGGAATAAAACATGTTTATGTTCTACTGGGAATAAAACATGTTTATGTTCTACTGGGAATAAAACATGTTTATGTTCTACTGGGAATAAAACATGTTTATGTTCTACTGGGAATAAAACATGTTTATGTTCTACTGGGAATACAACATGTTTATGTTCTACTGGGAATAAAACATGTTTACGTTTTACTGGGAATAAAACATGTTTACGTTCTACTGGGAATAAAACATGTTTATGTTCTACTGGGAATAGAACATGTTTATGTTCTACTGGGAATAAAACATGTTTATGTTCTACTGGGAATAAAACATGTTTACGTTCTACTGGGAATAAAACACGTTTACGTTCTACTGGGAATAAAACATGTTTATGTTCTACGGGAAAAAAACATGATCAGCTGATCTCTGAGCAGTTTCATCATCATCTCATCTCTTCCTGAACATAAACTTGCCCCTACACCCGCTGAGTGAAGCAGTTTCCATGGCAACAGGGATCCTGATGGGGAGTGTGTGATGGTGGCAGCGTAGTGAGAGATGGAGGATAAGATCCGGGCTCCGCCAGTGACGGAGGTGAGGCTGGAATATGGCTTTTCCTCCTCACTCATTCATCCTCTCTGCTCCCTTCTTTCCAGGTGACGATGACGTCTGCTTCTTCACAGCTTCATCATCACTCCCCCCCTCCCCCTCCATCTCTGCCGCTACAGCTGGATCAGCCGACCAGCAACAGAGCAGACGGCTGGAAGATTGCAGCCTCACAGTTGTGATCAGATGTCAGAGAGGATTATCTCTCCGCTCCTCCATCTTATCCGGAGCGAGGGCATGCTGAGCTGGAGAGAGGAGGGAGAGAAGGAGCTCTGAGGGAGGAGGGAGAGACGGAGGTCGGCGGTAACCGTGAGGAGGGGGACGTATGGTTTACCTGTGACCTGGCAGCATGTACGGGATGGAGCCTCAGCGTCAGCAGGAAAGCTGCCCAAGGTGAGCTGATCTGTCTGCACCGTGTTTGTGCATGTGGACGTTTCTGGAGGATGGGCGTGATGGGGGCGTGATGGGGGCGGACAGGCCGCGATAGAAACGCCATGAAGGTCCAGAGAGACGCTTCCTTCAGCTTCAGCTGAGGAACCTCCCACCTGTTGCTGCTGCCGGTCCTCTGCACCGCCTCAGTCCTGCGGCTGCTCCTGGGCCAGCTGGAAGGACGATACCGGCCTCAGATACCGGCCTCAGAGCTGCGGGACGATACCGGCCTCAGATACCGGCCTCAGAGCTGCGGGACGATACCGGCCTCAGATACCGGCCTCAGAGCTGCAGTGGGACGATACCGGCCTCAGATACCGGCCTCAGAGCTGCGGTGGGACGATACCGGCCTCAGAGCTGCGGTGGGATGGCAGACCTGGAATCATCTGCACATGAATGAAACACCAACACGGATACAACAGTTTCCGCGCACGCGTCCGTTTGGACACGTGAACGCGTTCCTGACACGCGTGACCAATGAATTCAGAAAGAAATCCATGCCGTGTTCAGGTTTTATAAACGGCATGCAGTGATACCAGACATTGGTATCAGTCGATACCAGTGGATCTGTTGTTCTGTGATACCAGACGTCGGTATCAGTCGATACCAGTGGATCTGTTGTTCTGTGGTACCAGACATTGGCATCAGTCGATACCAGTGGATCTGTTGTTCTGTGATACCAGACGTCGGTATCAGTCGATACCAGTGGATCTGTTGTTCTGTGGTACCAGACATTGGTATCAGTCGATACCAGTGGATCTGTTGTTCTGTGATACCAAACATTGGTATCAGTCGATACCAGAGGATCTGTTGTTCTGTGGTACCAGACGTCGGTATCAACCGATACCAGTTGAACTCCAAAAACAGAGGTCACATTCTTCTTACATATTTGGGGATTTTAGGAATATCAATATTAACACATTATCACAGAGATTGATCTGAAATGAACACATTCATTTCGTTATTACTGCATAAATAACTAAGTTATTACTAATAACATGTTAAAATCCCAGTTTGTCGTTATCTCAGTGAGAGAAGCTGATTTTGGCATGTAGGTGTTTCTGCTAGTTTTTTAGCCTCACATGTAGAATTTTATCACTGAGTCCAGAAACAGTTATTACATATTGGGGGAAAAATCCACATTTCAGTGCAATTCAACTTTATTTGTAGCGTTAACTCATGACAATGTTACCTCAGGGCGCTGGACAGATAAATTCAGGTCAGATTGATAACAGCCTAGCTAAGGAAACCTACAGGTTGGATGGAATCTGGACCTGACCCGGTCCAATCCTCCATCCTGAACAAGCTTCCAGGGCTGTTGCTGTTCTCCTCCATCAATAATGAACAGTAAGCTGTTCCAGTCCCCCCACTTTCATGTAATGGAGTTCACCATCGACTGAACCAAAAAGGTCCATAAAAGTCCACAAAAACGTGTCAATATTCCTCCATACTGCTCGTCCAATGTAATCCACGTGTCCTGAGTGGGTAGCGTCCAGAATTTACTGGAAACCATCATTTAGTAGATTTTTAGAGCCTAAACAGTAGAACATCGTACTTCCATGAGAGTTCAGGACACTACGGCAGCTGCTGCAGACCACATCACGCCTTCCCTTTTTCTTTCTTTCTTTAAAATCGATATCCAGACCCTCTCGTGTTTGTCTGCAGCTCTGTCGCTCTTAGCACAATGTAAACAGAGAATTTCTTCTTCTACACTTGTATTATCGGCAGAGTAGGCTCTGAACGCCGAGGCTTCCGTAGTTTCATGAACGAACATGCAAATAGAAACGTCAATGTACTACTGTTTAGTCTAAAAATCTACTAAATGATGGTTTCCAGTAAATTCTGGACGCTACCCACTCAGGACACTTGGATTACATTGGACGAGCAGTATGGAGGAATATTGACACGTTTTTGTGGACTTTTATGGACCTTTTTGGCTCGGACCCCGGTGAACTCCATTATATGAAAGTCGGGGGGAAACGAGAAGCCTTCCTGATCGCCGGCTGCATTTGAGAAAAGTGCTGCAGTCTTGCTCAGCATGAGGATGAGGAGAAGATGAAGGACCATCATTCTTTGGGTGTACTATTCCTTTAAGAAGTGATCAGCCAGAACAGGATTATGGGGAAAAACTTTCAGTTCCTCACTGTCAACACCATATGTCAGGTCAGATCCAGAGTATGATCATGAGAGTGGGGGGGTCCGTGGTCATTTTGTGGAAAACCGTTTGAGTCCCCTCCTTGGGCTGCCACCTTATCGTGGTGGAGGGGTTTGCGTGTTCTGAGGATCCTAGGGGCCATGTTGTCTGGGGCTAAATTATGCCCCTGGCAGGGTCACCCATGGCAAACAGGTTACTAGGGGAGGGACCAGACAAAGCGCAGCCCGAACACCCCTTATGGAGACAGACAGCAATGGAGCCACGTGTCCCTCGCCCAGACGCGGGTCATCGGGGCCCCCCTCTGGAGCCAGGCCCGGAGGTGGGGCACTGAGGCGAGCGCCTGGTGGCCGGGCTTTTACTCATGGGGCCCGGTCGGGCTCAGCCCGAAAGGACGACATGGGCCCCCCGCAGAGGTTGCGCTAGACTTTTTCGTTGTCCGTCATTTTGACTGGCAGGGTCATAAAAATCCAGTCATAATCTATTTCTTACCCGTCACTTTAATTAAAATATATACATATAATAATGACATATTCGGTAGCATTTTTCCATTAAATGCTTGGTTGCTCTGTTGGTGCCGAAGACTGATTACTTTTTTGTCCTTCATCTTCCACTGCATCAGTCTTCCTTTTTTCACCTCTTTTGTCAACACCATCTTCATTATTGGGCTTTTTGAAGAAGCTTCGGACACTCAGCTGCTGTGACATTTTTCCGAGTGAACCCAACAGGCCATCATCAAGAGAGACAATATGCTAACTCGCCATCTAGTGGTCAGGAGTGTAACTTGCAATCTGTCAAAATGACTGACGGCCTTCAGATTTTTCTGTCACCGTTAAAAAAAAACGGTCAATGACGGAAAATATTCGGTTAACGCGACCCCTGGCCCCCCGTCTTGTGGACCCTCCACCCGCAAGAGGGGCCATAGGGGTCGGGTGCATTGTGAGCTGGGCGGCGGCCGAGGGCGGGGGAGACCCTGGCGGTCCGACCCCCGGCTGCAGAAGCTAGCCCTAGGGACGTGGAGCGTCACCTCTCTGGTTGGAAAGGAGCCTGAGCTGGTGCGCGAGGTCGAGCGGTTCCGACTAGATATAGTTGGACTCACCTCGACGCACAGCTCGGGCTCTGGGAACACCATCCTCGAGAGGGGCTGGACCTTGTTCCACTCTGGAGTTGCTCCGGGTGAGAGGCGGCGAGCGGGGGTGGGCATACTCATTGCCCCCCGGCTCGCCGCCTGTGCGTTGGGGTTCACCCCGGTGGACGAAAGGGTAGCCTCCCTCCGCCTCCGGGTGGGGGGACGGGTCCTGACCGTTGTTTGTGCCTATGCACCGAACGGCAGTTCAGAGTACCCACCCTTTCTGGAGTCCTTGGACGGCGTGTTGGAAAGCGCGCCCTCCGGGGACTCTATTGTCCTGCTGGGGGACTTCAATGCCCACGTGGGCAACGACAGTGAGACCTGGAGGGGCGTGATCGAGAGGAACGGCCCCCCTGATCTGAACCCGAGCGGTGTTTTGTTGTTGGACTTCTGTGCTCGTCATGGATTGTCAATAACAAACACCATGTTCAGGCACAAGAGTGTCCACATTTACACCTGGCATCAGGACACCTTAGGCCGCAGTTCCATGATCGACTTCGTAGTCGTGTCATCGGCCCCTTGTCCTGGACACTCGGGTGAAGAGAGGGGCGGAGCTTCCACTGATCACCACCTGGTGGTGAGTGGGCTCAGATGGTGGGGGAGGTTGCCAGTCAGACCTGGCAGGCCCAAACGTGTCGTGAGGGTCTGCTGGGAACGTCTGGCTGAGTCCCCTGTCAGGGAGAGCTTTAACTCCCACCTCCGGGAGAGCTTCACCCATGTTCCGAGGGAGGTGGGGGACATCGAGTCGGAATGGGCTATGTTCCACACCTCTATTGCTGAGGCTGCTAGTCGGAGCTGTGGCCGTAAGGTTGTCGGTGCCTGTCGTGGCGGTAATCCCCGAACTCGCTGGTGGACACCAGCGGTGAGGGATGCCGTCAAGCTGAAGAAGGAGTCCTACCGGGCCTTCCTGGCCCGTGGGACAGAAGGAGCCCTACCGGGCCTTCCTGGCCTGTGGGACTGAAGGAGTCCTACCGGGCCTTCCTGGCCTGTGGGACTGAAGGAGTCCTACCGGGCCTTCCTGGCCGGTGGGACTCCTGAGGCAGCTGACAGGTATCGGCGGGCCAAGCGGAGCACGGCTCTGGACGTGGGAGGAGTTTCGGTGAGACCATGGAGAACGACTTCCGGACGGCTTCGAGGCGTTTCTGGTCCACCATCCGGCGGCTCAGGAGGGGGAAGCAGTGCACCGTCCACACTGTGTACAGTGGTGATGGGGGGGCTGCTGACCTCGACTCGGGACGTCGTGGGCCGGTGGAGGGAATACTTCGAAGACCTCCTCAATCCCACCAACACGTCTTCCGAGGAGGAAGCAGAGTTTGGGGATTCAGGGGGGGGGGGGGGGGGGGGGGGGGGGCTCTTCTGTCACGGGGGCTGAGGTCGCCGAGGTAGTCAAAAAGCTCCTCGGGGGCCGGGCCCCTGGGGTGGATGAGATCCGCCCGGAGTTTCTGAAGGCTCTGGATGCTGGGGGGCTGTCTTGGCTGACACGCCTCTGCAGCATCGCGTGGACATCGGGGGCAGTACCTCTGGACTGGCAGACTGGGGTGGTGGTCCCCCTCTTCAAAAAGGGGGATCGGAGGGTGTGTTCCAACTTCAGGGGGATCACACTTCTCAGCCTCCCTGGTAAAGTCTATTCAGGGGTACTGGAGAGGAGGGTCCGTCGGATAGTCGAACCTCGGATTGAGGAGGAGCAGTGTGGTTTTCGTCCTGGTCGTGGAACAGTGGACCAGCTCTACACCCTCTTCAGGATCCTGGAGGGGGCATGGGAGTTCGCCCAATCAGTCTACATGTGCTTTGTGGACTTGGAGAAGGCGTTCGATCGTGTCCCCCGGGGATTCCTGCGTGGGGTGCTCCGGGAGTACGGGGTGCCGGACCCCCTTGTTCGAGCTGTCCGGTCCCTGTACGACCGGTGCCAGAGCTTGGTCCGCATTTCCGGCTGTAGGTCGGATCCATTCCCGGTGAGAGTTGGACTCCGCCAAGGCTGCCCTTTATCGCCGATCCTGTTCATAACCTTTATGGACAGGATTTCTAGGCGCAGCCGAGGTGGTGAGGGGATCCGGTTTGGTGGCCTCAGGATCCGGTTTGGTGGCCTCAGGATCGGGTCTCTGCTGTTTGCAGATGATGTGGTTCTGTTGGCGTCATCGGGCCGTGATCTCTGGCTCTCGCTGGGGCGATTTGCAGCCGAGTGTGAAGCCGCCGGGATGAGAATCAGCACCTCCAAATCCGAGACCATGGTCCTCGCCCGGAAAAGGGGGGAGTGTCCTCTCCGGGTCAGGGTGAGGTCCTGCCCCAGGTGGAGGAGTTTAAGTATCTGTGGTCTTGTTCAGGAGTGAGGGAAGGATGGACGGGAGATGGACAGACGGATCGGTGCGGCGTCTGCAGTGATGAAGACTCTGCATCGGTCCGTCGTGGTGAAGAAGGAGCTGAAGAAGGAGAAGCTCTGGATTTACCATCCATCTACGTTCCCCCCCTCACCTATGGCCATGAGCTGTGGGTCATGACCGAAAGAACGAGATCGCGGGTACAAGCGGCCGAAATGAGTTTCCTCCGCAGGGGGGCCGGGCTCTCCCTTAGAGATAGGGTGAGGAGCTCGGTCATCTGGGAGGGACTCAAAGTAGAGCCGCTGCTCCTCCGTATAGAGAGGAGCCAGATGAGGAGGCTCAGGCATCTGGTCAGGATGCCTCCTGGACGCCTCCCTAGTGATCCAGGCACGTCCCACCGGGACCAGACCCCGGGGGAGACCCAGGACACGCTGGAGGGACTACATCTCCCGGCTGGCCTGGGAACGTCTCGGGATCCCCCCGGATGAGCTGGCGGCTGTGGCCGGGGTGAGGGAAGTCTGGGCTTCCCTGCTTAGGCAGCTGCCCCCGCGACCCGATCCCGGATAAGCGGAAGAAGACGGTACGGTACGGTACGTTTGAGTCTAGCATAGACTGAACGGCAATATTTAAGCTGCTGTCGTCATCGACATGAACATTTGGCTCCGTCTTGGTGGGAAAAGCTGAATTTTGGCATCTGGGTGGTTTTCCACAGCTGTTCACATGATCCACCTGAATCCACTTCTTCCTCCTCATCCTCCTTACTGATGAAGATTCGGACAGTTTCCAGCCTCACATTAAAGGTACAGTGTGTAAGAATTACTGACATCTAGTGGTGAAGATGGGCAATGACGTCACATGCCAAGCATTGTTGTGAATGTACGGTAGCTGTCAGGGGCCAAAATTCTGGCACACATACAGAGGTTTTCATGTGGATCAGAGGTTCTCATGTGGATCAGAGGTTCTCATGTGGATCAGAGGTTCTCATGTGGATCAGAGGTTCTTATGTGGATCAGAGGTTCTCATGACAGGACTGCTGCTTTCTGCTGTGGTTCATCTAGAACATGGACAGTAGCAGAACCACGGTCCTGTAGAACATCTCTGTCAGATCATATGTCCTCCAGCGCTGATGTCTCTGTCCCTCTGCTCGTCTCTGCAGGCCCTGCACGGCAGCAGCTGCACATCCTGCACGGTCGCTGGACGAAGAAGGTCCTTCTGAACCTGAAGAAGCTCCCAGACCTGCAGGAGGACCGGTCCACCACAGACTGGACTCTCCCAGACCTGCAGGAGGACCGGTCCACCACAGTCTGGACTCTCCCAGACCTGCAGGAGGACCGGTCCACCACAGTCTGGTCTCTCCCGGACCTGCAGGAGGACCGGTCCACCACAGTCTGGTCTCTCCCGGACCTGCAGGAGGACCGGTCCACCACAGTCTGGTCTCTCCCGGACCTGCAGGAGGACCGGTCCACCACAGTCTGGACTCTCCCAGACCTGCAGGAGGACCGGTCCACCACAGTCTGGTCTCTCCCGGACCTGCAGGAGGACCGGTCCACCACAGACTGGACTCTCCCGGACCTGCAGGAGGACCGGTCCACCACAGTCCGGTCTCTCCCACCAAGGATGCAGAGTGTCGCAGCCCGAAGGCCAACGGAGGTCCTGCTGAATGGCAGTCCGGTCCAGAACACTGTGGACCCCCCCGGGCTCGTCCCTCAGACCCGTGTCCCCCTTCAGGTGGCAGGATTATCCAGCCTGTCGGATCCACGTTGCTCCCCATGAAGCCGGAACCTGCTGCTCACGCTGGTCTCGGAGCCGTGCTGGAACCTGGTCTCGGAGCCGTGCTGGAACCTGGTCTCGGAGCCGTGCTCAGGAATGGCCTGGTCCTCCAGGCTCCGCACGGTCCTAGTTGTGAAGGAGAGATGGGGGGGCTCGGCTCCGAGGCTGAGACAGCGTCCATGCTGGCCTGCAAGCAGCCCCTGCAGGTGCAGCGGTGCAGCAGCATCACCACGTCCTGCAGGGAAGCTCAGACCCGAACCCAGCCGGATCGGTTCCTGGCTCTGCATGACCCAGTTCTCTACGTCCAACACCTCCCTGAGGACACGTTTGCAGCATACTGCCACCCCCAGCCCCTCCCAGCCCCCTCCCAGCTGCTGCCCTTGTGCAGGCTTCAGCGTGCAGCGACCCCCCTCCAGCTGCCGGCCACCTCGCACCCCCTCGCCTCACCGCCTCCGTCAGCGACACCGGCCTGGATGTCCACCGTCCGCTGCCGTGCTGCAGCCTCAGATGCTCCTGGATCTGCGACCCGCGGAGTCCGGAGCCCCCCCCCAAAGATGAGCGCTGTCCTGCCAGGACTGCGACGCAGGACGCCGGCACCATGACGGTCCTGAAAGTCCTGCGGGACGTCGGCGTGCAGACGGGTCCGACGGTCTCGTCTCATGTGTTCCCTCACGTCCTCCTGGAGGGCGGGAAGAGTCCGGGAGACAGGGGGGGGGGAGGCCCGGTGACGTTCCCATGTCACCCGTGAAGGAGGTGAAGTGGGATGCAGAGGGGATGACCTGGGAGGTGTACGGGGCCTCCGTGGACCCTGAAGAGCTGGGTCTGGCCATCCAGAAACACCTGGAGCTACAGATCAAGGAGACTGCGAGCCGCATGAATCAGCTGGCCCCCCAGACCCACCACACCCACCAGACCAGCAGTTCCACCCGGCAGGACCAGAAACTCAGTAGGATCGTGCTGTCCATCTGCACCCCCACCTGCTGCGGTCGCACCTCCACAGCCGTGGACTGACCTGTCATCAGACGTACCCCCCCGAACCGTCACACTGTGCCAGAGCAGGTCTCCAGACCTGCAACCTCAAACTCCATCCGACTGGTTGAAGAGGAAACACGAGCCTGTAGGATGGACCTGTTCACGCCCCGGGCCTGTTCACACCCGGACCTGTTCACGCCCCGGGCCTGTTCACGCCCAGACCTGTTCATACCCAGACCTGTTCACGCCCCAGACCTGTTCATGCCCCGGGCCTGTTCACGCCCAGACCTGTTCACGCCCAGACCTGTTCACGCCCCAGACCCGATCACGCCCCAGACCTGTTCACGCCCCGGACCTGTTCACGCCCAGGGCCTGTTCACGCCCAGACCTGTTCACGCCTCAGACCTGTTCACGCCCCGCACCTGTTCACGCCCAGACCTGTTCACGCCCCAGACCTGATCACGCCCCAGACCTGTTCACGCCCAGGACCTGTTCACGCCCCGAGCCTGTTCACGCCCAGACTTGTTCACACTCGGACCTGTTCACACCCCAGACCTGTTCACGCCCCGGACCTGATCACGCCCAGACCTGTTCACACCCGGACCTGTTCACGCCCCAGACCTGTTCACACCCGGACCTGTTCACGCCCCAGACCTGTTCACACCCGGACCTGTTCATGCCCCGGACCTGTTCACACCCGGACCTGTTCACGCCCCGGACCTGTTCACGCCCCGGACCTGTTCACGCCCCGGACCTGTTCACGCCCCGGACCTGTTCACGCCCCGGACCTGTTCACGCCCCGGACCTGTTCACGCCCCGGACCTGTTTACACCCCAGACCTGATCACGCCCCGGACCTGTTCACACCCGGACCTGTTCACGCCCCGGACCTGTTCACGCCCCAGACCTGTTCACGCCCCGGACCTGTTCACGCCCCGGGCCTGTTTACGCCCAGACCTGTTCACGCCCCAGATCTGTTCACGCCCCGGACCTGTTCACGCCCCGGACCTGATCACGCCCGGGACCTGTTCACACCCAGACCTGTTCACACCTGAACCTGTTCACGCCCCAGACCTGTTCACGCCCAGACCTGTTCACGCCCCAGACCTGTTCACACCTGAACCTGTTCACGCCCCAGACCTGTTCACACCTGAACCTGTTCACGCCCCGGACCTGTTCACGCCCAGACCTGTTCACGCCCCAGACCTGTTCACGCCCCGGACCTGTTCACGCCCCGGACCTGTTCACACCTGAACCTGTTCACGCCCCGGACCTGTTCACGCCCCGGACCTGTTCACGCCCCAGACCTGTTCACACCGCGGGCCTGTTCACACCCGGACCTGTTCACGCCGCGGACCTGTTCACGCCCCGGACCTGTTCACGCCCAGACCGTTTCACACCCCGGACCTGTTCACACCCCGGACCTGTTCACGCCCCGGACCTGTTCACGCCCGGACCTGTTCACGCCCCGGACCTGTTCACGCCTGGACCTGTTCACACCCGGACCTGATCACGCCCCGGACCTGTTCACACCGCGGGCCTGTTCACGCCCAGACCTGTTCACACCCGGACCTGATCACGCCCCGGACCTGTTCACGCCCCAGACCTGATCACGCCCCGGACCTGTTCACGCCCCGGACCTGTTCACGCCCCGGACCTGTTCACGCCCGGACCTGTTCACGCCCCGGACCTGTTCACGCCCCGGACCTGTTCACACCGCGGGCCTGTTCACGCCCCGGACCTGTTCACGCCCAGACCTGTTCACACCACGGGCCTGTTCACGCCCCGGACCTGTTCACACCCGGACCTGTTCACACCCGGACCTGATCACGCCCCGGACCTGTTCACGCCCCAGACCTGATCACGCCCCAGACCTGTTCACGCCCCGGGCCTGTTCACGCCCCAGACCTGATCACGCCCCGGCCCTGTTCACGCCCCGGGCCTGTTCACGCCCCAGACCTGATCACGCCCCAGACCTGTTCACGCCCCGGGCCTGTTCACACCCAGACCTGTTCACACCTGAACCTGTTCACGCCCCAGACCTGGTCACGCCCAGACCTGTTCACGCCCCAGACCTGTTCACGCCCCGGACCTGTTCACGCCCCGGACCTGTTCACACCTGAACCTGTTCACACCCGGACCTGTTCACGCCCCGGACCTGTTCACGCCCAGACCTGTTCACGCCCCAGACCTGTTCACGCCCCGGACCTGTTCACGCCCCGGACCTGTTCACACCTGAACCTGTTCACGCCCCGGACCTGTTCACGCCCCGGACCTGTTCACGCCCCAGACCTGTTCACACCGCGGGCCTGTTCACACCCGGACCTGTTCACGCCGCGGACCTGTTCACGCCCCGGACCTGTTCACGCCCAGACCTGTTCACGCCCCAGACCTGTTCACGCCCGGACCGTTTCACACCCCGGACCTGTTCACACCCCGGACCTGTTCACACCTGAACCTATTCACGCCCCGGACCTGTTCACGCCCCGGACCTGTTCACGCCCCGGACCTGTTCACGCCCGGACCTGTTCACGCCCCGGACCTGTTCACGCCCGGACCTGTTCACGCCCCGGACCTGTTCACACCGCGGGCCTGTTCACGCCCAGACCTGTTCACACCCGGACCTGTTCACACCCAGACCTGTTCACGCCCCGGACCTGTTCACGCCCGGACCTGTTCACGCCCCGGACCTGTTCACGCCCGGACCTGTTCACGCCCCGGACCTGTTCACGCCCCGGACCTGTTCACGCCCCGGACCTGTTCACGCCCCGGACCTGTTCACGCCCGGACCTGTTCACGCCCCGGACCTGTTCACGCCCCGGACCTGTTCACACCGCGGGCCTGTTCACGCCCCGGATCTGTTCACGCCCGGACCTGTTAACGCCCAGACCTGTTCACACCGCGGGCCTGTTCATGCCCCGGACCTGTTCACACCCGGACCTGTTCACACCCGGACCTGTTCACACCGCGGGCCTGTTCACGCCCAGACCTGTTCACACCCGGACCTGATCACGCCCCAGACCTGATCACGCCCCAGACCTGTTCACGCCCCGGGCCTGTTCACGCCCCAGACCTGATCACGCCCCAGACCTGTTCACGCCCCGGGCCTGTTAACGCCCCAGACCTGTTCACGCCCCGGGCCTGTTCACGCCCCAGACCTGTTCACGCCCCGGGCCTGTTCACGCCCAGACCTGTTCACGCCCCGGGCCTGTTCACACCCCAGACCTGTTCACGCCCCGGGCCTGTTCACGCCCCGGGCCTGTTCACGCCCCAGACCTGATCACGCCCCAGACCTGTTCACGCCCCGGGCCTGTTCACATCTGAACCTGTTCACGCCCCAGTCCTGTTCACGCCCGGACCTGTTCACGCCCCGGGCCCGTTCACGCCCCGGACCTGTTCACACCCCGGACCAGTTCACACCCGGACCAGTTCACACCCGGACCAGTTCACACCCGGACCTGTTCACACCTGAACCTGTTCACGCCCCAGACCTGTTCACGTCCCGGGCCTGTTCACACCCGGACCTGTTCACACCCGGACCTGTTCACGCCCCAGACCAGTTCACACCCGGACCAGTTCACACCCGGACCTGTTCACGCCCCAGACCAGTTCACACCCGGACCTGTTCGCACCCGGACCTGTTCACACCCGGACCTGTTCACGCCCCGGGCCTGTTCACGCCCCGGACCTGTTCACACCTGAACCTGTTCACGCCCCAGACCTGATCACGCCCCGGACCTGTTCACACCTGAACCTGTTCACACCCGGACCTGTTCACGCCCCGGACCTGTTCACGCCCCGGACCTGTTCACACCCAGACCTGTTCACGCCCTGGACCTGTTCACGCCCAGACCTGTTCACGCCCCGGACCTGTTCACACCCAGACCTGTTCACGCCCTGGACCTGTTCACACCTGAACCTGTTCACACCCGGACCTGTTCACGCCCCGGACCTGTTCACGCCCCGGACCTGTTCACACCTGAACCTGTTCACACCCGGACCTGTTCACGCCCCGGACCTGTTCACGCCCCGGACCTGTTCACGCCCCGGACCTGTTCACACCCAGACCTGTTCACGCCCTGGACCTGTTCACGCCCAGACCTGTTCACGCCCCGGACCTGTTCACACCCAGACCTGTTCACGCCCCGCACCTGTTCACACCCAGACCTGTTCACACCCCAGACCTGTTCACACCCAGACCTGTTCACACCCCAGACCTGTTCACGCCGTGGACCTGATCACGCCCCGGACCTGTTCACACCCAGACCTGTTCACGCCCAGACCTGTTCACACCCCGGACCTGTTCACACCCCGGACCTGTTCACGTCCCGGACCTGTTTACACCTGGACCTGTTCACGCCCGGACCTGTTCACCCCCCGGACCTGTTCACACTGGACCTGTTCACACCTGGACCTGTTCACGCCCCGGACCTGTTTACGCCCGGACCTGTTCACCCCCCGGACCTGTTCACACTGGACCTGTTCACGCCCCCGATCTGCTCACGCCCGGACCTTGATCACGCCCTGGACTTGTTTACACCCGGACCTGTTCATGGGTTCCTGGATGCTCCCGAGACACCATGATGAAGAACCTGTTCCATGTATCCCGCTGGAGCTGTTCCCATACCCATACCAGTATCAGATACAGTGAGTACAGAAAGTATTCAGACCCCTTTAAAGTTTTCACTCTTTGTTTCATTGCAGCCATTTGCTAAAATCAAAAAAGTTCATTTTATTTCTCATTAATGTCTTTCAGCTCCATCTAGACAGAAAACAACAGAAATGTAGACATTTTTGCAAATTTATTAAAAAAGAAAAACTGAAATATGACATGGTCATAAGTATTCAGAGCCTTTGCAGTGACTCATATTTAACTCATATTCTGTCCATTTCTTCTGATCCTCCTTGAGATGGTTCTACTCCTTCATTGGAGTCCAGCTATGTTTAAAGGTAGAGTCCGAAGTCCCTCCCGCGTTTCTGTTTGCAAACAACAGTATTCAAACTTAGCGCTCCTCCCTCTCAGGCTAACGGCCGCCTCATTCTTCAGCCTATTCAACTTCAAGCTTCTCCTTCAGAGCTCAGAAGCGGCTACAAGCCAAACTATTATTAATCTGGTTTTCCAAAGTGCATCATCTGAAGCTCTTACCTTTTCTTCCGTGCATATACGGTGTTTTCTTTCTTTCTTTCTTTTTCCTTCGAAGGTTTGAGTGACTGGCGTCTGCTCCAATCATGAGCTTATTTCCACACAGCGTCATGCTCTTAGCTCTGTCATTGGCTGCCGATATAAACAGAAATCTCCACCCAGAAACGTCCCTAACACACCAAAACCATGCAAAAGAGCGAATTACAGGCAGGGGGGGGAGAGAGAGTTGCGTTCAAACGCACCACGGCACGGGAGCTGAGTCCCAAAGGCGGAGTTTGAGACGGATTTCACTTGCTCAAGTCTAACGTTTATTTTTTACGGGGGGAACTCTGGACTATACCTTTAATGAAACTGATTGGACGTGATTAGGAAAGACACACACCTGTCTGTATAAGAGCTTCCAGCTCACAGTGCATGTCAGAGCAAATGAGGATCATGAGGTGGAAGGAACTGTCCAAGGAGCTCAGAGACAGAATTGTGGCGAGACAAAGATCTGGACAAGGTTACAAAAGAGTTTCTGCAGCACTAAAGGTTCCTAAGAGCACGGTGGCCTCCATAGTCCTTACATGGAAGAAGTTTGGGACGAGCAGAACTCTTCCTAGACCCGGCCGTCCAGCCAAACTGAGCAATGGTGGGAGAAGAGCCTTGGTGAGAGAGTAAAGAAGAAGCCAAAGATCACTGTGGCTGAGCTCCAGAGATGCAGTAGGGAGATGGAGAAAGTTCCACAAAGTCAGTATCACTGCAGCCTCCACCAGTCGGGGCTTTATGGCAGAGCGGCCCGATGGAAGCCTCTCCTCAGTGCAGACATATGAAAGCCCGCATAGAGTTTGCCAAAAACACATGAAGGACTCCCAGACTGAGAGAAATAAGATTCTCTGGTCTGATGAGACCAAGATAGAACTTTTGGAGTTCATTCTAAGCGGTATGTGTGGAGAAAACCAGGCACTGCTCATCACCTGCCCAATACCATCCCAACAGTGAAGCACGGTGGTGGCAGCATCATGCTATGGGGGTGTTTTTCAGCTGCAGGGACAGGACGACTGGTTGCAGTTGAAGGAAAGATGAATGCGGCCAAGTACAGAGATCCTGGAAGAAAAGCTCTTCCAGAGTTCAGGAGCTCAGACTGGGCCGAAGGTTCAGCTTCCAACAAGACAATGACCCTCACACACAGCTGAAATAACAAAGGAGTGGATCAGAACCACTCTGGACCATTCTGGACCGGCCCAGCCAGAACCCGGACTTAAACCCAACTGAGCATCTCTGAGAGACCTGAAAATGGCTGAACACCACCGTTCACCATCCAACCTGACAGAACTGGAGAGGATCTGCAAGAAGAACCAGAAGATCCCAAATCCAGGTGTGGAACATTGTTGCATCATTCCCAAGAAGACTCATGGCTGTACCAGCTCAGAAGTACTTCTACTCAGTACTGAGCAAAGTACTCAATACTTATCACCATGTCATACTTCAGGTTTTCTCTTTTAATAACTTTGCAAAAATGTCTACATTTCTGTTTTTTCTGTCCAGATGGAGCTGAGTGACATTAATGAGAAATAACATGAACTCTTTTGATTCTGGAAAATGGCTGCAATGAAACAAAGAGTAAAAAGTTTAAAGGGGTCTGAATACTTTCTGTACCCGCTGAATGTCTATGATACTGATTCCTGTATCAGCAATGACCCCGTTTACATTAGAGTTTTAGTTCCTCTTTAATTCCGAAAAAAAGTTTGAAAAAGATTTAAGAAGATCATGTAAACCCTTAATTCTGAATAAAAATCTAATTCTGAATAAAACTTAATTCCGAACTAAGTGGCTGGTTTATTCCTTTTTAAATTCAGAATGAAATAATCCCACCATCATGTAACCGTTAATTCCTGTCGTTCTGAGCATGCTCCTTCTCTTGTCCTGTTGTAATGGTGCTTGTCGAAGCTCATGTGAAGCAGTTCAATTCAACTTTATTTGTATAGCGTCCAATTATGACAATGTCACCTCAGAGCGCTCAACAGGCAGAAAACTTCAGGCTAAGCAAGCGCTGGACTCGTGCCCGCCGGCAGAAATGAAGAAGTATGTTCGTGTTCGTGTCCAATCACAACGCTTCCTAACCACCAGATCCAAAGCCAAATTAGATCAACGTGTTTTCCATATAAACCTTAATTCAGAATTATTTCCATGTCAGCACGAAGGAGAATAATTTGATTCAGAATTATTTCATACAGGAATAATTAATTCTGAATAAAAAAAGCCTCATGTAATTGGGGGGGTGGATTACTGAACATCAACATTTTTCTCAGAAATATATTTCTAGTACAACTATTAACATAAAAGTTTCACCAGAAGTCGGCAACAACCCAAGTAATGCAAAGAAATCCTAACATTTACGTCCATAAATGAAGTCATGTGTAATATCGTGAAATGATACGGGGAATAAGTATTAAACACTTACTGAAATTTATTTACTAATACGTGTAAAAACCTTTGTTGGTGGTTCCAGCATCCAGACGCCTCCTGTATGCAGAAACCAGTGGAAAACATTGCTCAGGTGTGATTTTGGTCCATTCTTCCACATAAACTTCCTTCAGATCTTCAAGGTTCCGGGTCTCTTCTGTCAACTCGGATCTTCAGTTCTATCGGGTCGGGTGATTGACAGGTCCGTTCTAGCAGCTTTATCTTCTTCTTCTTAAAGCAGGTGAGTGTTTCTGGTCCGTTCTAGCAGCTTTATCTTCTTCTTCTTAAAGCAGGTAAGTGTTTCTGGTCCGTTCTAGCAGCTTTATCTTCTTCATAAAGCAAGTGAGCGTTTCTGGTCCGTTCTAGCAGCTTTATCTTCTTCTTAAAGCAGGTGAGTGTTTCTGGTCCGTTCTAGCAGCTTTATCTTCTTCTTAAAGCAGGTGAGTGTTTCTGGTCCGTTCTAGCAGCTTTATCTTCTTCTTCTTAAAGCAGGTGAGCGTTTCTGGTCCGTTCTAGCAGCTTTATCTTCTTCTTCTTAAAGCAGGTGAGTGTTTCTGGTCCGTTCTAGCAGCTTTATCTTCTTCTTAAAGCAGGTGAGTGTTTCTGGTCTGTTCTAGCAGCTTTATCTTCTTCTTAAAGCAGGTGAGCGTTTCTGGTCCGTTTTAGCAGCTTTATCTTCTTCTTAAAGCAGGTGAGTGTTTCTGGTCCGTTCTAGCAGCTTTATCTTCTTCTTCTTAAAGCAGGTGAGTGTTTCTGGTCCGTTCTAGCAGCTTTATCTTCTTCTTCTTAAATCAGGTGAGTGTTTCTGGTCCGTTCTAGCAGCTTTATCTTCTTCTTCTTAAAGCAGGTGAGTGTTTCTGGTCCGTTCTAGCAGCTTTATCTTCTTCTTCTTAAATCAGGTGAGTGTTTCTGGTCCGTTCTAGCAGCTTTATCGTCTTCTTAAAGCAGGTGAGCGTTTCTGGTCCGTTCTAGCAGCTTTATCTTCTTCTTAAAGCAGGTGAGTGTTTCTGGTCTGTTCTAGCAGCTTGATCTTCTTCTTAAAGCAGGTGAGCGTTTCTGGTCCGTTCTAGCAGCTTTATCTTCTTCTTAAAGCAGGTGAGTGTTTCTGGTCCGTTCTAGCAGCTTTATCTTCTTCTTCTTAAAGCAGGTGAGTGTTTCTGGTCTGTTCTAGCAGCTTTATCTTCTTCTTAAAGCAGGTGAGCGTTTCTGGTCCGTTCTAGCAGCTTTATCTTCTTCTTAAAGCAGGTGAGCGTTTCTGGTCCGTTCTAGCAGCTTTATCTTCTTCTTCTTAAAGCAGGTGAGTGTTTCTGGTCCGTTCTAGCAGCTTTATCTTCTTCTTCTTAAATCAGGTGAGTGTTTCTGGTCCGTTCTAGCAGCTTTATCTTCTTCTTAACCTGTTTAAAACCACCTGGGCGCCGGCGCCCAGGCTGTGTTTTTTCTGTGTCACTTTTCTAATTTATATTTTCAGAAACTAGAAGGTGTAAGCTTTCAAATGATGTCTCACACAAGTAATTTGGCCTTACAGTTCCTCTGTTATTTGCATTTCCATTTGGGTATGCAAAATAGGTGAGGATTACTTAAAAAGGTGGGAGTTAAGAGGTTAAAGCAGGTGAGCGTTTCTGGTCCGTTCTAGCAGCTTTATCTTCTTCTTAAAGCAGGTGAGCGTTTCTGGTCCGTTCTTGCAGCTTTATCTTCTTCTTAAAGCAGGTGAGTGTTTCTGGTCCGTTCTAGCAGCTTTATCTTCTTCTTAAAGCAGGTGAGTGTTTCTGGTCCGTTCTAGCAGCTTTATCTTCTTCTTCTTAAAGCAGGTGAGTGTTTCTAGGCTGTGTGGTGGGACGGTCGTCTTGCTGAAAGATCCAGCCTCTTTTCATCTTCAGCAGATTCTGGTCCAGAATGTCTCTCTACCTTCCTTTATTCATTCTTCCTTCAATCATATGAAGTCTGCCAGTACCACATGCTGAAAAACATAAATGTTCAGATTTCCATGTATGTGTGCATTACTTGGGTTGTTGTCGACATCTGGTGAAATTTTCATGTCAATAGTTCTGCTAGAAATATATTTCTGAGAAAATGTCGATGTTCATACTGATGGTTCCTGCAGCGGGAGGAAGAGCCGTCATACACCAGCTTCACCATAAATATTAGTTTTTCATGCGTCTAATGTCCAACATGGAAGTAAGATGTCTGACTGTCCTGATCCACGGAGCTCTCCACCAATCACAGCATGTTTTACGTCCATTTCATGACGTCGCCCCGGAAGAGACGCTGATTCTGACGGTAACAGAATTGTTCTTAACACCGGCAGCTCACATGGATGTTATCTGCAAACATTGATGGATAATCGGACTCCGATCGACGGGATGAAACTGAGCAGCCTGTTATGGAGCTGTATGCTCCACCCAGATCTGATATGGAGTTTGAGTACACGCAGTACCACAGAAGTACCACAGAAGTACACGCAGTACCACAGAAGTACACGCAGTACCACAGAAGTACCACAGAAATACACGCAGTACCACAGAAGTACCACAGAAGTACACGCACTACCACAGAAGTACCACAGAGGTACCACAGAAGTACCACAGAAGTACCACAGAAATACACGCAGTACCACAGAAGTACCACAGAAGTACACGCAGTACCACAGAAGTACCACAGAAGTACCACAGAGGTACCACAGAAGCACCACAGAAGTACCACAGAAGTACCACAGAAATACCACAGAAGTACACGCAGTACCACAGAAGTACCACAGAAGTACACGCAGTACCACAGAAGTACACGCAGTACCACAGAAGTACACGCAGTACCACAGAAGTACCACAGAAGTACACGCAGTACCACAGAAGTACACGCAGTACCACAGAAGTACCACAGAAGTACCACAGAGGTACACGCAGTACCACAGAAGTACCACAGAAGTACACGCAGTACCACAGAAGTACCACAGAAGTACACGCAGTACCACAGAAGTACACGCAGTACCACAGAAGTACCACAGAAGTACCACAGAGACCCTGATAAGTAAGTAAACTAGCTAACAGGTCATAGGCTAACCGTTAGCATTGTTGTCTGTCCATGAGGCGTTTTTATAGCAGGAACTGCGTCAGGTTTCAGAAGTAATCCCCGAGAAAAAAACACTTTACTGCCCGACATTCATGAAGTTGTCAGGAGTGAAGTTCTCACACAAAGATGAGTTTTTTTCTGCTCCTGAAGTTATAATCCAACCACTTCTGGCAAGTCGGTTCATCCAGAACAACAAATAAACTCCCACGCTGAACACAAACACATTTTTCCCAGCATGCCGTTCTCTAGAGCTAAAATCTTTCCTCCTGAATGTGGATGAAACGTCTGTTAGCTGATGGCTGTTTGTCTCTGAGGAAATCTTCCTGCAGCTGTTAGTTTCTTCCTCAGAGAGTGTGTATAGGTTCGGATTCTCTAAGAGTTTCTGTTCCACAAAGAGGGCGTCTGGCTACGATGCTGCGCATGTTTGTGCTTCCTGATTGGTGCAGCTGGTTGCGTATACCGGTGTCAGTCAGTCATGTTAAAGGTGTCATAACTGCTGTTTTACATCCACAATCCTTCTTAAATTATCTTCAAATGAATTTTTAATTCTAGTTGGGTGGGAGGGAAATGTAATGAGCTCATTTTAACCTCTTTTTTATCTCCAACTTTTGTTTGTTGCGAGAACACGTACGAGAATCAGAGCTGTCTGTAAGCGCATTCACGAGGAAACGTCAAAGCTAAAACAAAGTTTTATCAGGACAGAGCAGGTGAAGGAAATGATGTCCCAGCACAGAAAAAACGTGATAAAAACGTAACGGTGCGGTTGATGGAGAGGATCCGGAGTAAAAGGGCTGGACTCTGATGGATATAAGGAGCGGACGTCTGACGTGAAGCTAACCAAACACTGTTAGCTTCTGTAGCTACATTAGCAGCTTGTCCGCTCGTCAACCACCGTTTACTGGTCTCTGACACAAAAGACAATAAGTTACACAGCAGCAACACTTACCGACTGCACATCCTCACTGATAAATATAATCCACTGCTCCCTGGTAAAGCTGTCCCTCCTGTTACACTGAAAACTGATGAATTTCTGCCAAGGCAACTCAGCACGGCAATCCCCCCTCGGCTACCCCCAATTTAAATATTGGACTATCAAACTGAGAATATTGTACATGATCCAAAAGATATAAGGAAAATATCCCTAAAATATGAAGACCTCTATATGCAAAATGCACTAATCAATGAGGAGGATGGAGAGGTATTTCTGCCAACAATAGGTGCAAGACAAAATAGTGAATTCACTGCAGAAATAACAAAAGAGGAAATAATTGAGGCTATAAACTCCTAAAGAATCAGTAAATCTGCAGGTAGCGATGGGTGTCCTGCAGAATGGAAGACCTCATGCCCCCGCTCCTGGGTACCGAAAAACCAAAGAATGCCTCAGTCATGGCCTGAAGCCGTTATCTCAGTCATACAAAAACCGTGAAAGGATGAGATAGATGTGAAAATTATCGGCCAATCTCAGCTTTAAATATAGATTATAAAATAGATACATCAATGATGTCTGACACTCAAAACCGTCATCGCTGACCTGATAGACGATGATCAAACAGGCTTTATAGGGGGGCGCCAAACACAAGACAGCATTCGGAGAACACATCACATCGTGACAGTACAAGAAGAAAAGAAAGAGTACACTGTAAATGCTAATATACAAATTTATTAAATAAATTAAAGACACACAACGGAACTTTCAGCAGTTTTCTCAGTGACGCGCCCCCTATCGGCGGCTAAACTAGCATCCATCTTGTTCGTACCTGTACTGTAAGCTCACTCCAGCCAGTAAAAGACAGTCTTATCTTGACTCTTGTTCTGTCCCTTCCTCTGTTTCTTTTCCTCTCTTCCTCCGGTGATGTTTCCTTGCGTTTCTTTACCGAATCCGACATGATGTGCATTCAAAACACCCGCGATGTTGATCCCTGGTTTACATCCGGTTGCTAGTGAGTGACGCGGTGCTGCAGCCAATAGTCGGCTGCAACGTCACGGTCGCGTCCCGGATGGGAATCTTACATAGTGCTGTTTCTGAGCCCCGGGACGCCTCTGGGCACTGACGGCTCGAAAATGCGCAAAATGAATGTTGGTGTGACATCAAAACGAGTCAGAAACACAGATTTTTAAGGTCCAAAAGTTACGTTGTGTGTCTTTAAGTGAACCAAACTGAGTTTCCATCAACTTGTTATGGGCACTCATTTTAAATAAGTTGAAATTTGGGGCTGGAAAACATGCTTAACTTAATTCATCCAAGTCAAATTAGAAAAAATTATTTATTGTAGCCAGTGTGCTTTGGGGGGGGGGGGAACGTGCAGACCTGCCTCATCTACTTGGCCAAAACTTTCCCGCACATGTCCACGACAACTGCTCGGTCAACCAGCAGCTCCCTTCAGCACCGTAACCTAGTCTACTTGTCACATTGATTTGGAAAGTAAGTGTTTTACTCTGAAGTGAACTGTTTTGTTGTCTTGTTGTAGTGTAGCACTGTGCACTTGCCAGGGAGGAGTAAATCAAATCAAATTCAAACATCACCGCTTGCACAGTAACACTGGGGACGCCCTGCATGCCGAAGCGCGCAGAAGCGCACCAAAGCGAAGCGCACCGAAGCGCGCCGAAGCGAAGCGCACCGAAGCGCACCGAAGCGCACCGAAGCGCGCCGAAGCGAAGCGCGCCGAAGCGCACCGAAGAGAAGCGCGCCGAAGCGCACCGAAGCGAAGCGCGCCGAAGCGCGCCAAAGCGAAGCACACCGAAGCGAAGTGCGCCGAAGCGCACCGAAGCGAAGCGCACCGAAGTGCGCCGAAGCAAAGCGCACCAAAGCGAAGCGCGCCGAAGCGAAGCACGCCGAAGCGCACCGAAGCGAAGCGCACCGAAGCGCGCCGAAGCGAAGCGCACCGAAGCGAAGTGCGCCGAAGCGCGCCAAAGTGAAGCGCACCGAAGCGCAGCGATATTCTGGGCGACACCGCTCCTCTTTCCGTCCACAGACGTGCAGTCGGCTGCAGTCCTGCGTCTCTGCTGAACTTCTACAGCTGATGATTCCACATCTCCTGTTCTGCTTTCAGGTTTACAAGCAGAACGCCGACATTTCTGTGTGTGAATCCTTCCACTTGGATTTTCAAACAGTTGAAGACATAATTGACATGTAATTAGATCTTTTTAAAAGAGATCGGGTTCTAAAGCTTATCTGAGTGTTTCTACTTTGACAGATTTGTCTCGTGTTTCTGCTTATTTTCCTGCCTGATGTCGTCGACACCATCTGTTAACAAGGGTGCCGAAATGAAACTGCTGCACTTCGGCGCGCTTCCGCGTGCAGTGTCCCCGGGGTAACGCCGCCATTTTATAAGGCGACGCTTGACAGGCAAAAGACTGACTGCGGTTTTTTTTTGTAAAGTGTAAAGAAAACACCCGAAAATAAGCTATTTAGGAGTTTATTTAACGATACTTTGCCTGTATGCACGCACAAACCGCACGTTTCCATGGAGACTTTTTCCCCTTTCGGTACAAAGTCATTCTGATTGAGGATTTCAGGGCAGCTGTTGCCATGGGAACTAATTCATTCGGATCTGGCGTGTACATGCACCAACATTTATTCAGAATAATCCTGTCTGACATGCTGTTACATCACGTTGTTTATCAAAGACGGAGGTCTAAGAACTGATCATCTCGGTTGTTGTGGTTTCTGCAGGACTGTAATCCAGCAGCAGCTGATCCTCATGCGCTCCTGCTGGACATAACCGAGAAAAAGGCGTAGAGACGTTTGAGTAAGAAACAAACTTTCTGTTGCTGTCCAGGGAATGACGTTGTTCACAGCCGACTGTCAAAGTGAGGAAACGTCACTCGTTGCACGTTGACGTCTTGTCGAAGCATCGCTGCAAGAACGCATCCTCACAACTTTCCGATTCAGCGTTTGATAGAAATGTCTCGCGTTCATGCTTTTTTCCTGCCTGGCTTGACAATTTCGGCCACGGCTCACGCAGAAAATAGGACAGAAGCCGAAACGCTGACTTTGACGCTGCGCGCCGCGGCGATACCCCGTTCGGTTTGGGGAAAGACATATTCTACCTGTGAAACCACCATTGGTTCAGCCAGAGGGACTGTGGTACGATGAGACCTTCATTTCTTTCTGAGTGTTCAAGTTAAACCGGAATACGAAGCTCGAAACGCATCTCGTCAACATCAACGCTGTTATAATGTGGACAGTTTAATATCATCAGTCATGATCAACGTATTTATTTGCCAAGTGTTGCTGCATTTCCGCGCACCAGCTGTTGTGAGCCAGGCCGAGTCAAAGTCCCGGGACGTTTTTTAGTCCCTGTCCATCCCTGGAGACATGACGAGACAAGACAATGAACAAGACGAGACGAGACAATGGACGAGACAAGACAATGAACAAGACGAGATGAGACAATGGACGAGACAAGACAATGAACAAGACGAGACGAGACGATGGACGAGACAAGACAATGAACAAGACGAGACGAGACAATGGACGAGACAAGACAATGAACAAGACGAGACGAGACAATGGACGAGACAAGACAATGAACAAGACGAGACGAGACAATGGACGAGACAAGACAATGAACAAGACGAGACGAGACGATGGACGAGACAAGACAATGAACAAGACGAGACGAGACAATGGACGAGACAAGACAATGAACAAGACGAGACGAGACAATGGACGAGACAAGACAATGAACAAGACGAGACGAGACAATGGACGAGACAAGACAATGAACAAGACGAGACGAGACGATGGACGAGACAAGACAATGAACAAGACGAGACGAGACAATGGACGAGACAAGACAATGAACAAGACGAGACGAGACAATGGACGAGACAAGACAATGAACAAGACGAGACGAGACAATGGACGAGACAAGACAATGAACAAGACGAGACGAGACGATGGACGAGACAAGACAATGAACAAGACGAGACGAGACAATGGACGAGACAAGACAATGAACAAGACGAGACGATGGACGAGACAAGACAATGAACAAGACGAGACGAGACGACGAGACGATGGATGAGACGAGACGATGGACGAGACGAGACAAGACTCCAACTCCACTTTATTTATGTGGCACTCTAAAACAGCACAGTCGGCCAAAGTGCTTCACAGGTAGAAAGAATAAATAAAACATGAATTAAAGAATAAAAACATCTGATCAACTAATAAAAGCAGTTTAAATAAACAGACAGTCACAAAATAAATCAAGATCTCAGCCAATGAAAAGAAAAGTTTTATAAGTAAAGACTTACAGACAGCAGGTGAGGAGGCCTCCTGGACCCGATGGTACCTGGTCCATGATGGTCCATGATGGTCCATGGTGGTCCATGGTGGTCCATGATGGTCCATGGTGGTCCATGGTGGTCCATGATGGTCCATGGTGGTCCATGATGGTCCATGGTGGTCCATGGTGGTCCATGATGGTCCATGGTGGTCCATGGTGGTCCATGGTGGTCCATGGTGGTCCCACCGTCTCGTCACCTCTAAGTGTCCTCCTGGTTGAGGAGACGGTTAGAAGTGACCAGTCGGCTGACCTGAGGGAACGTGAAGGAGTGTATGGATGAATAAAGTGGGACATGTGCTGTGGGACGAGGCTACAGAGGCACATGCTGGTAAAAGAGATTAAAAACAAATAAAAGAATTTTAAAATCAATTTTAACACGAACGGGAAGCCGAGACCGGAGTCACGCGCTCTGGTGTTTTAGTGCGAGTTAAAAGTGGAGCGGCAGCGTTCTGGACTTCCAGGACTCTCATGGACATTTGGACAGAAGGGTGAGAGATGAAAGCTTTATTTTCCTGCCATGCATGAAGAAGGCTGCATCTAAACTGCATTTCAGTAACAAACATTTCTATGGTTGTTTTCCGTGGTTAGTTTCTCTGATCAGACGCAGGTCGTTGTAGCTGCAGCGTCTGACGTGAACACGTTTCATGCCAGACGTCACCGCTTGGGAGACGGAACGACTCGTTTCTCACGTCATTTTCTGTCATAACCGGAACAGCAGAGTTAAAGTTTCCAAACTTCATTTCACGTTTTCATTAACGTCACTCATTTTATTCAGACCCCAAACTGGGAGGACCAGAAGTTACTGGTTTTTCTGGGAATGGATGTACTGGATATTTTGTTGGTGGAATTGCTCATTACTTCATTTGTCTGTTCAGGTCTGACTTCAGCGTTTGTTTACTTTCTGATGCAATGATCATTAAAGGTGTAAACCTCTGCTGATTCTTCGGTCCCTGAGCTGCTACACGAACTCTCCCGCTCTCCAAGGTGGATGCAAACGTTCTGTCGCTAAGCAACCGTGTCATGTTTACAAGTGCAGTATTCTCCACAAAGTTACAACTTTGGACGAAACGTGGACGGATCAGCTGATAGCGAATATTCACACAGACAGAAAATAACTCGAGTGTCTCCTTCCATGTTTGAAACCAGAGCTGTGTCACTGTCACAGGTACGTCTGAGACGGCATGAGCACGACTAAGATGTTGTAGGACTTCGTGGACAGATCAGAATCATCAAATCTGTCCCCTACTTTGCATTTCTAGTTTTAAATGCTTGTTCGTGTTGACAACTCCGTCTGCTCCTGGCGTGGCTGCTGTTTGATCCATGTATGAACCAGCAGCAGGGCGGCGTGGTGGTTGGCACCCCCCCCCAGAAGGTTGTTGGTTCCAGCTCCGGCTGGGGACAGTTCAAAGTCAAAGTCAGCTTTATTGTCAATTTCTGCAATATTTAAAAGACACATTGAGGAATTTAAATTCTGTGTCTCTCGATCTTCTGACAACACAAATAAAATTTAGTGATTAAGAAAACAAACAAAACAGGTCCTAAAGTGGGACAATAAGAAAGATCCATGTCCTCATCCATGTCCTCATCCATGTCCTCATCCATGTCCTCATCCATGTCTTCATCCATGTCCTCATCCATGTCCTCATCCACGTCCTTATCCATGTCCTCATCCATGTCCTCATCCACGTCCTCATCCACGTCCTCATCCACATCCTTATCCATGTCCTCATCCACGTCCTCATCCATGTCCTCCTCCATGTCCTCATCCATGTCCTCATCCATGTCCTCACCAGCGTGTCCTCATCCATGTCCTCATCCATGTCCGCATCCATGTCCTTATCCATGTCCTTATCCATGTCCTTATCCATGTCCTCATCCATGTCCTCATCCACGTCCTCATCCATGTCCTCATCCATGTCCTCATCCATGTCCTCATCCACGTCCTCATCCACGTCCTCATCCATGTCCTCATCCATGTCCTCATCCATGTCCTCATCCACGTCCTCATCCACGTCCTCATCCATGTCCCCATCCATGTCCTCACCAGCATGTCCTTATCCATGTCCTCATCCATGTCCTCATCCATGTCCTCATCCATGTCCTCACCAGCATGTCCTTATCCATGTCCTCATCCATGTCCTCATCCATGTCCCCATCCATGTCCCCATCCACGTCCTCATCCACGTCCTCATCCACGTCCTCATCCACGTCCTCATCCACGTCCTCATCCATGTCCTCATCCATGTCCTTATCCATGTCCTCATCCATGTCCTTATCCATGTCCTCATCCATGTCCTCATCCACGTCCTCATCCACGTCCTCATCCATGTCCTTATCCATGTCCTTATCCACGTCCTCATCCACGTCCTCATCCACGTCCTCATCCATGTCCTTATCCACGTCCTCATCCATGTCCTCATCCATGTCCTTATCCATGTCCTTATCCATGTCCTCACCAGCATGTCCTCATCCATGTCCTCATCCACGTCCTTATCCATGTCCTTATCCATGTCCTCATCCACGTCCTTATCCATGTCCTTATCCACGTCCTCACCAGCATGTCCTCATCCATGTCCTCATCCATGTCCTCATCCATGTCCTTATCCATGTCCTTATCCACGTCCTCATCCACGTCCTCATCCACGTCCTTATCCATGTCCTTATCCATATCCTCATCCATGTCCTCATCCATGTCCTTATCCATGTCCTTATCCATGTCCTTATCCATGTCCTTATCCATGTCCTCATCCATGTCCTTATCCACGTCCTCATCCATGTCCTTATCCATGTCCTTATCCATGTCCTTATCCATGTCCTCATCCACGTCCTTATTCATTTTCTTATCCATGTCCTTATCCATGTCCTTATCCATGTCCTTATCCATGTCCTTATCCATGTCCTCATCCATGTCCTTATCCATGTCCTTATCCATGTCCTTATCCATGTCCTCATCCATGTCCTTATCCACGTCCTCATCCATGTCCTTATCCATGTCCTTATCCATGTCCTTATCCATGTCCTCATCCACGTCCTTATTCATTTTCTTATCCATGTCCTTATCCATGTCCTCATCCACGTCCTCATCCATGTCCTCATCCATGTCCTTATCCATGTCCTCATCCATTTCCTTATCCATGTCCTTATCCATGTCCTCATCCATGTCCTCATCCATGTCCTTATCCATGTCCTTATCCATATCCTTATCCATGTCCTTATCCATGTCCTTATCCATGTCCTCATCCATGTCCATATCCACGTCCTTATCCACGTCCTTATCCATGTCCTTATCCATGTCCTCATCCATGTCCTCATCCACGTCCTCATCCATGTCCTTATCCATGTCCTTATCCATGTCCTCATCCACGTCCTTATTCATTTTCTTATCCATGTCCTTATCCATGTCCTCATCCATGTCCTTATCCATGTCCTTATCCATGTCCTTATCCATGTCCTTATCCATGTCCTTATCCACGTACTTATCCACGTCCTTATCCATGTCCTCATCCATGTCCTCATCCACGTCCTTATCCATGTCCTCATCCATGTCCTTATCCATGTCCTAATCCATGTCCTTATCCATGTCCTCATCCATGTCCTTATCCATGTCCTAATCCACGTCCTTATCCATGTCCTCATCCATGTCCTCATCCACGTCCTTATCCATGTCCTCATCCATGTCCTTATCCATGTCCTCATCCACGTCCTTATCCATGTCCTCATCCATGTCCTCATCCATGTCCTTATCCACGTCCTCATGATACTGCTTTAAAAGTATCAACATCTGCTCTACTCTGAAAGCATGGTGGGAATTCCTGAAGTTAACCGAGTCTTCTATCATTCCATGTAAACTCACACCCATCTGGAATAACCTGGATATTCTACAAAACAAGAAAATGATTAATTTTGTGCATTGGAAGGATAAAGGAGTAAAACAATTACAACATATCATTGAAAATGGAAAATTCCTGTCATTTAATACACTTACCTTACAATACGGGATCAGTAGTACTAAATTCTTAGAATACCATCAACTTAAATCTATATTAAGCAAAAAATATACCTCTAACCAACTGATCTTGCAGACTCCGGTCAGGGTAGCAGAATTCCTGAATCTCTCTATCCCCAAACTACTGTCGAAAATATATAGATTATTATTAAAACTGGATGATTCAATTTCCCTTCCAACTTGGAAGTGGGAGGCTGACTTGTCCAGAACCCTTAACCAAAACACATGGACACAGATATGTTTAAACACGTTCCTAATGACTAAAAACTCAAATATACAGTTGATACAATTCAAGGTTTTACACAGAGTACATAACACAGGACAGAGGATGTTCAAGATGGGTCTGTCACCTTCAAATATTTGTTTACACTGCAATGAGAATACAACAGACAATTATCTTCACGCCTTGTGGTCTTGTCCACCTGTCCAGAGGTTTTGGCTTCAGGTATGTGATGACCTGTCAGCGTGGCTCAGGTGTAACTTCCCTGCAAGCCCCACACTGTGTTTACTGGGGGACTTGGATGAGATCAACACGGTAACCAACTATGCACATATGATACTTACTGTATTATGTATTGCAAAGAAAACTATCTTGGTAAACTGGAAATCCAAAAATAATCTGAGCATTAGCCAGTTTAGGAATTTCTTAGTAGACCATATCAGTATTGAGACGATGTCTGCCTCCTCTAAGAACCAGTTAGATGAATTCCACTCCCTCTGGTCCCCTGTGATTAGCTCCATCACTTAACGTTGGTGTAGGAGAGCCGCCTCGGCGATGTGGGGGTTGGGTTCCGGCGAGTGCTTGATGGCTATGGATCCCTGGCAGTTGACTTGGGGGGGGTCTGGGCTGCCTCGCCGCTGGAGCGGGGCTGTATCCAGCCCGGTGGGGGCATGGGGGTCAGCGGTTGGGGCTGCTCTGCGGCGGTGGGCGGGTCGCTGGTGGGGCCCTGGCCGGTTGCTGTCGGCCGGCGCCGGGTGGCCGGGGCGGGGGGAGGCGGGGGGGTCCTGGGCCCCGGTGCTCGGGGGTGGCCCCTGCCTCCGGGGCCGGGGGACCCGGCTTGGCGATGGGGGGGCGGGCCGGCGGGATGTGCCTCCTCTGGTTTGGGCCGGTCCTCACGACCTGGTGTCTAGTCACTGCGCCGGGGGCCGGGGCGCCTCTGCTGTGTGCGGGCGGGTGTGTGTGTCAGTAGGGGTGTATGTGTGGGGGTGGGGGGTGGCCGGGTCTTTTCCGCTCCTGGTGCCTGTCCTGCTGCCCGACTGCTGTGTCGGTTGGGACTGACCTGTAAGAATGATCTTGTGCGGGTTAGTCTCGCCTGCTCCGGGGGCTGGGTGTGGTGGACTCGTGGCGTGGAGGGGGGGATGGCCCCGTGGTCCCCATCCATGGTGTATGTGGGTGGGTGTATGACTGGAGGGGGGTTGTGAATGCAGGGGGATGTGTGTATGGTTGCCTGTGGGAGTGAATGGAGATGAGGGGGTGGGTGAAGGTGCATGTGGAGATGAATGTTTGAGTGTGGGAGGGGTGGTGCATTGGTGGGGTTTGTGTGTATCGGGTTGGAGGGGTTTGGGTGGGGAGCGGGGATGGATCTGTGAAGGGATCGGATGCGGGGCGGCTGGGTGGGGGGGGGTGTGTGTGTGGGTGGGTGGGTGAATGGGTGGGTGTTCTGGCGGGGTTGGAGGATTGTGCATGTCACAGCCTGGGTGGGGGTGCAGACTTGGGTAAAGAGATAAGGGGGTTGGGTACCAGGGGGGCGGATGTACGGGGACTAGCTGGCTATGCAGGAGGGGCGGGAGGAGGATGGGGATGGGATGGGGGAGTGTTGACGGGGGTAAAGTTGTGGGTTGTTCGAGGTAGAGTGTGGGGGTGATAGGATAGAATGGGGGAGGAAAGGGGAGGGGAAAAAAAAAAGCAGCTCTGCGTGCCTCTTGGGGGGTTTGCAGGGCCTGGGGATGGTGGGCCGGTGACTCTGGCCCCTCCGCCGACCTTGTTCGCTCCCGTCCCTCTTCCCCCCTCCCTGGCCTGGGGTGGTCAGGCGCCCCCAGGGGCCGAGGCTGGCCCCTCTGTGGTGAGGGCCGGTCGCCTGGCCGTGGGAGCGGCCATGCCTTCCCCCTTCTGCCCTGGGGGGATCCCGGGAGGCAGGGGTACCTAATGCCGGTAACGGCTCATCTTCCAGAGGGGAATTCATACCCCCCTGGTCTCCCTTCTCAAGACCTCTCTCCCCCACTGCTCCTGGGCGCTTGGGCCCTGGGCCCGGCACTGTCTCTGCCCCGGGGGGTGCCCGGCGCTTGGTGGGGTGCAGCTGCTGGTCTTGGCCCGCTGGGGCCTGGGCCCCCAGACCGCAGGGGGCTCCGGCTGGGGCCGCCTTTTGCCGCCCTTTGGGGGATGCATGTCCGTTCTTTTGGGGGGGCGGCTCGGATTTGGGCCTCTGGGTGGTTGCTGGGGGCCTGGGTCGTGAGCCTTGCGGGCTTCCTCCTCCTTGCAGAGACGAGGCTGCATCTGCATGACTGTATCACCACGGAGACCCTTTATTATGCATGTTGATGCTGTGACACTGCTTCCCATTGCGATGACTAGGTTGTACCTCTTCTCTGCTTCCCATTGCGATGACTAGGTTGTACCTCTTCTCTGCTTCCCATTGCGATGACTAGGTTGTACCTCTTCTCTACTTCCCATTGCGATGAGTAGGTTGTACCTCTTCTCTACTTCCCATTGCGATGACTAGGTTGTACCTCTTCTCTACTTCCCATTGCGATGACTAGGTTGTACCTCTTCTCTGCTTCCCATTGCGATGACTAGGTTGTACCTCTTCTCTACTTCCCATTGCGATGACTAGGTTGTACCTCTTCTCTGCTTCCCATTGCGCTGACTAGGTTGTACCTCTTCTCTGCTTCCCATTGCGCTGACTAGGTTGTACCTCTTCTCTGCTTCCCATTGCGCTGACTAGGTTGTACCTCTTCTCTGCTTCCCATTGCGCTGACTAGGTTGTACCTCTTCTCTGCGTAGTTCTGCGTGTGTTTGTATGATCTGAGGATATTTATCCACCTGCAGGTCCTCCTGTAGGGGATTGCTTGTTTTGTTTTCCAACAGAGACCTTGGTTGTTTAGGGATCGCGGTACAGATGTACCAGTGACCTGTGGAAGTGGATTCATGTTTTCTCTCCCTCTCTCTCTCTCTCTCTCTTCCTCACTCCTTTCTCTCTGTTCCACTTTCTATCATTACCTCTGTTAACTTTCATTTCTCCTTGTCAGGCCCAGCAGTATGAAATGGAATGGTGTTATAGGCAAATGTTTAATTAAAGAAATAAAATGAATAAACAGGATATCAAGTGGAGCCTTATGTTCATAAAGCTCCGCTTGGTAAAGCAAAACTGTTCAACAAAATAAAGCCTGATCTCAGTGAGAGGAGTTCATTTTGGATATCTGCCTGTGCGGTGGAACAAACCCTCAAAAACATGTTTGTCCTTCTTAGTTATGATGTTTATGATCATTTACAGGCGTTAACTTTGGAGTTGGACTGATTGGGTCATTTTTAGCAGGAACAAGTAGGATATGAAAAATATGAAAATCTCCCTATTTCAGATAAATAAATATGACTTATAGTCCAGTACAACTTATGTTTTTTTTTTCCCTGTTCATGATGCATTTTTTGACTGATGGGACTGTTACTCAGGACCGACTTATAGTCTGGAAAATATGGTAATTGTGTCCCACGTTTCATCAGGTCAGCTCACGGTGCTGAGCAAGTCTTACAGTATATGTTTATATTATCATATTGTATGTAAGTAGAATAAGACAGTGAGACCGAAGTTTCTGTTTTTATTCACACAATTTATTGAACATTTTTCCAGAACTTCTTAATCTCTGCTACGCCAAACTTCATCCCTCATATATTAGCATGTTTACACGTATATGTTCAGTGACAGGGGCGTCTCCAGCCTTTGAGGACAACCTGGGCTTAGCCCGGAGTCGGACCTGGTGCAAATCTGAAAAAATTACAAGAGCTTTTCTTTCATCTTTCCCTACAACAAAGTCTTTTAGAAGGTAATAATAGACATAATGGAGTGGATAAATTGTAATTTTAATTAAAAATGAATGAACTACAAAATCAGCAGTGAAATGTTGACCATTATATTGCTGAAACACATCATGCACTGCACTCACGCGGAACAGTTCATCCAGGATTCACCTTCGTCTTCTCTTTGACTCATCACTGGACCTCCTCCTCGTCACGTTCTCTTCTCACTTCTTATCTCATTATTTGCTCTTCTTTTTCTTCCTCATTTGTCCTCCTCTCTCCTACTCGTTCTCTTTTCTCCTCATGTATTCAGTTATAGGTTTCAGATATCAGAAACAGTGCTGTAATTAATCTCCAGCCTCTAAGGAACATTTCAGACCAGGTTTGCAGATTGTAAGCATTGAAGTTTTTGATTGAGACCTGGTCTAAGGTGGTCTATATGATAATTAAGCCATGAAATGTTGCTATTTTTCATTTCCACAAATAGAATAAAGGTTTCACAAATCAGAAACGGTGCTTGAATGAATCTAGAGTCCCTAAAGAACCTCTGAGTCCAGGTCCGAAAAGTCTACGTGTTGTAGTTTTCACACAGGACCTGGTTAAATGTCAGTAGAAAATCATTTGAGTGGACTTGCCCTTGAAGTCAAAATTAAAACGGAAGCTGGGAACGGGTTGCTGCTAAGTTCAGCCTCATGGTGACTTGTTCATGGTTTTAACTGTGACATCGTAGCTTCTAGTTTCCTGCTGGAAAGCTGAGGAGGTGGAACTGCTGCTTTCTCCCAGATTTTCTGTCCATTTCCGCTCTCCTCTGCACATGCGCACACAAAGCTGACAAACTTACTTTAGCCTTCGTCTGGCGTCAAAGTCGGGGGCTAATCGGACTTCACACACACACGATCACTCAAAACATCCGAGCTGAAGCTACGGGAAAACTGGCCGGCGACGCTGTTCAGGCTTCTGTAATACTCAGCTCCGTATTACGTTCCCATACAAGATTTAAACCATGTTCAGTCAACATAAATTAATCTCTGTAAAAACTATCAAAGAAGTTTAGAGTCAGAAAAGTCTCCTTGACACATTTTTCCAGAAAGGATCATCCTGAAAGCTGATCGGAACTGGCTGTAAAAGAAAGCATAAATAAACGGGTTTAGCATTGAATTAGACAGAGTGAACCAGTTCAGGGTTTCATACACCTGAATGGTCACTCGACCCGTCAGCTGCAGTGAAAAGCCAAGAAAAAACGGCAGCCAGCAGGTGAGAAAGGCTCCCATGACGATGGCCAGAGTCCTGGTGGCCTTCCTCTCCCCACTGCTGGCAGCCACTCCAGACTTGATGACCTGGATGCTGCGAGCCTGTCTCTGCGCAACCAGGAAGATCCTCAGGTAGAGGTAGAGCATGATGATGACGGGCAGGTAAAAGGAAAACAGAGGAGCACCGATCTTCTCCAGAACCACATCTGAACCACAGTTTTCTGCACATTTCTCCTGTTTTAACTCGCTAATAATGAAGCCGACAGCAATAAGAACAGAAGCGCCCCAGCTCATCAGGATCATGACTGAAACTACAGGAATGTTAATCTTCGTCCTGTACGTCAGCGGCTGACATACTGCGTAGTATCTGTCAACAGAAATACAGCACAGGTTAAAGATGGAAGTTGTGCTCAGAACAACATCAAAACTGTCCCGTATTCTGCAGAATAAATCTCTGTAATAAACACAAGAGGTGAGAGGATGTGACACGCCGAGAGGAAAAACCAGGACTCCAACGAGCAGGTCGGTCACAGCCAGGGAGATGATCAGGTAGTTAGAAGGTGTGTGGAGTTGTTTGAAGTAAATGATGGAGATTATTACCAGCAGATTTCCACATGCTGTGACAGCAGATAAGGAGCCCAGAAAAATGCACAGTAACACACATGTTGTTGAGGGGTTTCTGCTCAGAGGGTTAGAGACGTTATTCATTTCATAACAAGGATGGATGCCATGAAGAGCAGATTCTGCTTCCATCGCTCACACAACTTCCTAAAATCAGATTTACAGTTATATATAGTTCAAGTGTATTTCTACAGCATCTACACAACCGAGTGCTTCACAACATACAAGAACCATAAAACAGTCAAAGATAAAAGAACAACAAGAGTTTACAGAAACAAACAGCAGCCGAGTTAGACAATGTCAAATAAAATAAAAAAGGAGAAAAAGATGAAATAATCAGAGCTTTTTAAATGCCTGTTCATATAGGAACGTCTTCAGTCAGGTTTTAGAAGCAGGAGCAGACAGATGGGAGAGATGTACAGCTCACGTATGATAACATATGTTATTCCAGTATGAAACATAGAAATGCATTTCTCAAGACATTTTCATTTCAGACAACACAGCATGTGACCGTACTCAGAGCATCACTGCCTCCGCATCACCCGGCCTCGCTAGTTATCATCCCTCATTCATGACATCATCCAGACACGTCCAGTAACAATCCAAGAGACTGCAGGTGAAACATGAAGATACTGTTACTGGGAATGTGTGAGGACATGGGAGGAACCTTTCTCCGCCTTCATCAGGTCCCCTGTAGGGGGCCACATAAAGCACTGTTTTCCAACTATTTCCTGTTTTTATTAAAGACTGGCCTTTATGTATGTCATTGTAAAAATTATTCATACCTCTGATTGAAGACGGAAAAAATCATCTGTTGGTGAAATAAGATGAAATCAACAAAAGTAAAAATGAATAAAAATTCTACAAAAACTTCTGAATTATGTGGTTCAACAGAAATATTAAAAACATACACACAAAAACAAGGCTGCACGGTGGTGTGGTGGTTAGCACCGCAGCCTCACAGTAAGAAGGTCGCTAGTTCAATTCTCGGCTGGGGAGGGGGTTTGAACAATTCCAACAGTGGCCTTCCTGTGTGGAGTTTGCATGTTCTCCCAGTGTATGCGTGGGTTCTCTCCGGGTACTCCGGCTTCCTCCCACAGTCCAAAGACATGCATGTTAGGTTAATTGGTCACTCTAAATTGCCCCTAGGAATGAATGTGAGCGTGAATGGTTGTCTGTCTCTCCATGTTGGCCCTGCGACAGACTGGCGACCTGTCCAGGTGTACCCCGCCTCTCGCCTGATAATAGCTGGGATAGGCTCCAGCAACCCCCGCGACCCTGAACTGGATAAGCGGTACAGAAAATGACATGACTGACACAAAAACAAAACAGTAAAAGTTAACAAGCATGATGGGCTCCGAAGCTAAAATGTTGATTCAATCACTGCAATCAGGTGTTTCTGTAACGTCCAATCAGACGTCTGCACCTGCTGACAGGTATGTTGGTCCGTGTTCATGGGAAAGATGCTCTGATATTTCTTTGGTTTTTCATTATTTTCAAACACAATTCAAAAGCAATATTTTATTTCACTAAATTATAACTTATTGCATTTTTATTTATTATTAGTTTCTTTAGTTTCTATTATGACTTTAGCCTTTTCTTTAATTGGAGGGTATGGATAATTTTGAAGACTGCTGTATATCTATATATTTATATTTATAAGATAAATATAGATTTATGTACAGCTGTGTGAATAAGTGTTTCGTCCTTCCTGGTTTCTTCCTTTTTTGCATGTTAGTCACACTTAAATGTTTCAGATCATCAACAAATTTAAATGTGAGACAAAGATAACACAAGTAAACACAAAATGCAGTTTTTAAATGAAGGTTTTTATTAGTGGTGGTGGTGGGTGGGTGGGTGGGGGGATCCAAACCTCCATGTCCCTGTGTGAAAAAGTGATTGCCCCCCCATTAAAACCTAAATGAACTGTGGTTTATCATCTTTGGAAAGCTGAGTTCAGCTTCTCTATCCACATCCAGGCCTGATTACTGCCACACCTGTTCTCCATCAGAAATCCCTTAAATAGGACCTGCCTGACAAAGTGAAGTAGACCAAAAGATCCTCCAAAGCTAGACATCATGCTGCCATCCAAAGAAATTCAGGAACAAATGAGAAACAAAGTCATTGAGATCTATCAGTCTGGAAAAGGTTCCAAAGCCATTTCTCAAGCCTTGGGACTCCAGAGAACCACAGTGAGAACCATTATCCACAAATGGTGAAAACATGGAACAGTGGTGAACCTTCCCAGGAGGGGCCGGCCGACCAAAATGACCCCAAGAGCACAGCGACGACTCATCCAAGAGGTCACAAAAGACCCCAGAACAACATCCAAGAACTGCAGGCCTCACTTGCCTCAATGAAGGTCAGTGTTCATGACTCCCCCATCAGAAAGAGACTGGGGGGCAAAAATGGCTGCATGGCAGAGTTCCAAGACCAAAACCACTGCTGAGCAAAAAGAACATAAAGGCTCGTCTCAGTTTAGCCAGAAAGCGTCTTGATGATCCCCAAGACTTTTGGGAAAATACTCTGTGGACTGACGAGACAAAAGTGGAACTTTCTGGAAGGTGGAGGTCCCATTACATCTGGCGTAAAAGTAACACGGCATTTCAGAAAAGGAACATCATAGCAACAGTAAAACATGGTGGTGGTAGTGTGATGGTCTGGGGCTGTTTTGCTGCTTCAGGACCTGGAAGACTTGCTGTGGTAAATGGAACCATGAATTCTGCTTCTACCAAAAAATCCTGAAGGAGAACGTCCGGCCATCTGTTGGTGACCTCAAGCTGAAGCGCACTTGGGTTCTGCAGCAGAACAATGATCCAGAACACACCAGCAAGTCCACCTCTGAATGGCTTAAGAACAACAACATGAAGACTTTGGAGTGGCCTAGTCAAAGCCCCCACCTGAATCCCATTGAGATGCTGTGGCATGACCTTAAAAAGGCGGTTCATGCTGGAAAAGCCTCCAATGTGGCTGAATTACAACAATTCTGCAAAGATGAGTGGAACAAAATTCCTCCACAGCGCTGTAGAAGACTCACTGCCAGTTATCACAAACGCTTGATGCAGTTGTTGCTGCTAAGGTGGAACAACCAGTTATTAGGTTTAGGGGAAGATCACTTTCTCACACAGGGACATTTAAGTTTGGACCCCCCCCCCCCCCCCCCCAACTTACTAATAAAAACCTTCATTTAAAAACTGCATTTTCTGTTTACTTGTGTTATCTTTGTCTAATATTTAAATTTGTTTGATGATCTGAAACATTTAAGTGACAAACATGCAAAAAAGTAAGAAATCAGGAAGGATGAAACACTTTTTCAAACAGCTGCATATAATCATAAAGACCTGCTCAGAACAACTATGTCCGGTTCTCCAGACCTGCTCAGAACAACTATGTCCGGTTCTCCAGCACCTTTTTAACACCAGCCTGAGACAGAACAGAGTTCCTGTGCTGTGGAAAACATCCTGTCTTGTTCCTGTCCCTAAAAAACCACAACCAGCTGAACCAGATGAGTACAGACCAGAACCAGAACCAGGACCAGAACCAGATGAGTACAGACCAGAACCAGGACCAGAACCAAATGACTACAGACCAGAACCAGGACCAGAACCAGATGACTACAGACCAGTTGCTCTGACATGTCACATCATGAAAGTCCTGGAGAGACTCTTACTGGCTCACCTCAACAAGCAAGTGAACACCTTTCAGGACCCATTACAGTTCGCATATGGTAATGGGGGGGGGGGTTACAGTTCCCATATCGTAATGGGCTTGGGGTTGAAGACGCCATCATCTTCCTGCTTCAGAGAGCCCACTCTCATCTGGACCAGTCAGGCAGCACTTTGAGGGTCATGTTCTTTGATTTTTCAAGTGCATTTAATACTATTCAGCTGCTTTGCTATGTGAGAAGCTCCATAACTTCCAGGTGGATCCTCCACAACCACCTGGATTTACGACTACCCAACAAACAGACCACAGTTTGTGAGACTGAAAGGTTGTGTGTCTGAGATGGTGGTCAGCAGCACTGGAGCACCACAAGGAACTGTACTCTCACCATTCCTCTTTACACTGTACACCTCAGACTTCCAGTACAACTCTGATCCTGTCATCTGCAGAAATACTCTGATGACTCTGCAGTTGTGGGGTGTATCAGTGATGGACAAGAAGCCGAGTACAGGGAACTGGTCAGTCAAGTTCAAGTTCAAGTTCAATTTATTTATAGAGCACAATAACAACATCCTTTTGGAGCCTGAGGTGCTGTACAACGCAACTTAATGGCAGGTTACTTAAAACAAGTCTTACAAATAATATCAAAAACTAACAAAGAGGAGAAGGTATATATTTGCATGAAATTTACATAAAATACAAAGGACACCAGTCATATTAAAAAGGTGGTAATGACCCAGAGCTAAAACACAATAAAAAGGGGGATGACATGGGAGACCAAGGATGGAAAGAAGAGAGTAGGGAGGGGGGGTTATAGTGATGGAAAGGCCTGGGGAAAGAGGAAGATCTTGAGCAGCTTTTTGAAGGCAGGAAGTGACTGAGCGGCTCTGATATTCAGAGCAGCCGTTCCACAGTCGTGGGGCCGCCACAGAAAAGGCTCTGCCCCCCTTAGAGTCACATCTAAACCTGGGGACATCCAGGAGACGCGAGGAGGAGGATCTTAATGATCTGGGGGGGGGTGTAGCTGGTGAGGAGCTCGGCCAGGTATGTAGGTGAGGGGCCATTGAGGGCTTTAAAGACCAGGAGCAGGATTTTGAATTGAATCCTGAATGCAACAGGGAGCCAGTGAATCTGAGCCAGAATAGGCGAGATGTGAGCGCGTCGGCGTGCACCAGGAAGCGTGCGAGCCGCGGCATTTTCAGCTACCTGGAGACGGTGGAGGGAGTGCTGATTTAAGCCCTGGTAAAGGGAATTGCAGTAGTCCAGGCGAGACATGATCAGCAGGTGGACTACAAAGGTGTTGCTTGGGCAGGTAGGGTTTTAATTTATGTAGGGTTCTTAACTGAAAGAACACACTCTTCACCACAGAGTTCACCTGAGTGTCCAGCTTTAAAGCGCTAACGATGGTGAACCCTAGCGTTTTGGCATGAGGGCGGATATGACCAGACAAGGGGCCGAGGTCAGGGCTTAACTTATTTTTGGATGGGGAATGGTTGAAGACAACAATCTCAGTTTTGTCATCGTTGAGGCGAAGGAAGTTCAGAGCCATCCACGCCTTCAGGTCATTGAGACAGTGAAAGAGCCGGTCTATTGGGCCATTTTGGGGGTCCAATGAGAGGTAGACTTGAACATCATCGGCATAGCAGTGATAGTGGAGGCCATATTTCTGAAAAATCATTCCCAGCGGAAGCAGATACAATGAAAACAGTATGGGGCCTAGGATGGAACCTTGGGGAACACCACAGGACAGCGGAGAGGGAGTAGATGAGAAGTTATCGAGCTGAACAGAGAAAGATCTACCAGACAGATACGAACGGAACCAGCTAAGAGCAGTACCACGGAGACCCACGCAGTGCTCAAGCCGGGAGACCAGAATCTGGTGGTCCACAGTGTCGAAAGCAGCCGTCAGGTCTAGAAGGACAAGCGCTGCAGGGTGGCCGGAGTCGACAGATAAAAACAGGTCATTAAATCCTTTACAAGAGCTGTCTCTGTGCTATGGGCTGGTTTAAAACCTGATTGGAACTTATCTGAAGTATTGTTCTGTTCTAGATGAGACTGTAGTTGCTGCAGCACCAGTCTCTCTAGGATTTTTGAAAGGAAAGGGAGTTTTGAGATTGGTCTGTAGTTCACCAGCCCAACAGGGTCAAGGTTAGGCTTCTTTAACAGAGGCTGAACAACTGCATGTTTAAAAACAGAGGGGACACAGCCCGACTCCAGGCATGTGTTAAGAAGGCGGTGAATGATCGGGCCAAGGTCGTGAAATACATCACGAATCAGCACTGGGTGAACAGGGTCAGAGGGTTTGGAACCACAGACAACCTTAGATAGGGGGGTCAGTGATACTGGTTCAAACTGTTCCAAGACAGTCAGAGAGGTCGGGGGGGAGACCACAGGTAACGAGGAGGATGGAGCCGGAAGAGATCTAATGAGTGTGATTTTATCCATGAAGAAGCTTTTAAATCTGTTGCAAAGGTCTACAGAGGGTGGGGGAGACAGGGGCTTTGGTGGGTTCACGAGCCTGTTAATGGTGGAGAAGAGAAAATGAGGCTTATGACTGTTTTTGACCACGAGGTTGGAAAAATAAGTTGTTTTAGCAACCTTCACAGCTTTCTGATACTCCATCAGACATTTCCTCAGCAACCCCAATGAGACATGCAGCCTATCCTTTCTCCACCGGCGCTCCGCACGTCGACACTCACGGCGGAGCGGCGAGTGGAGTCATTCAGCCAGGGTTGGGCTTTAGGCGTCTGATGGAGAACGGGGCAACTGAGTTCATGATATCAGTACACACCGAGTTGAACTGCGTTGCCAGGCCCTCAGCATCAGAGCAGGTTGAGGACAGAAGAGCAGAGTCAACTAGGGCAGCTGAAAACAATGCAGGTGTTTGAGCATTAATCCTGCGTTTACAGGAGGTCTGGATGGGGTAGCGGGGCGAGACAGGGTAAAAACCACTGGCCAGTGGTCAGAGAGACTGGACACACAGATCTCTTTAAGAGAAACATCTAAGTCATGAGACAGAACCAGATCTAGAGTGTGGCCCTTCTCATGTGTGGGGCCAGTGTTCAAAAGTGACAAGTTCAATGATTCAACTAATTGGAGGAAATCATGGACCAAGGGGTGAGAAACACAGCAGACATGAATATTAAGGTCACCAACAATCAGGAACTTGTCATTTAGCAGAGCTAAGGAAGAAACAGGACAAAGTAGCAGGAGATCAGAGGGAGGAAAGAAGAGAGAAGCATCTGCACTCGCCAAGAGCCAGAAGAAGACGGCTCTTGATGGCTCTATGCTGAGCTCACCTGCCCCTTGACCAACCTGACCCGTAAGGGTGCTCCAGGTCTGGTCCAGTGGACGGAACAGTGTCAGGTGGCATGTGAGAATGTTAAAGGGCCCCTTTGCAGAGAACCATTGCTCCACTCTCCTAACTTCTCTCTCCCTTTTACTCTACAGATTGATGCCTCGGACAGGGGGTTGGGCGCAGTTTTGTCCCAGCAGGTACGGGGGGTCGACCACCCTGTGCTGTTTCTCAGTCGGAAGTTGTCAGAGAGGGAGTCAAGGTACAGCACTGTGGAGAAGGAGTGCTTGGCGATCTGGTGGGCAGTTGATGTCCTCCGGTATTACCTCTTGGGCCGCCCATTTACACTCTGTTTGGACCATGCACTGCTGCAGTAGCTACATCGCATGAAGGATGCCAATGCCTGGATCACCCGGTGGTATTTGGCCCTCCGGCCATTTAAGTTCAGGGTGGTCCAAAGGCTGGGGGTGCAGATGGCTGTGGGGGGGAGTTGACTCGCAAGCATGCAGCTGTAGCATATCACTAATTACCTCTGCCTTTACCTGCAGTAGCATGCTGGGGCTCCAGGGAAGAGAGGACCATGGTTAAGCTGCAGAGCAGGCGGCTCTGCAGACTGTGAAGCCAGGAGCCTGATGTTACTATAAATATTGTAAAGCTGATCTTGTGTCTGTGGTGACTGCCGGAACCCTGACGTAGCATATCTGCTACAGTAACAATCAGCTCATCTTAAATACCAGCAAGACTAAAGAGATGGTTGTTGACTTCAGGAGGAGCAAGAATAAGCAGCATAGTCCTGTCTACATCCTGGAAGAGGAGGTGGAGGTGGTGGAGAACTACAAATACCTGGAGTTCAGCTGGACAACAGACTCGACTGGAAATGCAACACTGACTACATCTACAAGAAAGGTCAGAGCAGACTCTACTTCTTAAGGAAGCTGAGATCATTCAACGTCTGCACCAACATGTTGCAGATCTTCTACAAGTCTGTTGTGGAAAGTGTAATCAGCTTTGCAGCATCTGCTGGGGCAGCAGCATCAGAACCAGAACCAGAACCAGGACCAGAACCAGAACCAGAGACCTGAAGAAACTAAACAAGCTGATCAAGAAAGCTGGTTCTGTGCTGGGGAGAACTCTGGAGCCGCTGGAGCTGATCGTTAAGAAAAGATGCTGCACAAGCTGATGAAGATGATGGAGGATTCTTCCTCCTCTCCACAACACGGTGAAGAATCAACAGAGTGTGTTCAGTGGGAGGCTGTGTCAGGTTCTGATACAGAAATTCATTCCTGCCAGCAGCATCACCCTAAAGAACAAGCCTGACTGATAATTGTTGTTGTACTGTTTTTATATTATTGTTATGTTGTATATATGTTATATTGGTGGCGGAAAAAAGAAGACGGCCTATTACAACATTGAATTTCCCTCCTGGGATAAATAAAGTTTTTTTAATTTCATTTCAAAGAAAGACAGCTTCAAGACAATGGTGAAAACTCTGGATCCCAGGTATGTCCTGCATGTTCAGGCTGTAAACATCCCAAATATAGTAGCTGCTTTATAAACCATTATAAAGCATATATTATTTTCTTTTTTGTAATTTTTATTTTTTTTTCATTTTCAACTACATCAATGGCCTGAAAACAGAAGGGAGGAGTGCCTTCAAACAAAACAATTTTGCATCCATTTTACAGCAATGATTCTATGCAAAGTCAGACCTTGTGGGTTTGACATACTCAGTCCACTTTGACCAAATTTTGTAAAACTTGTCCATCTGAACTCTGAGGCGGAATGAAAGCTTTTACATGATGTAGGTCTCTTGAACAATGCTGATCCAATCTTTTACTGTTGGAGGGTCCAGCCTTTCCTGGCTAAGGCTTTCTTACTGGCTGCCAAAAGCATTCCAAGTAATCTCTCATCGGCTTTTGCCAAATTCACCAGATTGTGTATTCCCTGATGTCTCTTTTGAATAAGTGATATGAAAAATCCATTAACATTCTTCCAGCAGAGCTCCCGCCATGTAGAAGAACTTGTAGTGGACCATTGAAGTTGCAGATTTCCTTCCATTTCCCATCTCCTCTTAATATATAATGTGCTGGCCTGCTTAGATATTGAGTGGTTCTGTATAGCTTTAATATTAGTTTACTGTGTGAAGTAGATTTAATCAACATCTGAAAAGACCGTAAGAACCCCACGCCGTGTTTCTCCCATACTGCTTTTATATTCTTATTAAAGTAGTGTCTAACCTGTAAATAGCTGTAGAAATCAAGATGACCTGGTCCATACTTTGTAATAGTTCAAAACTCATGAAAGCTCCCTTATGGATAAAATAATATGTGGTAAGTCCTTTATTGACCCAACTTTTAAATCTCTTATCTAGGGTATTTGGTTGGAACTCAGAATCATAGGCACACCACCGTAGGATTCTAGACAACTCCTCCAACTTGCAAACTTGCATAACACCAGACCAGCATTTCAATAGATTCATACATAAAATCTTCTGCAACTTTGATGTTATTTTGCAATTTTTTGTCAGCAAACAGAGCAATAATTGGTATTCTCATTGTGACAGTCCCCTCAACATCCTTCCATCCTGCAGAATAAGTGGGTGAACACAAACATATTAAAGGTCTAAGTTGAGCAGAATAGTAGTAGTCTCGAAGACAGAGACGACCCATTCCTCCTTTTACTTTCATTAACTGCATTGTTTGATATTTGATTCTGGCCTTCTTATTTTGCCAAATATATTTTGCTATCATTCTATCCCATTCATCAAAATGTTTTTGTTTTTTTGTTATACTTGTATGATCCCCGAGGGGAAATTAGGGCGCTGCATTTCACCATCTCTGTACTGAGTATCAGAGAGCTACTTAAAGCGCCTGGGGAGCAGTTGGAGGGTTAAGGACTTTGCTCAGGGGTCCACAGTGTTTAACCTAGGAGTCGTGTCGGGGACTCGAACCCGGGTCCTCCGCGCCAAAGCCCACGACGCTACCACTAGGCCACCCACTCCCCTGTTTGGAGTGAGATACACAACAAGGGAAAATACTCATTCTTATTGAATAGAATGTAAATTCAGACATAGAACATTACTCCATCTCTGTAGATCTGATTTTATTTTTTAAATTAATGGTCTTTAATTGGCATCCAACATCTCTGACGGGTTCCCTGTCAACACAGTCCCCAGATATTTAATGCAAGTTGATTCCCACTTCCATTTTTAAGTGTTCATAATTCTAGCTGGGGGGTTATATTTGAATTTTAGTACCTGAGTTTTATTAATGTTAATTTTATAGCCCAAGAACGAACCACATTCACTCAACGTATTCATAAGATTGAGAAGTGACTGACTGGGCTCAGTCAGAAATATTTATATGTCATCAGCAAATAGAGCCAACCTTTGTTCTCCTGATTTTAACATAACCCCTTTAATATCTGTGCTCTGCCTTATCCACTGAGCTAATGCTTCAATAAAAAGACAAAAGTAATGCTGATACTCCACAGCCTCGTTCCTCTTTCGAAACTAACCTAGATATAGAGAAACTACCATTTATTTCAATCCTGGCAGTGGGCTTGTTGTACAATGCAGATAATGTTTTAATCATATCTGAGTGGAAGCCAAATGCAGCCATCACCTTGTATAACAATTCCCATCGTACTGAATTAAACGCTTTTTCTGGTTCCAAACTTATAAAAAGTTTCCAAATTGCATTGTCTGACGTGCTTCATGATCAGAAGTGCTTTTCTGATATTGTCTTGTGTCTGTCTTTGTCTTATAAAGTCTGTCTGGTCTTTATGTATGACCTCTGGTGAAATCACCTCTAATCTTTTGCATATTTATGGAAGTAAATGTTTTGTAGTCTACATTTAGCACACACACCGGGCGGTAGTTTCCACATTCCAATTTGTCTTGATTCTCCTTTGGAATTATAGATATTATAGCCTCTCTCCAAGAGGGAGGGATAATTTTCTTTCCGAGAATCCAACCGCCATGGCCTTCATGCACGCACACCACGCAAGACTCCATTTCTGAAGAAGAAGCAGGTTGATGCTGGTTTGAAGTTTGCAACACAACATCTGGACAAACCCATGACATTCTGGAAAACATAGTCTGGTAGATGAGACCAGAACTGAACTCTGCAGATGTCATAAGACACAACATGTTTGGAGGAGAAATGGCACCAAGAAAACATAGCAACAGTGAAGTTTGGAGGTGGGACCATCATGGTGGGGGCTGATCCTGGAAGATGATGGTCCCCACTATCATACACCTGAACCTGGAAGATGACAGTCCCCACTATCCTAGACCTGAACCTGGACCTGAACCTGGAAGATGATGGTCCCCACTATGCAAGACCTGAACCTGGACCTGAACCTGGAAGATGATGGTCCCCACTATCCTAGACCTGAACCTGGATCTGTACCTGGACCTGAACCTGGAAGATGATGGTCCCCACTATCCTAGACCTGAACCTGGATCTGAACCTGGACCTGGAAGACGATGGTCCCCACGATCCTAGACCTGAACCATGACCTGACCATTCTCAGACAGACTAACGTTTATGTCTTTCCACATAAATGTTTAAGAAATGAGAAGCAACTCATTACACCAGTTGGGGTGAAATAACTTGTTGCAGCTGAAAGATAATCACCGATGCAGTAATTATCCAATAGGAGACTCCCACACATGCAGTAATTATCTAATAGGAGACTCCCACACATGCAGTAATTATCCAATAGGAGGCTCCCACACATGCAGTAATTATCCAATAGGAGGCTCCCACACATGCAGTAATTATCCAATAGGAGACTCCCACACATGCAGTAATTATCCAATAGGAGGCTCCCACACATGCAGTAATTATCCAATAGGAGGCTCCCACACATGCAGTAATTATCCAATAGGAGACTCCCACACATGCAGCAAATTATCCAATAGGAGACTCCCACACATGCAGTAATTATCCAATAGGAGACTCCCACACATGCAGTAATTATCCAATAGGAGGCTCCCACACATGCAGTAATTATCCAATAGGAGGCTCCCACACATGCAGTAATTATCCAATAGGAGACTCCCACACATGCAGTAATTATCCAATAGGAGACTCCCACACATGCAGTAATTATCCAATAGGAGACTCCCACACATGCAGTAATTATCCAATAGGAAGCTCCCACACATGCAGTAATTATCCAATAGGAGACTCCCACACATGCAGTAATTATCCAATAGGAGACTCCCACACATGCAGTAATTATCTAATAGGAGGCTCCCACACATGCAGTAATTATCCGATAGGAGACTCCCACACATGCAGTAATTATCCGATAGGAGACTCCCACACATGTAGTAATTATCTAATAGGAGACTCCCACACATGCAGTAATTATCCAATAGGAGACTCCCACACATGCAGTAATTATCCAATAGGAGACTCCCACACATGCAGTAATTATCTAATAGGAGACTCCCACACATGTAGTAATTATCCAATAGGAGACTCCCACACATGCAGTAATTATCCAATAGGAGACTCCCACACATGCAGTAATTATCCAATAGGAGACTCCCACACATCCAGTAATTATCTAATAGGAGACTCCCACACATGTAGTAATTATCCAATAGGAGACTCCCACACATGCAGTAATTATCTAATAGGAGACTCCCACACATGCAGTAATTATCTAATAGGAGACTCCCACACATGCAGTAATTATCCAATAGGAGACTCCCACACATGCAGTAATTATCCAATAGGAGACTCCCACACATGCAGTAATTATCCAATAGGAAACTCCCACACATGCAGTAATTATCCAATAGGAGACTCCCACACATGCAGTAATTATCCAATAGGAGACTCCCACACATGTAGTACTTATCTAATAGGAGACTCCCACACATGCAGTAATTATCCAATAGGAGGCTCCGATACATGCAGTAATTATCCAATAGGAGGCTCCAACACATGCAGTAATTATCCAATAGGAGACTCCCACACATGCAGTAATTATCCAATAGGAGGCTCCAACACATGCAGTAATTATCAAATAGGAGACTCCCACACATGCAGTAATTATCCAATAGGAGACTCCCACACATGCAGTAATTATCCAATAGGAGACTCCCACACATGTAGTACTTATCTAATAGGAGACTCCCACACATGCAGTAATTATCCAATAGGAGGCTCCGATACATGCAGTAATTATCCAATAGGAGGCTCCCACACATGCAGTAATTATCCAATAGGAGGCTCCCACACATGAAGTAATTATCCAATAGGAGACTCCCACACATGCAGTAATTATCCAATAGGAGGCTCCCACACGTGCAGTAATTATCTAATAGGAGACTCCCACACATGCAGTAATTGTCCAATAGGAGACTCCCACACATGCAGTAATTATCTAATAGGAGACTCCCATACATGTAGTAATTATCCAATAGGAGACTCCCACACAGGCAGTAATTATCCAATAGGAGACTCCCACACATGCAGTAATTATCCAATAGGAGGATCACACACATGCAGTAATTATCCAATAAGAGACTCCCACACATGCAGTAATTATCCAATAGGAGACTCCCACACATGCAGTAATTATCCAATAGGAGGCTCCCACACATGCAGTAATTATCCAATAGGAGACTCCCACACATGCAGTAATTATCCAATAGGAGACTCCCACACATGTAGTAATTATCCAATAGGAGACTCCCACACAAGCAGTAATTATCCAATAGGAGTCTCCCACACATGTAGTAATTATCCAATAGGAGACTCCCACACAAGCAGTAATTATCCAATAGGAGTCTCCCACACATCCAGTAATTATCGAATAGGAGACTCCCACACATGCAGTAATTATCCAATAGGAGACTCCCACACATGCAGTAATTATCCAATAGGAGACTCCCACACATCCAGTAATTATCCAATAGGAGACTCCCACACATGCAGTAATTATCCAATAGGAGACTCCCACACATGCAGTAATTATCCAATAGGAGGCTCCCACACGTGCAGTAATTATCCAATAGGAGGCTCCCACACATGCAGTAATTATCCAATAGGAGACTCCCACACATGCAGTAATTATCCAATAGGAGGCTCCCACACGTGCAGAAATGATCCAATAGGAGGCTCCCACACATGCAGTAATTATCCAATAGGAGACTCCCACACATCAGTAATTATCCAATAGGAGGCTCCCACACATGCAGTAATTATCTAATAGGAGGCTCCCACACATGCAGTAATTATCCAATAGGAGACTCCCACACATGCAGTAATTATCCAATAGGAGACTCCCACACATGCAGTAATTATCCAATAGGAGACTCCCACACATGTAGTAATTATCCAATAGGAGACTCCCACACAAGCAGTAATTATCCAATAGGAGTCTCCCACACATGTAGTAATTATCCAATAGGAGACTCCCACACAAGCAGTAATTATCCAATAGGAGTCTCCCACACATGTAGTAATTATCCAATAGGAGACTCCCACACAAGCAGTAATTATCCAATAGGAGTCTCCCACACATCCAGTAATTATCGAATAGGAGACTCCCACACATGCAGTAATTATCCAATAGGAGACTCCCACACATGCAGTAATTATCCTATAGGAGACTCCCACACATCCAGTAATTATCCAATAGGAGGCTCCCACACATGCAGTAATTATCTAATAGGAGGCTCCCACACATGCAGTAATTATCCAATAGGAGACTCCCACACATGTAGTAATTATCCAATAGGAGACTCCCACACATGCAGTAATTATCCAATAGGAGACTCCCACACATGTAGTAATTATCCAATAGGAGACTCCCACACAAGCAGTAATTATCCAATAGGAGTCTCCCACACATGTAGTAATTATCCAATAGGAGACTCCCACACAAGCAGTAATTATCCAATAGGAGTCTCCCACACATCCAGTAATTATCGAATAGGAGACTCCCACACATGCAGTAATTATCCAATAGGAGACTCCCACACATGCAGTAATTATCCAATAGGAGACTCCCACACATCCAGTAATTATCCAATAGGAGACTCCCACACATGCAGTAATTATCCAATAGGAGACTCCCACACATGCAGTAATTATCCAATAGGAGGCTCCCACACGTGCAGTAATTATCCAATAGGAGGCTCCCACACATGCAGTAATTATCCAATAGGAGACTCCCACACATGCAGTAATTATCCAATAGGAGGCTCCCACACGTGCAGAAATGATCCAATAGGAGGCTCCCACACATGCAGTAATTATCCAATAGGAGACTCCCACACATCAGTAATTATCCAATAGGAGGCTCCCACACATGCAGTAATTATCTAATAGGAGGCTCCCACACATGCAGTAATTATCCAATAGGAGGCTCCCACACATGCAGTAATTATCCAATAGGAGGCTCCCACACATGCAGTAATTATCCAATAGGAGGCTCCCACATGCAGTAATTATCCAATAGGAGACTCCCACACATGCAGTAATTATCCAATAGGAGACTCCCACACATGCAGTAATTATCCAATAGGAGGCTCCCACACATGCAGTAATTTTCTAAAAAGAGGCTTCGACCAGTATGAGTCGTTAAATGCAAGCAAGGAACTTTTTGCAGGCCAGGCAGTGTAGAGCATTGTATGCTGTACCGAAGGTTTAGTACTACAGAATTTCTTTTCTCATGACTGACTGCAGTATCTGCTTTCATCTGTTATACAGGTGAACACGAGCTTGCTCATGAAAGTCACATCAGTGTGTCATCATATCTATTTTCACTGAGCACATGTGAAATATGAACCAATAACTTGGTTTTATTCAGTGTGGGTTTGGATTTATCACCTCAGATGTTACAGTGGAAGCAGGAAACCTTCGTCTCTGTTCCAGGTGATGCGGTCACATCACATCATGATGAAGATGATGCTGATGAAACCGTTTGGTTTGTAGCTCAGCAGATGAGCTGAAGGGATGTTATTCAGCTTCCCATAGGTGGTTAACTTGGACTCTGGGAACGTGGTCTGGTTATTTCCAGCATGACGGGACCTTCTGCAAATACGAGGTCCCGTAATGATGGAATGGATGAAGGAAAACAAACCTGTTTTCCTTCATCACGCTTGTTTCTGAGACGCAGCGGGCCCCAGGTTGGGTAGGTGAGATGCTCCTGCCGTTCAGCGTGTGTGTGCGTGTGTGTGTGTGTGTGTGTGTGTGTGTGTGTGTGTGTGTGTGTGTGTGTGTGTGTGCGTGTGTGTGTGTGTGTGTGTGTACGTGTGTGTGCGTGTGTGTGTGTGTGTGTGACAACGGCAGCTCGGGGACCAACAGCAACACCAAACATTCACACCTCTAATTGCAGGTTGTTGCTTCGTAACTCTGAAGCCGACACGGCCTTCATGTACTGTAACTGATATTAATGATAGTTTAAATATTACTACTGACTAAAATATGAGGAATGTGTCATAAAATCCTATAAAACATTCTTTCTGACAGACTAAAAAAAAACGGCTTTTTTAACTCCCTTGGAATCACCTACAATAGAAATAATGATGCTCTAACAGAAAAATATTTACTTTTTTTTTTTACTTGTCCTGTCCAGCATCATAGCAGCAGAATGGAAATCTGATTGCTTTATTGTGTTGAACAGTTTTGCTTTACCAAGCGGAGCTTTATGAACACAAGGCTCCCCTTGATATCCTGTTTATTCATTTTATTTCTTTGATTAAACATTTGTCTATAACAGCATTCCATACCATACTGCTGGGCCTGACAAGGGAGAAATGAAAGTTAACAGAGGTAATGATAGAAAGTGGAACATAGAGAGAAAGGAGTGAGAAAGACGAAGAAAGAGAGAGAGAGAGAGAGGAGAGAAAACATGAATCCACTTCCACAGTTCACTGGTACATCTGTACAGAAATCCCTAAACAACATTCCAAGGTCTCTGTTGGAAAACAAAACAAGCAATCCCCTACAGGAGGACCTGCAGGTGGCTTAAATATCCTCAGATCATACAAACACACGCAGAACTACGCAGAGAAGAGGTACAACCTAGTCATCGCAATGGGAAGTAGAGAAGAGGTACAACCTAGTCATCGCAATGGGAAGTAGAGAAGAGGTACAACCTAGTCATCGCAATGGGAAGCAGTGTCACAGCATCAACATGCATAATAAAGGGTCTCCGTGGTGATACAGTCATGCAGATGCAGCCTCGTCTCTGCAAGGAGGAGGAAGCCCGCAAGGCTCACGACCCAGGCCCCCAGCAGCCACCCAGAGGCCCAGATCCGAGCCGCCCCCCCAAATGAATGGACATGCATCCCCCAGAGGGGGGCAAAAGGCGGCCCCAGCCGGAGCCCCCTGCGGTCTGGGGGCCCAGGCCCCAGCGAACCAAGACCAGCGGCTGCTGACCCCACCGGGTGCCCCCGAGGCAGGGACAGCGCCGGGCCCAGGGCCCAAGCGCCCAGGAGCAGCCCACCCCCACCTGACCCAGGCGGCCCAACCGAAACCCAGGAGGACCGGACCCCAGACGACACCCTCCCAAGACAGGCAAGCCCCCACCCCAATGTCCCTTCACCACACACCTGACACCAGGGCGCCACCACCGCTACCACCCCCACACTCACACACACACACACACACACACACACACTCCCCACACACATACCCCAACACCTACGTGCACTCCCCCACACACACATGCACCCACCCCCTCCGCTCTCCAACCTTACATACCCACACTCACTCCTCCCTCCACCCCAACACTCTCCTCCCTCTACCCTCCACACATACCTCCCCCCTCCTGATACCCTCTAACACCCACATGCACTCCCCCCACACACCTGCACCGACCCCTCCCTCCACCCCACACATACGCCCCGACCTCCCTATACCCCCATACACTCCCCCCTTACATGTCCAGCCTCACCCTTCCCTCTGACCTATCACACTCCCGCCCTTCTTTCTTCAGCCCCTCACGACCATCCCTACCAGACACTCACAAGCATGCGTCTCCTTCCCCCACCCCGACCCCCCTCCTCCGACCACCCCCCCTCATCTCCTCCCTCTTCCAACCCAAATTCCTCCCTCCCACATTTCCTCTTTCACATTCTTATTCATTTGTTTCTAACACATCCACCTCACTCTAACCCTTGCCTCCGTGCCTCCTGGGTGGTAGCCCAGGCTGGGGAAGGAGCCGCGAGGTCCAAGCCCCCGGCGCGTTCTTTCAACGCGTTCTGTCAGCGAGACTGTCAGCGGGGCAGAACATTTTACACCACATCCAAAAGCTCAGGACATGCTGAGATAAAAACCATCAATTTACATATTAGAGACAGAAATCTCAACCGAAGGACAACCAAACTCCCCGTGTTCGTCCTTTTCATATGAGTCCAGATTCAGAAGTTCTTTAATGCAGTGACCTTTAACCATGGGGCTGCATCCAAGCTTGGGTCCAAGCTCGGATCTCCAGCGCCACCTAGAGGGCCGCGTGGACCGTATATTTCCATGTTATTTATGACTGGATGAGTTGCAGTGTAGCCTCCCCCCACCTGGTGGCGCTAATCTGTCAGAGTTCAACAAACAAGCAGAAGAAGACACTCAGCTAGCTGCTAGCCTGTAGCTAACATTGTAAAGAAATGAAATGAAATGAAAAATACTTTATTTGTACCAGAAGGGAAATTCAACATTGTAAAAAAAGCTATCTTTTTTTTTCTTTTTTTCTTTTGTTTTGTTTTTAACAATATAACATTAATATGAAATAAAAACATAACAATAATAGTCTTCAGGGTGATGCTTCTGGCAGGAATGAATTTCTGTATCTCTCCATCCTACAGTGAACCTGACGCAGCCTCCCGACTGAACACACTCTGTTGATTCTTCACTGTGTTGTGGAGAGGAGGAAGAATCCTCCATCATCTTCATCAGCTTGTGCAGCATCTTTTCTGAACGATCATCTCTAGCGGCTCTCCCCAGCACAGAACCAGCTTTCTTGATCAGCTTGTTTAGTTTCTTCAAGTCTCTGGTTCTGGTCCTGGTTCTGGTCCTGGTTCTGGTTCTGGTTCTGGTTCTGGTCCTGGTCCTGGTTCTGGTTCTGGTTCTGGTTCTGATGCTGCTTCCCCAGCAGATGCTGCAAAGCTGATGTCACTTTCCACAACAGACTTGTAGAAGATCTGCAACATGTTGGTGCAGACGTTGAATGATCTCAGCTTCCTTAAGAAGTAGAGTCTGCTCTGACCTTTCTTGTAGATGTAGTCAGTGTTGCATTTCCTGGTTCTGGTTGTGGTCCTGGTTCTGGTTCTGGTTCTGGTCTGTAGAGTCTGCTCTGACCTTTCTTGTAGATGTAGTCAGTGTTGCATTTCCAGTCGAGTCTGTTGTCCAGCTGAACTCCAGGTATTTGTAGTTCTCCACCACCTCCACCTCCTCTTCCAGGATGTAGACAGGACTATGCTGCTTATTCTTGCTCCTCCTGAAGTCAACAATCATTTCTTTTGTCTTGCTGGTATCTAAGATGAGCTGATTGTTACCATTTCACAAACTGACTGACCAGTTCCCTGTACTCGGCTTCTTGTCCATCACTGATACACCCCACAACAGCAGTCATCAGAGTATTTCTGCAGATGACAGGATCAGAGTTGTACTGGAAGTCTGAGGTGTACAGTGTAAAGAGGAATGGTGAGAGTACAGTTCCTTGTGGTGCTCCAGTGCTGCTGACCACCATCTCAGACACACAACCTTTCAGTCTCACAAACTTTGGTCTGTTTGTGAGGTAGTCGTAAATCCAGGTGGTTGTGGAGGATCCACCTGGAAGTTATGGAGCTTCTCACATAGCAAAGCAGCTGAATAGTATTAAAGGCACTTGAAAAATCAAAGAACATGACCCTCAAAGTGCTGCCTGACTGGTCCAGGAGGTCCCGATGTGGAGACAGAGGAGGTCTCAGGATGTCCTGATGTCCTGATGAGGAGAGGGAGGTCTCAGGATGTGCCAATGTGGAGACTGATGAGGAGACGGGGAGAGGAGGTCTCATGATGTCCTGATGTGGAGACAGAGGAGGTCTCAGGATGTCCTGATGTGGGGAGATGAGGCTGTGTTCAGGTCCATGACTGAGGTGCAGGGTGACAGAGTGGGGGTGGGACAGGAAAGCTGTGGGCTCATGGAGGGTGTGTGGTGTGTTGGGTTGTCGGCAGGGGGGAACTGAACCTATTGAAGAACATGTTCAGTTCGTTAGCTCTGTCCAGACCTCCATCAGTCTGGTCCCCCTTTAACTTGAAGCCAGTGATCTCCTTCATTCCCGACCACACGTCCCTCACGTTGTTCTGCTGGAGCTGCTCTCCAACTTCTTCCTGTCGTCCTCCTTCACTTCTTAGTCTGTGTTTTCAGTTGTTTTTGTGTGGTCTTCAGTAACTCCCTGTCTCCATCCCTGAAAGCTTTCTTTTTGATGTTCAGCAGCTTTTTCAGGTCTCTGGTGATCCAGGGTTTGTTATTGGGGAAGCACCTCACTGTTCTTGTTGGAACGATGTTGTCCACACAGAAGTTTATGTAATCTGTCACACACTCAGTCATGGTGTTGATGTCATCTCCATGAGGTTCACAGAGGACATTCCAGTCTGTAGCCTCAAAGCACCCTCTCAGAGCATCTTCAGCCTCAGTAGACCAGGTTTTAATCGTCCTCCTAATGACTGGTTGCTGCTGAACGATGGGCTTGTAGGTGGAGGTGAGAAGAACCAGATTATGATCTGATCTTCCTAAAGGAGGCAGGGCAGAGGAGCTGTATGCATTCTTTGTATTTGCATAAAACAAGTCCAACATCTTATTTCTGTACTCTTTCTGAGACCTTGTTAGCACTTCAAGCTCGTCCATCTTGTTAGCTAGAGATCTCACATTACCCATCACAACAGTTGGAAGAAACGGTTTAAATCTCCACCGTTTTTCTCTCTGCCTTACCCCTGCCCTGCATCCTCTTCTTCTTTCTCTTTAACTCCACTGGGATTTGATGTGTTATTTCGCTGGTAATCTTGATTTTGGAGATTTTTAACAGTTGATCCCGGTGGTAAACAATTTTTCCGTTGCTATGGATACACATCATAACAAGTAGTGAAAAAGTCAAATGTATTAAGAAAAATCTCCTGAATTGCACAGCCTTCAAACCAGAATAAAAAGTCCTCTCAGAAAAACCTAATCTGACAAGTAATGTCAATAAAAAAGACAACTATATTTGAAAAAAACACAAAAGCTAAGAGAGAGCTGTTACAAACTGCAGCCACCTAGCAGCGCATTCCAGAACTAAATAAGAATTTAACTAAATAATGAAGACAAAAATGGTCCCAAACCGCCCCTAAAGAGGCAAAAATCCACTCCAGTTTATTAAATACGGATTAGTGAGTGGAGATAACAAAGCAGAGCTGAGAAGATGGATGGAGCACCAGCTAATGCTAATGCTAATGCTAACGTTAACGGAAACCCTGAAGCATCTGTAGCTTCATCTACAAACAAACATCTAACACTCAGTCAAAGTCAACTGTATTGTCAAATGTGTCCAATGTTAGACAACACAGATGAAATTACAGTCCTCTCAAACCCACGGTGCATATTGAAATATAATAAACTATAACATAAAAATATAAAAATCTAGGAATCCGCTCAGATAAACTAGAAATCTGAACATGAAATCTCAGTTTAAATACTAAAGAAGATTACAGATTTACAAATGTGGTGACAGTATACAATGTGAACGGTATTACAATCCTATTGTAGGAAGTAGTGCAGATATTACAGAGCAATGATGATATAAACATGGAACTGTAGCATGTAGCAGTAAAGTTTGACTGAAACAGTGCAGTGGTCCTGATGGACAATAGTGCAAATAGTCACTGTAAACGTGTAAACATGTAACTGGACATGTACAGTAAGTTGGAAAGAAAGGATTTTAAAGAAAAGGAAAGAAAATCAGCTGTTGATGCAGAAAATGTCTGTTATGTTTGGAAGTTCTTTAAAAAATCTAAAAAAAAAAAAAAGTTTAAATAAACAAATTGTTCAAATAAAATCTGGTTTTTACAGATTTTATTTAAACTGAGCCTTTTTATTTCCAATGTGATCTATTACTGCAGCATTTTATCTCTTTTTAAATCAGTTTCCATCTGTTTTTTCTGTTGTTCCTCTTTTTGTAGTAAAATGTTGTAGATTTTGTGTTTATAGCCTAATTCTGATTTGTTCTTGTAGGAGTCTGATTTTATTCCATGAATTATACGTGTGATATAAATGTGTTTGTGACCATCTCAGAATATATTTTATATGTTGTTATTCATGTTTATCAGCCACATTTTACAGGTTCAGTCTGTTAAAGCAGCTGGATTTGCTTTAGTAATTAAATAAATAAACCTGCCAGGGAAACGGTGGGGGCATCCACACTCTCCGTGATTGGCTGGACATGACCTCGTCTCTATGGGAGGATGATGATGCTGCGGTGAGGAGGAGGTTATCAATGCAGTGCTGAGACGTTGGTCCAGCCTGACGGCTTTGGACCGTCTCCGGCTTCAGACAGTCTCCAGCTTCAGACCGTCTCCAGCTTCAGACCGTCTCCGGCTTCAGACAGTCTCCGGCTTCAGACCGTCTCCGGCTTCAGACCGTCTCCGGCTTCAGACCGTCTCCGGCTTCAGACCGTCTCCGGCTTCAGACCGTCTGCGGCTTCAGACCGCCTCCGGCTTCAGACCGTCTCTGTAACGGGAGCTTGGTCGGCATCATGGACGCAGGACGTCCTGCCAACAGGACTGAGGCGGCGTCGTACTGGCATCCCTGCTCTCAGCTCAGGTTCGGCAGCAGCCCGCCGGCCGCCTGCGTCGTGTTCTACGCCGTCCTGACTCTGCTGTCTGTCCTCACCGTCTGTGGGAACCTGCTGGTGATCGTCTCCATCCTCTACTTCAAGCAGCTCCTGACGCCCACCAACACCCTGGTCCTGTCGCTGGCCGTGGCCGACCTGTTGGTGGGGGTGCTGGTGATCCCCCTCAGCATGGTGTTCTCCCTCAGCTGGTGTTTGCAGCGGCCGGGTTTGTTCTGCCAGCTACGAAGCAGCCTGGACGTCTCCCTCAGCACCTGCTCCATCATGAACCTGTGCTGCATTTCTCTGGACAGATACTACGCCGTGTGTCGGCCGTTAACGTATAAATCTAGAATTGGCCGCAATGCTGTCCTGGGCATGATCGCGGCCAGCTGGGGGGTGTCCTCTCTGTTCGGGGTCAGTGTGATCATTCCCGGGCTGAACGAGGAAGAGTGTGAGGATGAGTGTTTCCTCGATGGCGTCATGACCAACACGGTCGGGCCGATCTTGTGCTTTTACCTTCCAGTGGTGGTGATGCTCTGCATCTACCTGAAGGTCTTCCTTGTCGCCCGCAGGCAGGCTCGCAGCATCTGCGGTAGGGGGAACCGCGCAGGCTCCGTCAGTAAAATGGAGAGCAAGGCCACCAGAACTCTGGCCACGGTTCTGGGAGCGTTCCTCCTCTGCTGGACTCCCTTCTTCCTCTGCATCACGGTTCTGCCCTTCAGCCGGGAGCCGGTGCCGCTCCCTGTGATAGAAACGCTGAACTGGCTGACGCTGGCCAACTCCATGCTGAACCCGTTCATCTACGCTTTCTGCTACAGCAGCTTCAGGTCAGCCTTCACAATCATCGTTTCTGGAAAAATACTGCAGGGCAACTTTACTAACGCACACCTGCAGTGAGGTAGAGAAGTTAAACCGTTCATGACCAGAGATGCATCCATGTAAAAACGGCCTAACCTGCAGGAAATACCTGTCATGACTCCCGTTCCTGCATCCAGTCCTGATCAGCCTGATTCAGCCTGATTCAGCATGACTCCCGTTCCTGCAGCCAGTCCTGATCAGCCTGATTCAGCCTGATTCAGCCTGATTCAGCATGACTCCCGTTCCTGCATCCAGTCCTGATCAGCCTGATTCAGCCTGATTCAGCATGATTCAGCCTGATTCAGCCTGATTCAGCCTGATTCAGCCTGATTCAGCATGACTCCCGTTCCTACATCCAGACCTGATTCAGCCTGATTCAGCCTGATTCAGCCTGATTCAGCCTGATTCAGCCTGATTCAGCATGACTCCCGTTCCTGCAGCCAGTCCTGATCAGCCTGATTCAGCCTGATTCAGCATGACTCCCGTTCCTGCAGCCAGTCCTGATCAGCCTGATTCAGCCTGATTCAGCATGACTCCCGTTCCTGCAGCCAGTCCTGATCAGCCTGATTCAGCCTGATTCAGCCTGATTCACGTCCTGCATCCAGTCCTGATCAGCCTGATTCAGCCTGATTCAGCCTGACTCAGTCCTGATTCAGCCTGATTCAGCCTGATTCAGCCTGATTCAGCATGACTCCCGTGTTTCCTGCAGCCAGCTTCCTGATTCCAGCCTGATTCAGCCTGATTCAGCCAAAGCTCTCCCCAGTCACTTCCGATCCTGGATTTATGATCGTGCCTGTTCGAGTCCAGCATTTCTCTAGTTGTTGCTCCCCGTTGCCGGCCCTGGTTTTCGTCCCCGGACCCCCCCTCCTGCCTCACCCTCAACAGATCCCCCTGGCCCATCTGCCTTCCTGGATAACGACCTGTGCTCTGCCTTTGACCACCGAATCTTGCCTGCTCCCCAGAGATGAGTACCTGATGTCCGCCCACCTGTGTGCCGACCTTTGCCTGTTTCTGACCACGTTTCTGGATCCTGGACTTTCAGCTTTATTTTAGCATACGGCCTGGCTGCTGCCTTTCACCTTCCCCCACTCTAAACTAAATCTCAATAAACATCATTGCAGACTTCCTGTGTGTGGCTGAATTCCCGGGTCCTTGCTGCTTTCTGACAATAACTGCTGTTTAAAACATGATAAATGATTGATTTGACAGTAAAACTCGTTCTTTTTGCATTTAGAGACATCAAGTTTGGTTTATACTGAACTAAATACCTACAAAAGAACCCAAAACAAAGTTTTAGATTTCTCTCAAATGATAATTTTTTTCCTTCATGACCTGCAGGTGATGTTTTAGTTTGAGTCAAATGAATTACATGTGCACACTGTAGTCAGCGCACGTTACGTCCAGAAACTCTGGCATGTTGATATTGTCTTGTCTAGACCAGCCTTTCTCAAACTTTTTTCTGTCAGGGCACCTTTCAAAAGTGCATAAAATCTCTCCAGTGTAACAATCATGTCCGGTTCTTGTGGGGCTTTTTAAAAAATGATCCATGATGCTGTTGCTCTTTGTGAAATCAAATGTATTTTCATGGTAAAATTAGGCAATAAAACAATGTGCTGCACAGTCAGGCTGACCCCGGTGGGGACGTCATGCCACGTTACTGACAATGGCTACATGAGACAGATTTTTATGGTTAATTTTATATATTTATTCATCAAATATGAATTTACAATTTTACCAATCCATTTATATGTAAAAAAAAATTAAAAATAATATTTTCATGTATTCAAATACATTTATACATGAAATGTCAGATTTTTTTTTTTAATAAAATGTCAGAATATGTCTTTTTTTTTGGCGGCACCCCTGACGCTATCAGGAGGCACCCCAGTGTGCCCCGACGCCCACTTTGAGAAAGGCTGGTCTATTTTATCTGACTTGCAGTTCATACAGATCTATGCTGCAAACGTTGCAGCAGATGAGAAGTTCAGATACGATCCTGAAGGTGACGGAGGGCCATGAAATAGCATAAGCTTTCTAAAGAAATGTGAATGTTGTTCCTGTGGAAAGATTAAAGGAATAGTCCACCCCCAGATGCAGCCGGTGATCAGGAAGCTTCTCGTTTCCCCCAACTTTCATATAATGGAGTTCACCGGGGTCCGAGCCAAAAAGGTCCATAAAAGTCCACAAAAACTTGTCAATATTCCTCCATACTGCTCGTCCAATGTAATCCAAGTGTCCTGAGTGGGTAGCATCCAGAATTTACTGGAAACCATCATTTAGTAGATTTTTAGAGCCTAAACAGTACTACATCAGTACTACATCAGTACTACATCAGTACTACATCGCATCTCCTGCAAGCACACCGACGCACGTTCACGAAACTACGGAAGCCGCGGCAGACGAGATCACGTGTTCTCTTTCTCTTTCTTTCTTTGTTTTAAATTAACATCCAAACCCTCTTGGACCCTCTTGTGTTTGTTTGTTTGTCTGCAGCTCTGTCGCTCTTAGCACAATGTAAACAGCAAATTTCTTCATCTACGCTTGTATTATCGGCAGAGTAGGCTCTGAACGCCGAGGCTTCTGTAGTTTCCTGAACTCTCATATATGCGCTTCGTGAAAGTAAAATGTAGTACTGTTTAGTCTCTAACAATATACTAAATGACGTCGTTTCCAGTAAATTCTGGACCTTCAGGACACTTGGATTACATTGGACGAGCAGTATGGAGGAATATTGACAAGTTTTTCCGCCATATCACAGTTCCGTCCTATCACGGTTCCGTCCTATCACTGTTCCGCCCTTTCACAGTTCCATCCTATCACAGTTCCGTCCTATCACGGTTCCGTCCTATCACGGTTCCGTCCTATCACTGTTCCGCCCTTTCACAGTTCCGTCCTATCACGGTTCCGTCCTATCACGGTTCCGTCCTATCACAGTCCCATCATATCACGGTTCCGTCCTATCACAGTTCCATCATATCACAGTTCCACGCTATCACAGTTCCACCCTATTACAGTTCCACCCTATCACAGTTCCATCCTATTACAGTTCCGTACTCTCACTGTTCCGTCCTATCACGGTTCCGTCCTATCACGGGTCCGTCCTATCACGGTTCCGTCCTATCACGGTTCTGCCATATCAAAGTTCTGCCCTATCACTGTTCCATCCAATCACTGTTCCGCCCTTTGAAAGTTCCACCCTATCACAGTTCCGTCCTATCACGGTTCCGTCCTATCACGGTTCCATCCTATCACGGTTCCACCGTATTACAGTTCCACCCTATCATAGTTCCGTCCTATCACAGTTCCGTCCCATCACAGTTCCGTCTTATCACAGTTCCGTCCTATCACAGTTCCGTCCTATCACGGTTCCATCCTATCACGGTTCCGTCCTATCACAGTTCCACCCTATCACAGTTCCATCCTATCACAGTTCCATCCTATCACAGTTCCACCCTATCACAGTTCCCCCTATCACAGTTCCGTCCTATCACAGTTCCGTCTTATCACAGTTCCATCCTATCACGGTTCCGTCCTATCACAGTTCCACCCTATCACAGTTCCATCCCATTACAGCTGCGTCCTATTACAGTTCCGTCCTATCACAGTTCCGTCCTATTACAGTTCCGTCATATCACAGTTCCATCCTCTCACGGTTCCGTCTTATCACGGTTCCGCCCTATCAGTTCCACGCTATAACAGTTCCAGGCGATCACGGTTCCACGCTATCACAGTTCCATCCTATCACAGTTCCACGCTGTCACAGCTCCACCATGTTACAGTTCCGCCCAATCACTGTTCCACCCTATCACAGTTCCATCCTATTACAGTTCCATACTATCACAGTTCCGTCCTATCACAGTTCCGTCCTATCACAGTTCTGCCATATCACAGTTCCGCCCTATCACAGTTCCGACCTATCACGGTTCCGTCCTATCACGGTTCCGTTCTATCACGGTTCCGTCCTATCACGGTTCCGTCCTATCACGGTTCCGTTCTATCACGGTTCCGCCCTTTCAAAGTTCCACCCTATCAGAGTTCCGTCCTATCACAGTTCCATCCTATCACAGTTCCACCCTATCACAGTTCCGTCCTATTACAGTTCCAAGCTATAAAATTTCCATTCTATAACAGTTCCACGCTATTCACAGTTAAAACATCACAAAGTTCCGTACATAACAGATAATTCCACGGTATCACAATGAAATAACATAACATATTAAAAGAACGTATAACAGGAACATAGGATAATAGAATTCAACCCTATCACAATTCCACCCTATCAAAGTTCCACGCTAAAGCCTTCCTAAATAAAACAGTCTTCAACGGTATTTTAAAATTCCACACAGTCAACCATACGCACGGACACGGGGAGGTCATTCCACAGTCTCGAGGCTACACAGTTCCAAATCCCTATCACCCGGGTTCCATCCTATCACAGTTCTTTGGGACCCTTCAAGAGATTCTAGCCTGAGCAACGGAGGGTGCATCCTGAGGTCATAGGGACACAGCAGATCAGTACCACCCTATCACGGTGCCATCCCATGCAGTTCCTGGAACTATCAAAGTTAAAACTTTAAAATCAAGGTTCGGAATTCTATCACAGTTAGAGCCAATGACAGATTCCACACAATCACAGTTCCACGATATCGACAGTTCTATAACCTGATAAAAGTTCCATCTTATTAAATTTTGAACTAACTGGAGTTCCTATCACAATTCCGTCCTATCACGGTTCTGTCCTATCACAGTTCCATCCTATCACAGTTCCACGCTATCACAGTTCCACTCTATCACAGTTCCACGCTATTACAGTTCCACCCTATTACAGTTCCACCCTATCACAGTTCCACCCTATCACAGTTCCACCCTATCACAGTTCCACCCTATCACAGTTCCGTCCCATCACAGTTCCATCCTATCATAGTTCCACCCTATCACAGTTCCGTCCCCTATCACAGTTCCATCCTATCACAGTTCCACCCTATCACAGTTCCACCCAATCACAGTTCCACCCTATCACAGTTCCGTCCTATCACAGTTCCATCCTATCACAGTTCCATCCTATCACAGTTCCACGCTATCACAGTTCCACGCTATCACAGTTCCGCCCTATCACAGTTCCACGCTATCACAGTTCCACGCAATCACAGTTCCACGCAATCACAGTTCCACGCTATCACAGTTCCGCCCGATCACAGTTCCACGCTATCACAGTTCCACGCTATCACAGTTCCATCCTATCACAGTTCCACGCTATCACAGTTCCACCCTATCACAGTTCCACCAATCACAGTTCCATGCTATCACAGTTCCGCCCGATCACAGTTCCACCCTATCACAGTTCCACCCTATCACAGTTCCACCCTATCACAGTTCCGTCCTATCACAGTTCCGTCCTATCACAGTTCCGTCCTATCACAGTTCCGCCCTATCACAGTTCCGTCCTATCACAGTTCCGTCCTATCACAGTTCCATCCTATCACAGTTCCACCCTATCACAGTTCCACCCTATCACAGTTCCGTCCTATCACAGTTCCGTCCTATCACAGTTCCACCCTATCACAGTTCCATCCTATCACAGTTCCACGTCCTATCACAGTTCCGTCCTATCACAGTTCCACGCCATCACAGTTCCTTCCAATCACAGTTCCACGCTATCACAGTTCCATCCTATCACAGTTCCACCCTATCACAGCTCCACCCTATCACAGTTCCACCCTATCACAGTTCCATCCTATCACAGTTCCACCCTATCACAGTTCCACCCTATCACGGTTCCATCCTATCACAGTTCCACCCTATCACAGTTCCACCCTATCACGGTTCCATCCTATCACAGTTCCACGCTATCACAGTTCCACCCTATCACAGTTCCACCCTATCACAGTTCCGTCCTATCACAGTTCCACGCTATCACAGTTCCATCCTATCACAGTTCCACGCTATCACAGTTCCACGCTATCACAGTTCCACGCTATCACAGTTCCGCCCTATCACAGTTCCACGCTATCACAGTTCCACGCTATCACAGTTCCACGCTATCACAGTTCCATGCTATCACAGGTCCGTCCTATTACAGTTCCACTCTATCACAGTTCCACCCTATCACAGTTCCACCCTATCACAGTTCCATCCGATCACAGTTCCGTCCTATCACAGTTCCGTCCTATCACAGTTCCACCCTATCACAGTTCCATCCGATCACAGTTCCGTCCTATCACAGTTCCACGCTATCACAGTTCCACGATATCACAGTTCCGTCCCATCACAGTTCCGTCCTATCACAGTTCCACGCTATCACAGTTCCGTCCTTTCACGGGTCCGTCCTATCACAGTTCCACGCTATCACAGTTCCAGGATATCACAGTTCCGTCCCATCACAGTTCCATCCTATCACAGTTCCACGCTATCACAGTTCCACCCTATCACAGTTCGGTCCTATCACAGTTCCACGCTATCACAGTTCCGTCCTATCACAGTTCCATCCTATCACAGTTCCACACTATCACAGTTCCACTCTATCACAGTTCCGTCCTATCACAGTTCCACGCCATCACAGTTCCACCATATCACAGTTCCGTCCTATCACAGTTCCTTCCGATCACAGTTCCACGCTATCACAGTTCCGTCCTATCACAGTTCCACGCTATCACAGTTCCACCCTATTACAGTTCCACCCTATCACAGTTCCACGCTATCACAGTTCCGTCCTATCACAGTTCCACCCTATCACAGTTCCATCCAATCACAGTTCCATCCTATTACAGTTCCACCCTATCACAGTTCCGCCCGATCACAGTTCCACGCTATCACAGTTCCGTCCTATCACAGTTCCACGCTATCACAGTTCCGTCCTATCACAGTTCCACGCTATCACAGTTCCACGCTATCACAGTTCCACCCTATCACAGTTCCACGCTATCACAGTTCCATCCTATCACAGTTCCGTCCTATCACAGTTCCACGCTATCACAGTTCCATCCTATCACAGTTCCACCCTATCACAGTTCCACCCTATCACAGTTCCATCTTATCACAGTTCCACCCTATCACAGTTCCACCCTATCACAGTTCCACCCTATCACGGTTCCATCCTATCACAGTTCCACCCTATCACAGGTTCCACCCTATCACAGTTCCATCCTATCACAGTTCCACCCTATCACAGTTCCACGTCCTATCACAGTTCCATCCTATCACAGTTCCACCCTATCACAGTTCCATCCTATCACAGTTCCACGCTATCACAGTTCCACCCTATCACAGTTCCACCATATCACAGTTCTGTACCATCACAGTTCCGTCCTATCACAGTTCCACGCAATCACAGTTCCGTCCTATCACAGTTCCACGCAATCACAGTTCCGTCCTATCACAGTTCCACCCTATCACAGTTCCACCCTATCACAGTTCCGTCCTATCACAGTTCCACCCTATCACAGTTCCGTCCTATTACAGTTCCACCCTATTACAGTTCCACCCTATCACAGTTCCACCCTATCACAGTTCCGTCCTATCACAGTTCCACCCTATCACAGTTCCACCCTATTACAGTTCCACCCTATCACAGTTCCACCCTATCACAGTTCCGTCCTATTACAGTTCCACCCTATCACAGTTCCACCCTATCACAGTTCCACCCTATCACAGTTCCATCCTATCACAGTTCCACCTATCACAGTTCCATCCTATCACAGTTCCACCCTATCACAGTTCCATCCTATCACAGTTCCGTCCTATCACAGTTCCGTCCTATCACAGTTCCACCCTATCAGAGTTCCACCCTATCAGAGTTCCACCCTATTACAGTTCCACCCTATTACAGTTCCACCCTATCACAGTTCCATCCTATCACAGTTCCACCCTATCACAGTTCCGTCCTATCACAGTTCCGTCCTATCACAGTTCCACGCTATCACAGTTCCACCCTATCACAGTTCCGTCCTATTACAGTTCCACCCTATTACAGTTCCACCCTATCACAGTTCCACCCTATCACAGTTCCACCCTATCACAGTTCCGTCCTATTACAGTTCCACCCTATCACAGTTCCACCCTATCACAGTTCCACCCGATCAGAGTTCCACCCTATCACAGTTCCACGCTATCACAGTTCCACCCTATCACAGTTCCATCCTATTACAGTTCCATCCTATCACAGTTCCACCCTATCACAGTTCCACGCTATCACAGTTCCACCCTATCACAGTTCCATCCTATTACAGTTCCATCCTATCACAGTTCCACCCTATCACAGTTCCACCCTATCACAGTTCCACCCTATCACAGTTCCACGCTATTACAGTTCCATCCTATCACAGTTCCACCCTATCACAGTTCCACGCTATCACAGTTCCATCCTATTACAGTTCCATCCTATTACAGTTCCATCCTATCACAGTTCCATCCTATCACAGTTCCACCCTATTACAGTTCCGTCCTATCACAGTTCCGTCCTATCACGGTTCCACGCTATCACAGTTCCACGCAATCACAGTTCCACGCTATCACAGTTCCGCCCGATCACAGTTCCACGCTATCACAGTTCCGTCCTATCACAGTTCCACGCTATCACAGTTCCGTCCCATCACAGTTCTGTCCTATCACAGTTCCACGCTATCACAGTTCCGTCCTATCACAGTTCCACCCTATCACAGTTCCACCCTATCACAGTTCCACGATATCACAGTTCCGTCCCATCACAGTTCTGTCCTATCACAGTTCCACGTTATCACAGTTCCACGCTATCACAGTTCCACTCTATCACAGCTCCACCCTATCACAGTTCCATCCTATTGCAGTTCCATCCTATTACAGTTCCATCCTATCACAGTTCCACCCTATCACAGTTCCACGCTATCACAGTTCCATCCTATCACAGTTCCACCCTATCACAGTTCCACCCTATCACAGTTCCACGCTATCACAGTTCCACGATATCACAGTTCCACCCTATCACAGTTCCACGCTATCACATATCCACGATATCACAGTTCCGTCCCATCACAGTTCTTCTCCTATCACAGTTCCACGCTATCACAGTTCCGTCCTATCACAGTTCCACGCTATCACAGTTCCACGCTATCACAGTTCCACTCTATCACAGTTCCACGCTATCACAGTTCCACGCTATCACAGTTCCATCCTATCACAGTTCCATCTTATTACAGTTCCACCCTATTACAGTTCCACGCTATCACAGTTCCATCCTATCACAGTTCCACCCTATCACGGTTCCACTCTATCACAGTTCCACCCTATCACAGTTCCACCCTATCACAGTTCCACCCTATCACGGTTCCATCCTATCACAGTTCCACGCTATCACAGTTCCACCCTATCACGGTTCCATCCTATCACAGTTCCGCCCTATCACGGTTCCACCCTATCACGGTTCCATCCTATCACAGTTCCACCCTATCACAGTTCCACCCTATCACGGTTCCATCCTATCACAGTTCCACCCTATCACAGTTCCACGCTATCACAGTTCCATCCTATCACAGTTCCATCTTATTACAGTTCCACGCTATCACAGTTCCGTCCTATCACAGTTCCACGCTATCACAGTTCCATCCTATCACAGTTCCACGCTATCACAGTTCCACGCTATCACAGTTCCACGCTATCACAGGTCCGTCCTATCACAGTTCCACGCTATCACAGTTCCACGCTATCACAGTTCCACGCTATCACAGGTCCGTCCGATCACAGTTCCGTCCTATCACAGTTCCACCCTATCACGGTTCCATCCTATCACGGTTCCATCCTATCACGGTTCCACCCTATCACAGTTCCACCCTATCACGGTTCCACCCTATCACAGTTCCACCCTATCACGGTTCCACCCTATCACGGTTCCATCCTATCACGGTTCCACCCTATCACAGTTCCACCCTATCACGGTTCCATCCTATCACAGTTCCACCCTATCACGGTTCCATCCCCTATCACAGTTCCACCCTATCACAGTTCCACCCCCCCCCCCCCCCCCCCCCCCCCCCCCCTATCACGGTTCCATCCTATCACGGTTCCACCCTATCACAGTTCCACCCCCCCCCCCTATCACGGTTCCACCCTATCACAGTTCCACCCTATCACAGTTCCACCCTATCACGGTTCCACCCTATCACAGTTCCACCCTATCACGGTTCCACCCTATCACGGTTCCATCCTATCACAGTTCCACCCTATCACGGTTCCACCCTATCACGGTTCCATCCTATCACAGTTCCATCCTATCACAGTTCCACCCTATCACGGTTCCACCCTATCACGGTTCCACGCTATCACAGTTCCACCCTATCACGGTTCCACCCTATCACGGTTCCACCCTATCACGGTTCCACCCTATCACAGTTCCACCCTATCACGGTTCCACGCTATCACGGTTCCACCCTATCACAGTTCCACCCTATCACGGTTCCACCCTATCACGGTTCCATCCTATCACAGTTCCACCCTATCACGGTTCCACCCTATCACGGTTCCATCCTATCACGGTTCCACCCTATCACAGTTCCACGCTATCACGGTTCCACGCTATCACGGTTCCACCCTATCACGGTTCCACCCTATCACGGTTCCACCCTATCACGGTTCCACGCTATCACAGTTCCACCCATCACGGTTCCACCCTATCACGGTTCCACCCTATCACGGTTCCATCCTATCACAGTTCCACCCTATCACGGTTCCACCCTATCACGGTTCCACCCTATCACAGTTCCACCCTATCACAGTTCCACCCTATCACGGTTCCACCCTATCACGGTTCCACCCTATCACGGTTCCATCCTATCACGGTTCCATCCTATCACGGTTCCACCCTATCACGGTTCCACCCTATCACGGTTCCACGCTATCACGGTTCCACGCTATCACGGTTCCACCCTATCACGGTTCCACCCTATCACGGTTCCACCCTATCACGGTTCCATCCTATCACAGTTCCACCCTATCACAGTTCCACCCTATCACGGTTCCACCCTATCACGGTTCCATCCTATCACAGTTCCATCCTATCACAGTTCCACGCTATCACAGTTCCACCCTATCACAGTTCCACCCTATCACAGTTCCATCCTATCACGGTTCCACGCTATCACAGTTCCACCCTATCACAGTTCCACCCTATCACAGTTCCATCCTATCACGGTTCCATCCTATCACAGTTCCACCCTATCACAGTTCCACCCTATCACGGTTCCATCCTATCACAGTTCCACGCTATCACAGTTCCACCCTATCACGGTTCCATCCTATCACAGTTCCACGCTATCACAGTTCCATCCTATCACAGTTCCACCCTATCACAGTTCCACCCTATCACGGTTCCATCCTACCACAGTTCCACCCTGCCACACACACATGCATACACACACACACACACACACATGTTTTATAGGATTTTATGACACATTCCTCATATTTTTGTCAGTAGTAATATTTAAACTATCATTAATATCAGTTACAGGTCATGAAGGCCGTGTCGGCTTCAGAGTTACGAAGCAACAACCTGCAATTAGAGGTGTGAATGTTTGGTGTTGCTGTTGGTCCCCGAGCTGCCGTTGTCACACACTCACACACACACACACACACACACACACACACACACACACACACACACACACACACACACACACACACACACACACACACACACGCACACACACACACTGAATGGCAGGAGCATCTCACCTACCCAACCTGGGGCCGCTGCGTCTCAGAAACAACAAGTGTGATGAAGGAAAACAGGTTTGTTTTCCTTCATCCATTCCATCATTACGGGACCTCGTATTTGCAGAAGGTCCCGTCATGCTGGAAATAACCAGACCACGTTCCCAGAGTCCAAGTTAACCACCTATGGGAAGCTGAATAACATCCCTTCAGCTCATCTGCTGAGCTGCAAACCAAACGGTTTCATCAGCATCATCTTCATCATGATGTGATGTGACCGCATCACCTGGAACAGAGACGAAGGTTTCCTGCTTCCACTGTAACATCTGAGGTGATAAATCCAAACCCACACTGAATAAAACCAAGTTATTGGTTCATATTTCACATGTGCTCAATGAAAATAGATATGATGACACACTGATGTGACTTTCATGAGCAAGCTCGTGTTCACCTGTATAACAGATGAAAGCAGATACTGCAGTCAGTCATGGAGAAGATTCAGGACCAGAGAAGCACGCCGGCTTTGGTTTGGAGAAAACACTTCAGGCTCCTTCTGAGGAAGGGCTGACGGCCCCCCCTTGTGGACAGAGCGGCGAACAGCAGTTTTCTGGCCCCGTCAGTCTGCAGATGTCAGCAGCTGGGACTCGACCAGACCAGCAGAAGTCTGCTTCGGTGGAAACTGGTCTGGTAGAGAAGGACGTGGGTGTATGTGCAGGTTCAGACCTCGGTCCATGGCCGTCCCCTCCCCCAGCAGGTAGACATGACCTTCACCTGTGGAACCGGTGATGGTGCAGAGGTTTCAGGGCCCCTGTCTCCCGGTCTCCCGGTCTCCCTGTCTCCCTGTCTCCCTGTCTCCCGGTCTCCCGGTCTCCTGGTCTACTTGCAGGTGCAAGTTCAGACCTCGGTCCATGGCCGTCCCCTCCCCCAGCAGGTAGACATGACCTTCACCTGTGGAACCGGTGATGGTGCAGAGGTTTCAGGGCCCCTGTCTCCTGGTCTCCCGGTCTCCCAGTCTCCCGGTCTCCCGGTCTACTTGCAGGTGCAGGTTCAGACCTCGGTCCATGGCCGTCCCCTCCCCCAGCAGGTAGACATGACCTTCACCTGTGGAACCGGTGATGGTGCAGAGGTTTCAGGGCCCCGGCCTCCTGGTCTCCCTGTCTCCCGGTCTCCAGGTCTCCCGGTCTCCCGGTCCACCATCTCTCCCTGTCTCCAGGTCTCCAGGTCTCCCAGTCCACCATCTCTCCCTGTCTCCAGGTCTCCAGGTCTCCCGGTCTCCCTCTCTCCCAGTCTCCCTCTCTCCCTCTCTCCCGGTCTCCCTGTCCCCCATCTCTCCCTCTCTCCTGGTCTCCCAGTCTCCCAGTCTCCCGGTCTCCCGGTCTCCCTGTCCCCCATCTCTCCCAGTCTCCCAGTCTCCCAGTCTCCCGGTCTCCCGGTCTCCTGTCCCCCATCTCTCCCAGTCTCCCAGTCTCCCAGTCTCCCGGTCTCCCGGTCTCCCTGTCCCCCATC